>JAMPIV010015023.1:0-95000 GCA_024509875.1 Oreohelix idahoensis | reverse complement strand
ATACATACATACATACATACATACATACATACATACATACATACATACATACATACATACATACATACATACATACATACATACATACATACATACATACATACATACATACATACATACATACATACATACATACATACATACATACATACATACATACATACATACATACATACATACATACATACATACATACATACATACATACATACATACATACATACATACATACATACATACATACATACATACATACATACATACATACATACCATACATACATACATACATACATACATACATACATACATACATACATACATACATACATACATACATACATACATACATACATACAGAATCTTTATTCTCCATAAAATACATTAATATGTACAGACATGATATAATAGATACAACATGGCATATAGGAGAATCATTAGAATTTACATAAAGTGTTGAAGACGTCTCAAGTAGTTATATGTGGGTATTTTTACATCGAACCTTTGTGTTACACATACATAAAAAATTTTTAAGCTTTCTAAAAGACATTGGCATATAATGATATGATATAACCTGCCAAATATGAGAATTATTGAAATTTACAAAATGTGTGTGGAATACCATTCAAGTAGAGCAATATGGTTGTTTTTACATGGGTGTTTTATCAGAATTTTTGTTTGCCATAAAAAAAAAAAAACTTTGACAGCTAGTAGAGTGAGATATTAAATATAGCATCAAATACAATAGTCGTTTGGTATAGTAGACAGAGCACAATTGAGATTAGACGGTGGGGAAAACATTTCAGCAATTTAACATGGGTGTTTTTTACATCGAAGTTTCCATATTCTGTAAGAACCTATAATTGCACTGATACTGACATATTTACATAAAACCTTTGCTTCAAATTTCCGCAACCCTAGCGACATTAATCTACTCACACACTTTGCATGCACATGACCCAAACTACCAATTATCAGTACGATTACATGCGTACGATAGCCTAGTTCGTTAATTTCTGCAGCCAATGGATAGTACTTATCAAATTTATGTTGGTAAACATTTATCTAAATGGGCGTCATATGGTATTGCTGCCTCTACTATAAAAGCTGTTTTGTTCTGTCGATTGATTATCGTTAAATCAGGTTTTACTGCATGTGTCTTAAATGAGGTGTTACTGCTGCCGAAAAGTGATGGTTTAACTATTATCTCTTTATTTATTGTTATGTCACTCTTATTATTGTATGAGGATTTCAGTTTCTCATAAATAATGTCTACAGCTCTATTGTGCCTTTGTTGGTATAATGTTTGAAATTTGGTACATCCATTGCTACATACATACATACATACATACATACATACATACATACATACATACATACATACATACATACATACATACATACATACATACATACATACATACATACATACATACATACATACATATTAGAATCTTTATTCTCCATAAAATACATTAATATGTACAGACATGATATAATAGATACAACATGGCATATAGGAGAATCATTAGAATTTACATAAAGTGTTGAAGACGTCTCAAGTAGTTATATGTGGGTGTTTTTACATCGAACCTTTGTGTTACACATACATAAAATTTTTTAAGCTTTCTAAAAGACATTGGCATATACTTATGATATAACCTGCCAAAAAATGAGAATTATTGAAATTTACAAAATGTGTGTGGAATACCATTCAAGTTGAGCAATATGGTTGTTTTTACATGGGGGTTTTATCAGAATTTCTGTTTGCCATAAAAAACTTTGACAGCTAGTAGAGTGAGATATTAAATATAGCATCAAATACAATAGTCGTTTGGTATAGTAGACAGAGCACAATTGAGATTAGACTATGTGGAAAACATCTCCAGCAATTTAAAATGGGTGTTTTTTTACATCGAAGTTTCCATATTCTGTAAGAACCTATAATTGCACTGATACTGACATATTTACATAAAACCTTTGCTTCAAATTTCCGCAACCCTAGCGACATTAATCCACTCACACACTTTGCATGCACATGACCCAAACTACCAATTATCAGTACGATTACATGCGTACGATAGCCTAGTTCGTTAATTTCTGCAGCCAATGGATAGTACTTATCAAATTTATGTTGGTAACATTTATCTAAATGGGCGTCAAATGGTATTGCTGCCTCTACTATAAAAGCTGTTTTGTTCTGTCGATTGATTATCGTTAAATCAGGTTTTACGGCATGTGTCTTAAATGAGGTGTTACTGCTGCCGAAAAGTGATGGTTTAACTATTATTTCTTTATTTATTGTTATGTCACTCTTATTATTGTATGAGGATTTCAGTTTCGCATAAATAATGTCTACAGCTCTATTGTGCCTTTGTTGGTATAATGTTTGAAATTTGGTACATCCATTCAATAAATGTGACACTGTTTCGTATGGGTGGTTACATATTTTGCACATTTTCGTGTATGTCTGTGGGTAGTATAGATGTAAAAGACTTTCGCATTCCAGCAACTGTAACCTCGATCTCACAGCAAATGAAAGTATTTTATCACTTAATTTAACATTAGATAGAAAACTAGATGACAATGAATGGTTTACACATTTCATTTCGCGCACTATTCTCCCTTGTGATGATTTACTTTTTAGTTCACTTAGAATACATACATACATACATACATACATACATACATACATACATACATACATACATACATACATACATACATACATACATACATATGTTTAAATAATGTCGGTAAATTCTGATTGGCTAAGCGATTAGAGCGTTGTCTGTCGCGGAAGTTACCGAGTTCTGGAAGCATCACGCTCCAGTTTACCTAACTGTAAATGGGTACACGACTCTGCTCTTGCGTTAGGGAAAGCAAAGGCAACGAGGACGGCGACTTGTCACCCCCTTATAAAGGTAGACCTAGTATGGTAAAGTCTCTAACACTTCACTCCCATATGTTACTACTTTAACCCTTTTTTTTATACATCGTATGATCTGTCAGCTGTCTGAATTCCTCGGCTTGTTGCTGGGCCCTGCATTCCCTTCTATCCTCCATTTGTTGGAGATATGTACGCTTTTCCTGCTTTTCAATAGCTGTTGTCCTCATGCCTCCCGTTATGATATTTATTGTGTGGTTTTGGTGTCTGTTGATATTAGCCAAATGCACAATCTTATATTTATCGCCTTGTACGACATGCATGGATTAACCAATAGTCCTATTCTTAATTCGTCTCGTAAGAGATTTCCGGGGAAACTACACGGTGACGTTCTATAAATAACTAGGGGTAAAACTAAAACTGACATCATAAGACACAATCAACGATCTTCTCTGATCAATAATACTAACTGAATCAATATTTGTGTACATTCTGAATGAACTGAAGCATCGACCTGACAAGACAAGTCGAAGAATCGCACACCCGAACGTCTGCTTGAAATGCGCGGGAATTGGTCTCTTATTTTAACTTTTTTTTTTTTTTAAATGTTAAATGCATATCAGTAAACAGTAGAGCAGGACGGTTTTCGGAAACTGAAATAACTAACTCGGCGTCGTCGTGGAAACGATGGCAAGGTTAAAACTCAAACCGGAGACTTTTTGGATGTAAAATAAACATTCTGACTGATGGCTGTCTGAAACTGCGGGGTCGATAATGGGTGTGTGAACAAATAAAGATGTGTAGGGTAATTATCATCATTAGTGTCATTATCACCATGTGCTTTGCGAACTGGCGTTAGTTATAAGGATCTATCTATCTATCTATCTATCTATCTATCTATCTATCTATCTATCTATCTATCTATCTATCTATCTATCTATCTATCTATCTATCTATCTATCTATCTATCTAGGCCTATCTATTTATCTATCTATCTATCTATCTGTCTGTCTATCTGTCTGTCTATCTATCTATCTATCTATCTATCTATCTATCTATCTATCTATCTATCTATCTATCTATCTATCTATCTATCTATCTATCTATCTATCTATCTATCTATCTGTCTGTCTGTCTGTCTGTCTGTCTGTCTATCTATCTATCTATCTGTCTGTCTGTCTGTCTGTCTGTCTGTCTGTCTGTCTGTCTGTCTGTCTGTCTGTCTGTCTGTCTGTCTGTCTGCCTGCCTGCCTGTCTGTCTGTCTGTCAACTTTTCTTTTCCTCTCCCGCTCGCTATTTTCAATGTGAATAATTGGTTTTATATCAGTGCAGTATTATTATATAATGTAATGTATGTGAGAATGTACTAGCATACCACTGTACTTTTGAAATATGTAATGTTTTCGTTTGCCTAATTGTGATGATGTTATTGAGAATGAGCAGATACGTATACACTTATTAACTGCTCGAAGATTTTTCCTGCTACCAAAATGCACAAGACAGTAATTTTTTAAATTTTCGCTCAAGAATGTACCGACTGGTTAGGTTTGGTTTGGTTTTGTTTGGTTTGGTTTTAAGGACTATCTTTATTGCACACGGACAACTCCAACAGTGCTCCGATCTCCTCCCTTAGATCACACAAGGAGGATCTCAGCACAGTGCACGAACTCCGTAGCACCGGCAAGAATCCCAATGTGTGTAAAGAGGAATCACACATTCTATAAATATTTTTGTGGTGGGTAGGTTTCTAATTTTTAAATGTTGCCAGGGCAGCGGCTTGATAGGCCTACTCTTTACGATTTCCAACTGCCGTAGGGATTTTAACGTACGCAACTTGCACAAGGGACCTCCTATTTTTTCGCACTTATCGGAGAAGACTAGGCATCCTATCTCACCACACAGGAGACCGAGGGGGGGGGGGGGGGGGGGGGGGGGGGGGAATATGACATCATTAGTACCACTGCTTCTGAAAAGAAATTCTAAAAAAAAAGTCCATAAATTATATTCCCTCAAATGGGAATCGAACGCGGTACCTCTAGAATTCGAGGCGGACGCCATATCTTTTAGCCACTCCGACCACCAAATGTACAGATATAAGGGAGAATGCGTTTATGTAAATTTTGTATTGATGACACATTCAAAATTGCAGATTAATTGTTGACGGTCTGACTGCATGAGTGAATGTCGGGATATAAAATGAAAGACAAAGGGCTGGATGGTGTCGCGAGAGGTTCAGATGTTATTAGAATATAAGATATCCTGGACAAAAAGATGTATCAGATGATACCAAGATAGTGCCAGTTAAGAGACTGGTCTTACAAGAAATACCCCCTTCTTTGAAAAGTGCAAGGGTGTATCGACAATCAAAGGTAGGATCAAGCTGTATAAACCTTCAAGTATGATGATAGTATTTGTTACTGAAGGTCTAAATGCTACCTCTCAAGATCCCCCTTTGATTAATGGTAATTATATTTATATTGACTCTGCTAGGGGATTAATTAATTAATTAAATATGTAATATATATCAAACAGAACCTTAACTCAATTTAAATAATTAAGCAAGACTGATGTTATATATATATATATATATATATATATATATATATATATATATATATATATATATATATATATATATATATATATATATATATATATATATATATATATATATATTTACAATTTATTGATCCTTTACCGTTTCTCTTTTCGGCTTGGAAAATGATAAAGAATTCAAATGTTTTTACAAAATAAAATAAATAAACATGGAATGTCCATTTCTACAATATGTCAATATGATGAAGTTATATTTCAAATATCAATTATTTATTTCACATATATTTTTCACTTTCACTGGACTGTAAAGTTGGTATTTAGTTTAACAAAGTCCTTCATGAGTCATCACTCAAACTGTTTTGGTACTTGTATTTTATTTCTTATTACTACGTTGCTGGATAGGCTGACAATTGTAATTGCGTTTACACTTATCTCCAAAAATGAGAAGCATCCAACTATAGCCAGGATCACACAATGTCTGGATCTCCAGGCTGGGAAAACAGGGTGTCTAGTTCTATGTATCTTGAGAACGTTTGCACCACAGAGTCCCTCAGAAGTGAATGTCTCGTACAATCTTAGTAGTTGCAGGATAAAACTCTCAGGCAATACACATAAGCTGTAACAGGCTATAATAGGTATCTAGGTCTGCTATGCAGATACAGTGGCAAAGTATTTGACAGCACACGTTTTGCCGCTCTCTTCTGTTCAGCTTTGTTTGAAAAAGTTGTGGCCTCAAATCCGCCAAGTTGAAGGACTTTTATACAACCGCACCCTACCTCTCGGATGGCATGGGGTAAAAACGGCGTTAGGAATCTAAAATTGAAATGATTTTTGCCTTCTTGTTCAATGTGCAAAATTTTCAATATTTATTATTTCTCTTAATTCTGGGCCGATTTTGATCATTTAAAGTTAGAATTATACTGTGAATTTATCTCTACCTTTCTATCTAATAATTGTTTAGTTAGCAAAATGCATTTAAATCTATGCAAAGTTTAACTAACTAAATTGGGGACTACCCTGATGTATGGATGTCATTTTAAACGATTTTTCTCTATAATTGAACTACTATTTGAGGAAGTCTTTGCACCTACCTCTCAAGTAACATTCCCGCTGTTAAAATATCTATACCTTTTCGTTTAAACATCTTTAGTCCTTAAGAAATTAAATAACTTCGTACAAGCATTTACACAAAATGGGCCTCTATGTTAAGCCTAAAAGGTTTCCTATACACACCAGAAAAAGGAGCGTTTTCATTGGCTATAGTATCGGTCCGTTTTCCTATAGTATTGCGTGCGGTAAATGTGACCGTGGTGTAAGACAGACCAAATCACGACAGATGGTCAGACGGACCGGCGTGCCCAATTCTCAACCCTTTTAAAATAAAGTACTGCCTGCCTATCAGTCAGTGCGTCCGTCTGTCTGCCTGCCTGCTTATCTGTCTCTCATTCTCTCTGCAGTCCGAATAATTAGAAATGTTAGCTGGTGGCTGCAAAATAAGACACTAAATAGCAAACAACAACAGATTAAATAAGTAGTTTGTGAACACTTAAAAGACGCGTGTTGCAAGCTGATCAGATGAGAGATGAAAAGATGCTTGATTTTTTTTTTTTTTTTTTTTTAACCAGCGGCACTTGGGCTTTCAGCCCTTCGGCCCAATGACATGTCATTGCGAGGCTGGGGAACCTGAGGACTTTCCTTCCAACCCGGTCAGGAACTTCGCTCCTTCCCATCCACAGAGGGTTTATCACAGGAGCCGTTCAGGTTATTCAATCAAATTTCCGGCCGTAAACATTTCTTCAAACGCTGCCGCCCGGGTTTGAACCATGAACACCTGGTCGCCAGTACAACGCCGAAGCCATTACACCAGCGCGGCTCCCAAAAAAAGATGCTTGATAAGATACAGTAAGGAAATCATTACACAACAGTCCTTGTCGTGGAATCCCTGACAGCAGGGGTTCCCAAAGTGGTCGATATCGACCCCTCAGTGGTCGATATTGAAATCCGCGGGGTCGATAAACCCGAGAGGGTCGGTTGAACTTTTGGGGTCGAAAGCTGCAATCATATAGGAAATAAAAATGCTTGCTGTGACTCAATTTTACATCTGGGAATACTGCTTTGTGCAGCGGTTGAGCCGTTTCAACTTACATTCTCAAGTTCGCACATGGATGCAGCTGGTTTTAGCCACGCTAATGCAGTTTTATCTATGCAAAGGAACGACTGAATATTGAAGTCGTGGTGGTGGTCACCAATCTCCAGGCAGATATCAATGGCCTTGTTACTGCTCATCAGCCGCATTTTTTCCCTTGAGTGAAAAATAAACTTTTCAGTAAAAAGTTCATGTTAATTTTTGTGCCTAGATAATCATTCCTTATCTTATTTCTTTACTTTTTTTTTTTTTTTTTTTTTTGCTGGGGTCGATTAAGGATCAACGATTCCATGGAGCGGTCGGGGCTCTACAAAAGTGCATGGAGACCCCTGCCCTAGAGTAAGATAGACACAGGAAGATCAAAAAAGACACGGAGAAGTGAACTGTAGCCGTAAATGAACGGGATAAAGAAGACACGAAAAGAATATTAGCGGATGGCACAGGGCAGAAGACATAGTCTAAGTTTGTTTAAGATCTATGCTCCTTTCTAAGTTAAAGGTTACTGATGATAAAGGAAATGTCGAAATTGTCCTCTTTTCACACAACATGCCTAAGAAACATTCACCGAATCTTTTGGCCGAATACCATCACCAACCAAGATCTGCTTACTCGGACCAAGCAAGAGGACATGCACACCATCATAGCTGGCAGACGCTGGACCTGGGTTGGCCATGTCCTCAGAAGAGACCCCGATGCCATCACAAGAACAGCTATGCTTTGGACCCCTGAAGGAAAACGAAAGAGAGGCCGACCAAAAACAACCTGGCGGAGGACTGTGGAGGCTGAGATGCAAAGAATGAACCAGAGTTGGGGTACTGTACGAAGGATGGCCGCCGACCGAGCAAAGTGGAATCAATTTGTTGCTGCCCTACAAGACGCCACTAGGCGTGATGGCCACTGACTGCTTTGACGGTCGGCGGCTAAGGATCAAAGAAGAAGAAGAAGATGATAAAGCCGGACAGTCACTGTCTTCTTGTGGAAGTCGAGATGGGGTTGTTGATAGGGGTTGTTGATAGGGGTTGTTGATAGGGGTCGTTGGCTGTAATCCCGAAATGCCAATGAATTGTTCTCTCTTTCTTATCTATGCATGTTACTTGTTTCTCGAGTACTGTTTACGGTTTCTCGAATACCTACTATCTGTCTGTTTACGGTTTCTCGAGTACCTACTACCTGTCTGTTTACGGTTTCTCGAGTACCTACTACCTGTCTGTTTACGGTTCATGTTTCTCGATTACCTACTACCTGTCTACTGTTGTACTCATTTCTTGAGTACCTGCTACCTGTCTGTTTACTGTTTCTCGATTACCTACTACATGTCTACTGGTGTACTTATTTCTAGAGTACCTGCCGCCTGTCTATCTATTGTACTTGTTTCTCGAGTACCTACTACATGTCTATCTACGGTTCATTGTAGTGAAATTGACAGAGATACAACGGTAAAATACCTCCAAAGATAACATGTAGGGATAAAAACATAATGCGTAGGCTGCTGATAGTACATGATCGCCCAGACCGCGGGTCATCACCCTCCATAAAAATTGACTTGCTAGACAGGAGGGGAACGGCGGATAAAAAGGAAAAAATATGACTGGAAAGATTGCGTGAGACTAGAAAGGCTAAGGAGACGCAATTGGGGGGGAAACGGAGAAAAGTCACGTTTCCCAAGTTGACATAAAGTAAGGAACTCGACAGAAGGGACCTTGGATATGTTACGCCACAGTCATTTATTGGTCGCTTTTGCGATACCAAGCCTTTGATTTGAATTCAGCGGCAGAACGCAGATGTTTGGAATATTACAAAAATTAAAAAAGTAACTTTTTCGTAATATTAATGTTAGGAATATAAAAATTAGCTGGCCGGATGGCCCATTCTGAGCAGTGAACTAATATGTTCTTAATTTTACAGACGGATAGATAATATTGAAGATAATGACAAAAGACAGTGTTGTTCACATCAGCGACAGACTGTATGGAATAAAAAGTGTCGCTATTTGCACCAAAAAAAACGACCTTGGGACGCAGGTGTTCAAATCTACTTAGTAGGGAAGCGAAGGGACATTGGTGGGAGCTGTGTCTAAATATAACTTTTAACGACAAAATTTTGGAGGGGAGAGAAAGGTTGGTTCAAAAATCAAGTACGTTTTTGAAAAAAAAACAAGTAGAGACGGACAGACTAACAGATAAACATCCATACTTGACTGAAGCATGACTGAAATGACTTTAGGGTAGGAAATTTGAATTTGAAATAAACCTAGGCAGTGATTGGCCACAGACAATCATTTTATCGGCGCTCAGACGAGAAGTGGGGCCATTCCTCAATAGTTGTTCGATGATAGACACAGTATTTTAAAGTGTGGTGATTTCCAAATGAAAGAAAGTGAAATAAGTTCAGGGACGCCATACTATAGCCAGCAGCTCAGCTGAGTTTTGCTAGCATTTCTGTGTTCTTTATTCATAATCTGGTAAGATTGAAATTATTTCTTTGTATATTTTGAATATTGTTTAATGTTCGAGTGATTTGATACTGCCATATCATAATCTAGCCTTACAAACAAGTAGGGATTTGCTCTAGACCCCCGCCCAAGTCAGGGTCTAGGGACCAACAATATACATAAACTCCAGCAAGGGTTAGGAAAGACAGATCAAGTGTTGAGAATAATGAAACATATTACCTATCCACTTTGAGGGAAGGAAACTAATAAATATTTTTCAGAATCTATAGTCTGGGAGGACCTATCTGATGTAAAACCACCATGGTAAATGTGCTGTTTGGTCAGAGAGATCTGACCTGTCTGTATGATGTGGTTGTTGTGTCCGTGTTGTGTCCAGACGTGGGTAGAGAATAGAATTTTGACACATAGCCAATACTTTGATTGCAGAGCTGTGAGTTTCAGTTGTCAACAAGGCGGAGTCCATTAAGTTGGTGATTTTACTCGAGTGTATCTGTGCAGTACGTTGTGACAGAGACCACTATTATTGCCCGCCAGCACGGAGAGGTGGGACCACCAGATTTCAGCACCAGAGCTACATATGCAAGTTGAGTGAGCCTCTGGTCTGCTGGAAGTTCACCAACGCCTTTTAGTTGCTAATACCCCATAAAATTCCTGTAATTTACTGGACACTGTGTAGTCAATATAGACAGGTGTGATGAGGCCACCCCAACAGCACAAGCATTAACTATCCTCCCAAGTAGATGACTACTAGAACATTTTAATAAAACTAACTAGTCTAGTACTTATATATGTACACTCTTGCATTTATTATGTAACATTCCATGCATTTCTTTCATAATTTTTAAATCCTTTTTTTTTTTTAAAAAGTTCTGGTCAACATAAAACTTGATCCAGAACAAATAAATGTAATATAATTCTATCAAAAATTTTACACTCTTGAGTTAGTTCAGTGTATTATAATATTTGTTAAATATTATTAGTCTGCTTAAATATCTGTGGGTGTATCTATAACTATCACGCCACATTACATATCATTACCCTAGACATTTTACATAGCTACATTCATTAAGAAAAAAAAATTGAGTGTGAGGTCGTAGTGGTAGCAAGAAAGGCCTTCTGACAATTCACAACTACATTTTATCTCAGGAGCCTTCACAGCTGGCCTCATACATTACATTTAGTAATATCACCATCATACAATACCATCAAACCCACTACATACATTGGGGTCTTGTCCAGGGATAATTAGCCCAACAGTAATATTAGGATCTCCTGGTTGGAGAAATAAAATTAGGGGAAAAAAAATTGTGAAATTCCCTTTAAAATTAAAAGTGTCCCTGCAGATAAAAGTTGGTGAATCTTCACAGCCAGTGATAATTAATTAGTTAACTGGTTAGTTAGAATTAGTTAGACTATAGTCATAAGAAGTACTTAGTGTATTTACTGGTTAGAGATTTAGCTTGTATATTATTATATTGTCTGAAAAGTATGGCGGAGCTAGCAAAATTCCGATCAGCTGCTGTGCTGACCGCAAAGGAGATGGGAATGGATGGTCAGATTTTAATTCAATATGTAACGGCTGAATGTGATAAATATATTGAAAGGGAAGATAGAAAGGTAGCTGAAGAGAAGAGGTTACAAATTGAGGCTGATAGAGAAATTAAGAGGCTGCAGATTGAGGCAGAAGAAAAACGACAGCAAAGGGAGGCAGAAGAAAAACGACAGCAAAGGGAGGCAGAAGAAAAAAGGTTGACTGCCGAAAGGGAGGCAGAAGAAAAAAGGTTGACTGCCGAAAGGGAGGCAGAAGATAGAAGGTTGCAAAGGGAGCACGAATTACGACTAAGGGAGCTGGAATTACAAGGCCCGGCTCCTGAAAATGGTGCCAGCCCTTTTGCCTCAGATGCTACGCCCAGTCTGGGAGCCTCAAACTCAGCTATGGGGTTTCATTTAGACCATTTTGTTGAAAAAGACGTTGACATAGAGGGGTACCTAGGACGTTTTGAGTTATTAGCTACTACATATGGGTTAGAGAGAGAGAGGTGGAGTTTAAAGCTATCACAGGGATTGAGAGGTACTTCTTATGAAGTATTTGCCAAAATGAACAGGGAAGACCAAGACAATTATGACATGTTAAAGCAGGCTTTGTTATTAAGGTACGAGAAGAATGGTGAATTTTATCGTAAGAAATTTAGAAATGCCAAACTGTTGTCTGGGGAGACATACCACCAATTCTCTGCTAGACTAGAAACCTATTTGGAGAAATGGACGGCTCTGGGGAAGACCCAAGATCTTAAAGAAATGATCATGATTGAGCAATTGAGAGAGTCCATGGCTCCAGACATGAGAAAATTTCTCATGGAACAAGGTGCAGAGAAGTTGGGGGAAATTTTAAATGTTGCTGAGAGGTATCAGGCAGCTCAGGCAGAGGTAAGTGGTGCTAAAAAGAAGCACATAGACAATTTTAAAGCTCCACAGCAATTTAATAAATTTGATAATAGAGAGCAGGGAAATAAAGGTAGGACAAACTTTGAGCGGCCAAGAAATGACTATCGCGACAGAAACTCACAGTTCAATGACCAAAAGTTCAATGAAAGAAAACCGTTGAACCAAGGAAAAAGATGGTGTAAATGGTGCAAGAAGGATAACCATAACACCGAATTTTGTAGAAGGAAACCTTCAAACATTGCTGCAATGAAGTCGGGGACGCGAAGATTAAAGGTTAATCCTAATGGACAACAGGAACCTTATCACCCCCCAGTTTGTGAGGATGTTATTTGTAATGGGGTCACCATAAGGTGCCTTTATGATACAGGTTTGGATTATGATTCAGTTGTGAAGTCTAGCCTAGTGGACCCAAGTCAGTATACCACAGAAACAGTGGAAATACAAGGGGCGACTAAGGACATACCACTCATGACACTTCCCATCGCAAGGATAACGGTGAAAACTCGCTATGTGGAGGGAGAAATCAGAGCAGCAGTGATAGATGAACCAATCTACCCTCTGATATTGGGGTGTAGATACGTCTTCTTGGGGAATCCCGAGAAACCTGTGATCATGGCGACAGTGCAGACCAGGTCACAGAAGAAGGAGGAAGAAGGTGAACCTATAAATGCTCATCCAGAGGAGATGAGGAAGGCGCAGGCTGAGGATAGGACCCTCAAGCCCTGTTTTAAAAAATTGCCCAAATGCCACACACCTCCGAGCAAGGGGGAATATTTCATGAAGAACAAACTCTTATACAGGAAGGCCGGAACTGGAACAAATGGTCACAACCAGCTGGTTCTTCCCACTTCATATAGAGATAAAGTGATGGAACTCGGGCATGCGATTCCCTTCAGTGGTCACATGGGGATCAGCGCCACAGGACAGCGTATAGCTTGTCATTACTTCTGGCCAGGGATAACGGAGGATATAAAAAGATATGTCAAATCCTGCCCAGAATGTCAAAGGGTAGCTCCAAAGCACTGGACTGCTCCTGCAACTCTAGGGGAAATGCCCATAGTGGGAACACCTTTTGAGAGGGTTGCAGTGGATATTGTAGGACCTCTCACTCGGACAAAGAGGAGGAACAGTTACATCCTTACTCTGGTGGACACTTGTTCTATGTGGGGAGAGGCGGTAGCCCTGCCATCAATTGATTCAAAACATGTAGCAGAGGCACTACTTACAATATTTACCCGATTAGGATTCCCGCATCAAATCTTGACGGATAATGGTTCTCAGTTCAAGGGGAAACTAACGGAAGAAGTTTTTAAGCTATTTCAAGCCAGACACTTTCATTGTAGTCCGTACCATCCACAAGGGAACGGCCAGGTAGAGAGGTTCAACGGGACTCTCATTTCTATCCTGAGAAAGCTGGCACACGAAAAACCGGATCTGTGGGATCAATTCCTGCCCGCCGCATTGTTTGCGTACCGGGAGGTGCCACATAGTTCAACCGGGATGGCTCCCGCAACTCTGCTATTTGGGAGGCCAATAAAAGGTCCATTAGAAGCTCTATTAGGACCTGGACAGATGAGAAGGCGGAAGAGACTGTTACCTCATCGTATCAATACGTGAACGAACTGACCACTCGTTTGAAAGCTGGATGGAAACTGGCAAATGATAATTTGAAGCAAGCCAGGAAGAAACATGCAGCATATTTTAATAGGAAGGCAAAGGACAGGGAACTGGCAGTCGGAGAGAAGGTGCTGCTTCTACTACCCGGAAGCCAGAATAAATTACAAATTGGTTGGCAAGGTCCATATACGGTTCTAGAGAAGGTGTCTAGAACAAACTATAAAATTGACAAAAAGGGGAAGGAGAAAGTTTATCATGTAAACCTGTTAAAGAAGTATCTGGACAGACCACTCCAGGAAAGCACCCCCTTATTGACCTTGGCTATTGCAACCCAGATGCAAAAAGAACCACTCACCTCACATGAATACCCATTACATCCTTGTGAAACCGCAGCACAGGTAAAAGTCAGTAAGCACCTGACTAAAAACCAGAGGGAGAGAGTTCAACAGGTTCTGGAGGAACATACAGATGTATTAACAGATAAACCAGGCCATACAAATTTGCTACAGTATGACATGAAACTGGTAGACTCAAACCCAATCTGTATGAGAGCCTATTCTATTCCGTTCGCGAAGGAGAAGGCATTGAAGGAAGAAATAGAGTATTTGTTGAAGGAGGGGATTATTTCGCACAGTGAATCATCTTTTAGTTCTAGTGTCGTTTTGTTGAGAAAACCGTCTGGGGAACACAGACTGTGCATAGATTACAGGAAACTGAATGCTGTCACAGAAGGACAAGTGGATCCATTACCAGACACAAAACAGTTATTTGCCAGACTGAACAAGGCAAAATACTTTTCAAAGGTGGATCTTAGTAAAGGCTATTACCAGATCCCAGTGAAGCCTGAAGTGAGACCTTATTTGGCTTTTAGCACTTCGGATGGACATTATGAATTCAATATGCTACCATTCGGACTGAAAAATGCTCCGAGTGTGTTTTCAAGGATGATGCGCAAATTGTTGGATCCCCTGAATAACCCATGTATCACGAATTTCATGGATGATATTCTCGTCGCCACAGAGACATTTGAAGAACACATTGAAGCTCTGGAGATGTTGTTTGATAGACTTCGGGAGGCGAACTTAACTGCTAGGCCAACAAAATGTTGTATTGGATGCAAAGAGTTGGAATTCTTGGGACACACTGTATATCAGGGTAATATGACCCCTGATCCTAAGAACTTGGAAAAACTGCAGAGAGCACCTAGGCCGCAAACAAAAAAGGACGTGCGATCATTTGTGTCGTTATGCGGATTTTATCAGAAATACATCAAGAATTTTAACGCTATTTGTGCTCCTCTGACTGATCTGACTCGCAAGGGACTTCCAGATAAAATTATTTGGACTGCACAATGTGAACTAGCGTTCCAAGAGTTAAAGGAAAAACTCACTAGCAAGCCTATTCTCAAACTGCCTGATTTGACACAGGACTTTGTCTTAAGAACCGATGCAAGTAATGTAGGACTAGGAGGGGCTTTGTTGCAAAGATCATCTTCACCTGATGGGGAACTGAAACCAGTCGCTTATGCAAGCCGTAAATTGAATAAGGCGGAACAAGGATACTCCACAAGCGAAAAAGAATGTTTAGCGTTAATCTGGGCAATAAAGAAGTTTCAAATCTATCTGTATGGTAGGACTTTTGTGGTGGAGACGGACCATCAGCCTCTCGTATTCTTATCTCAGGCTAAGCATGAAAACGCAAGATTGCTGAGGTGGTCTTTATTGCTTCAACCTTATAAGTTCAGTATCCAATATATCCCAGGCAAATTGAATGTCGGTGCAGATTTCCTCAGTCGGCACCCCTGTGATCAAAATTAGAGTAGTGGCAGACGTGAGGAGTAATTTTACCTATGTGTATCGCTGGTTTTGGAACTTGCCATAGGCATGTTTTCAAGTGGGGAGATGTGTAGTGAAATTGACAGAGATACAACGGTAAAATACCTCCAAAGATAACATGTAGGGATAAAAACATAATGCGTAGGCTGCTGATAGTACATGATCGCCCAGACCGCGGGTCATCACCCTCCATAAAAATTGACTTGCTAGACAGGAGGGGAACGGCGGATAAAAAGGAAAAAATATGACTGGAAAGATTGCGTGAGACTAGAAAGGCTAAGGAGACGCAATTGGGGGGGAAACGGAGAAAAGTCACGTTTCCCAAGTTGACATAAAGTAAGGAACTCGACAGAAGGGACCTTGGATATGTTACGCCACAGTCATTTATTGGTCGCTTTTGCGATACCAAGCCTTTGATTTGAATTCAGCGGCAGAACGCAGATGTTTGGAATATTACAAAAATTAAAAAGTAACTTTTTCGTAATATTAATGTTAGGAATATAAAAATTAGCTGGCCGGATGGCCCATTCTGAGCAGTGAACTAATATGTTCTTAATTTTACAGACGGATAGATAATATTGAAGATAATGACAAAAGACAGTGTTGTTCACATCAGCGACAGACTGTATGGAATAAAAAGTGTCGCTATTTGCACAAAAAAACACGACCTTGAGACGCAGGTGTTCAAATCTACTTAGTAGGGAAGCGAAGGGACATTGGTGGGAGCTGTGTCTAAATATAACTTTTAACGACAAAATTTTGGAGGGGAGAGAAAGGTTGGTTCAAAAATCAAGTACGTTTTTGAAAAAAAAAACAAGTAGAGACGGACAGACTAACAGATAAACATCCATACTTGACTGAAGCATGACTGAAATGACTTTAGGGTAGGAAATTTGAATTTGAAATAAACCTAGGCAGTGATTGGCCACAGACAATCATTTTATCGGCGCTCAGACGAGAAGTGGGGCCATTCCTCAATAGTTGTTCGATGATAGACACAGTATTTTAAAGTGTGGTGATTTCCAAATGAAAGAAAGTGAAATAAGTTCAGGGACGCCATACTATAGCCAGCAGCTCAGCTGAGTTTTGCTAGCATTTCTGTGTTCTTTATTCATAATCTGGTAAGATTGAAATTATTTCTTTGTATATTTTGAATATTGTTTAATGTTCGAGTGATTTGATACTGCCATATCATAATCTAGCCTTACAAACAAGTAGGGATTTGCTCTAGACCCCCCCCCCAAGTCAGGGTCTAGGGACCAACAATATACATAAACTCCAGCAAGGGTTAGGAAAGACAGATCAAGTGTTGAGAATAATGAAACATATTACCTATCCACTTTTAGGGAAGGAAACTAATAAATATTTTTCAGAATCTATAGTCTGGGAGGACCTATCTGATGTAAAACCACCATGGTAAATGTGCTGTTTGGTCAGAGAGATCTGACCTGTCTGTATGATGTGGTTGTTGTGTCCGTGTTGTGTCCAGACGTGGGTAGAGAATAGAATTTTGACACATAGCCAATACTTTGATTGCAGAGCTGTGAGTTTCAGTTGTCAACAAGGCGGAGTCCATTCAGTTGGTGATTTTACTCGAGTGTATCTGTGCAGTACGTTGTGACAGAGACCACTATTATTGCCCGCCAGCACGGAGAGGTGGGACCACCAGATTTCAGCACCAGAGCTACATATGCAAGTTGAGTGAGCCTCTGGTCTGCTGGAAGTTCACCAACGCCTTTTAGTTGCTAATACCCCATAAAATTCCTGTAATTTACTGGACACTGTGTAGTCAATATAGACAGGTGTGATGAGGCCACCCCAACAGCACAAGCATTAACTATCCTCCCAAGTAGATGACTACTAGAACATTTTAATAAAACTAACTAGTCTAGTACTTATATATGTACACTCTTGCATTTATTATGTAACATTCCATGCATTTCTTTCATAATTTTTAAATCCTTTTTTTTTAAAAAAAGTTCTGGTCAACATAAAACTTGATCCAGAACAAATAAATGTAATATAATTCTATCAAAAATTTTACACTCTTGAGTTAGTTCAGTGTATTATAATATTTGTTAAATATTATTAGTCTGCTTAAATATCTGTGGGGGTATCTATAACTATCACACCACATTACATATCATTACCCTAGACATTTTACATAGCTACATTCATTAAGAAAAAAAAATTTGAGTGTGAGGTCGTAGTGGTAGCAAGAAAGGCCTTCTGACAATTCACAACTACATTTTATCTCAGGAGCCTTCACAGCTGGCCTCATACATTACATTTAGTAATATCACCATCATACAATACCATCAAACCCACTACATACATGTATCTCGATTTCTTACTACCTGTATCTTTTGTACGCATTTCTTGAGTACCTGCTGCCTATTGTAACTATTTTCGGGAGAGTATATATAATGGAAACAATACAATTTTTGCCTGTCTATCTATGGTACTTGTTTCTCGAGTACTTGCTATTTGTCTATCTATGGTACTTGTTTCTCGAGTATCTACTTCCTGTTTATCTGTAGCACATGTTTCTTGAGTACCTATCTATGGACTTAGCTTTGCTTCCTTTTTTTTAAAATCTGTCTCGATATCTGTATAGGCGTCCGATTGACAGAGTGGTTAGAGCGCTGGTCTCTCGCGGCAGTGTTGCTGTGTTCGATTCACGGTATCGACATGCTTCAGTCTACCTAGCTGTGAATGGGTATCTGACTTTGCACTTGAGTTAGGGGAATGACAAGGCAGCGAGGAAGGAACTAGTCACCCCCACCTCTCGATGCTGGACCTAGTATAGTGAAGTCTCTAACACTTCACTCCCCTACGTCAGTATCTGATATAGGCCAATCTTTTTATATGTCTATTTGTTCTTCCTTTCTGGCTTTGTTTGTTTGCTTCTTTCTTTCTTTGTCTGTATACTTATCTACCTATCTGTTTTTATCACTCTAGTAAATCTAACAGGATCTGGACACTCTTAACTCTGGTTTTATTTTAGTTTTATGAACTATCTTCATTGCACACGGATCAGTGCTCCGATCTCCTCCCTTAGACCACACAAGAGGGATCTCAGCACAGTGCACGAACTTCGCAGCACCGGCGAGAATCCGAACTCTAACTCTATATAAAGGTAAAGGTCGTCACATAGCTGATACTGCCGTAGGAGCGTGAAATATTAGAGACTTCACTATACTAGGTATAGGCTTTATGAGATGGGGTGATCGGTTCCCTTCCTCGTTACTTTTGCCTTCCCTAACTCAAGAACAGAGTGGGGCACCCATTTACAGCTGGGTAGGTAGAAGCGTGGTTCGAATCCGTTAACTGTGGCTCCAGAAGTAAGCGACCTAACTACTTACTTAGGAGTTCCTCTTTTATCTTGGAGTGTAGAGATTAGCCAGAGAGAACGCCGTGCTATCTAACATCTTATCGGCTGTCTTCCTTTTGACCTGGTTCCTGTCTAGTCCTCGATCCTTCAGAGGTTGATCATGTTCCAGGTTCCGTACGTCGTAGTCTGCAATCCGCGCCAGGTCGTCACCTTTAAGATCAACTAATCTAAGTACTATATGAAAATATTAAATGTCTTTTCCCGATGCCTTTCCTTGATGACCTTTGCCAGCAATATTTTCTGACTAGTAAATATACCCGTCAAAATAATGACAGGGAAAGAACTAAAGCAAACGTCTTAACCTTTCAGCATCTGCAGCACATGTAGAAGACTGGAGAACTTGTTTTGTTTATTCTGAATGAAGTTATTTTACTCAAGTTTGTAAAGTTTTGAAGAAAATAAAAATTATGTAGGCTTTTTTTTTTTTGTCAAGAGATGTAATGTATCTTCTTCCTTGTCGAAGGGGAATCATCATCATCATCATCATCATGTGACGTATTCTTTCCAGAACGTTGTCTCCATTACAGCTGCTCTGAACGCATCACGATTTTGGGCAAGTCACCTCCATCAGTCAAAGACAAGTTCAGACCGAAGGGGAATAAAGAAATTATATTGGATTTTTTTTTTTTTCAAGGGATGCAATTTATCCTCCTTCAGAGGGAAACAATCAAACATCAAAAATAAATTAATAATAACAATATAAAATATATTGTATACTTTTTGACACTTTACTATACGTTTTCTGCTTAGTATTTAAAAACAAATACTTGCAAATTTGGTGCGAAATAGATGTGCGCTATATTAAACGTCGTGCAGTTTAGAGCGAAAGCCAGATGCGCACGGCTTTAAAATAAATTTCAGACTGCAACAAAAAAAAGTGTGTGACGGGCCGCTACACTGTTAGAGAATTATATCTTATATCCTATCCCAACTAACATAATTACCGATGTATGTTACGTCGGTCGGTCTCACTCAAAATAGTAAATAAATATTAAACAAACATAAAGGTATGTTTTCAGGCACTCGTAAGAAATAAAGAAGTAGAAAACTAGACAACAGAAAAAAAAAAACAGACGTGAGTGGCGTACACAGGAGTCGAACCCAGAACCTTCCGTGTGACAACCCCGCCTAGCTATGCAAGTGAATTACACTATCCTTCCTGCCATCTAGGCATCACCAAAAAATGATGCTTCGATGGCGGGTCATTAGTGCGACCCGCAACACATAACACCGGAAATTTACCATGGGCAGTCCAGCTTATTAATGACGCAATCACTTCTGTTGTTCCCCTATTATACAGTACAGGTCAGACTTACACAAGACAAAGACCTTAATACTGTGTCTAGTAAATGATAGAAGACTAAGAACAGTAAGTGCAGGACAGAGGGTAGGTTTTGGTATTGTATAAACATTTATAACACATAAGGAAGGGAAACCCGAGGCCTGTAAACAGTAAATAAATGTAAGAGAATATATATAATTTTCTCACTCAAAATAGTAACTCGCGCCAGAAGGAGAAAGTGCGCAACGCACGGTGTGCAACTTGCGCGGCGTGGGTGATATACATATACTTTGGTTTTTTTTAAAATTATTTCACGAAATTAGTAGCGCTCGACAAAGAAAAAGTGCGTAAAAATTGGTGTGCATGAGCCATCACCCGATGTACAAATCATGAAAACTTAAAAGTTTTTGTTAAAACCACTTATTATCTGAGAACACTCTTTGAAAACAATCCACGCACTTTCACACGAAATGTTGTCATCAAAGAACTTTTAAATTGAATCTAAAAGAAGAAGAAGAAATTGAATCTAAAATATAGTGCGTTTCAAAAAGATCGGTCGACGATTGACTTCAAATATTTCCATATTCCTTGCACTGATAAACATGATTTTTTGCATGTGGTCTTATATTTTCAATGTCCCAAAGTTTTTATAAAATTCAATGTTGCAGGTAGTGTTCTTTTCTTGCAACGGCTAATTCCTTTGATCTTTTTTAACGAAGTAATTATTTTGTCCTGGAAGAAAATAATTTACCGTAAATGACGGAAGTTGCATATTTTCGGCATTGGCGTCTATACAATTCGAATGTTACAGGGGTTTGTTAACTGATTACTACGTGAGGTCCTTTTTTATTTCTTCGAAATATTTGAGAGAATAATAACGCCTATTCGTTGTAAACGTTACTTTTTATACTAAAACGTGAATGGATGCATGAAGAGGTGAAAGTACTGTGTATGTTAAAAATAGTAGTCTTCCTTCTTCTTCTTCCTCGTTCGCCCTGAAAAGGACGGTGGTTGCGTTGTGTCTGTTTGCGACACATCCGACTTCTGCACGGCATTTTTAGGGACCGGGTTTGCCTTCCCATTTCGATCCGTACTTGCTCAGCCAGACTGCACTGCTGCAGACTGTTTCCAGGACCACCACGTGGAGGTGGAGTACGGTCTTGACCAGCTCTGGTTCGCTGGTCCTGATGCAAGCAGTCAAGCTATGGGTCGCTGACTGCTTTCACTAAATAGTAGTGAAATCGTGGAGATAAAAAGGAAATGAATTGGTTTACATATACACATAGATGGAGGAGAAAACATATAAAAAATATAAGGTATTTACACACTTATTCTGAGTCAGACGTGTCTAACATATTGATGACTATTCTCGGCTGAACGAACGACAGTCCATCTTTTTTCCAAAAGCCATTTTCCTCTTTTAAGACATGGTCTTCGCATTTACACCAATAATCTTTGTCTGTCTGCGAGAGGGCGGCATATGTTAGTTCTTTCATATTGCATAGTTTGAAAGTTTTATTTTCAGCTGCCACTTGTCCTTTAACTTTTGCCCAAACGAGTTCAATTGGGTTTAAATGTGAATGATAAGGTGGCAGTCTCAAACACATATGACCATGCTGTTGAATCAACTTGTCTATATGGAATATCTTGGTCTTTTGTGATTTCTTAACAAGGGACAGTAATTCAGGTTTTAGAAACCCCTCGTTAAATGGAATGTCTTCTTTTCTAAGCCATATCTTTATAGCATCTTTTGTACTCGAAGATGTCGGGATTTTGTCTTCTTCTGCCACAGCGTTGCGGTATGATGCGTTGTCCATTATCAGACAGGATGATCTGTCTAGGGAAGGAAGAAGAGTATTTTCAATCCACTCTCTAAATATGTTACCGTTCATCTCGGTATGATAGTCCCGGTTGTCCGTATAATTGGAAGTGAAAATAAGTTCAGCATTTTTCACTAGCCCATTATGTCTGCTGCCTGCATGTGCCATTATCAGACGTTGTCCTTTTCCACTGGGTACACATCTTTTAATCGTTCCATCTGATAACTGCCATTCCTTTTCACTTGTGGGGTGTGCATTGATCCAAGTTTCATCCACATACACAATATCATAATCTTGATTACGCATTTCCCGTACTTCACGTAAATATTTACTTCTCATAGATACTAAGTGCGGCTTCTCGCAGATGACGTTTCTTCCACTAGCGTACTTCCTAAACGTGAAGCCAATGCTTCTATCAGTTCTCCATAATGTTGATTTCGACACATCGATGTCATTGTGTGTTCTCAGCCGAATTTTCAGTTTTCTTAGTGTCACAGTTTCTCATCTAATCACATCCCTGTCAAAACTATCTACTACTTCCTTTCTTCCGTGCTTCCTGGTATTGATTGAACGGAAAATTCCATTAGCTTTGAGTAATTGATGAAATGAGCGTTTAATTAAACCCAAAGCGTGAATAGTTCTCTTTTCAGGATTTGAGAGACTCCGATGCAGTTTACCACGCTTAGCTTCTCTGCATAAATATTTATACATCTTCACTGCCATTGTATGCAGTGTAAGGAACTTGACTTTCATACCCATTGTATTTACAGACCTAGAATGCCGCAAGATACGCCTATGCACTGAAATACACAATCAGTAGAACGGTAACTGAACGCACCGGAAGGATCAATGTAATGTTCAAAACAGTGCGGTAGTGAGCTGAAACACGAGGAAAAATCACGTAAACTTGCGTTCAAGATGTTAAATCGAAATAGCGCACAAATATGAAGGGGTAAGCCCTCTCAATACACGGTTGGACTAGGAGGTGGTCGATTTTGTATACTTTAAATTTAAAAAATTTAAAACCATAAGTTTGTTAACGAGGAAAAAAAGTCCCCCTCGGGACATAGCGATCATTAGGTCATATGCAAAGTTGCAACAATTACTATCAAGTGGTTGCAGAGATATTGAATATTAAATAGCGACAAACATTGTGAAACGCACTATAACATAATTCTCGCCGTGTGTACGTTGCTCACAGCTGAGGAATGCAACCGTGTTGAAAAATTGTATTGTTTCCATTATATATACTCTCCCGAGAATAGTTACAATCAACAAAGAAAAGCGTTCAAATGACGGTGTTCATGGACAGTTTGATTACACTATATAATGGAAAGAAATCAAAAACACTCTAAGAATGTACTTCTATCTGCTCATCCGGGAACGGAAACAGCACACTATAATTAAAAACCCGTCAAGTTTGACATGTTATTGCTAGTAGTGTAATAATCTGAGAACTAATTTACTGAAGATAAATGAAATCAAATAATTTATTTTGACCATAAACACGCCACCTCGTCAATAAAATACACATAAATAAACAAATTCCCACAGAGGAAACTATACAGTCATAAAAAAAGATGTAATTAAATGTTAATAAAAAACAAACCAACTTAAGTATAGAAATTTTGAGAAATATTTGCATAGGTAATGGAACACAGAACACGTCATCGAAACAGCACTTCTCAGTTAACAAATAAACGAAATAATTAGCAAGAAAACGAAGCAAACAAACGAATGAGTATAAAAATTACTAGAATTTATTGGGTCATAAAAAAAAAAACAATATTGCAGTATGAAAATGCATTTGCTGTGAACAACAAAAAATCATATTATATCAAATGGGTATTATGTACAAATATCGCACCTCAGGGTGCCGGGAATTAGGTAGGTGACTACGGGGATAGGGAGAAAGGAAAACTAAATCTTTGCTTACCAAACGTGTTCATAATAGGTAACTAAATAAGACTGGACATAAAATGACCATATGTTTGGGCAAAATTAGATGCTTACAGAAACAGTGACACATATTGCATTGTTTCTATACAAGTCTTTATTGTCACGCCTCAGAAAGTGTTTAAAAAAAAAACTCGCTAACAAATAGCGTCATCATTTCTGATTAAGGCATAGACACATCCGTTGTACACGTCTTTGCCGATGTTACTTGTTCCTCGAGGATCTACTACATGTCTGTCTATAGTACTTGTTTATCGAGTACCTACTACCTGTCTATCTACGTTACTTGTTTCTCGAGTGTCAAGTCAATATTTATTTTATTGGACATATTCAAAAGCGTATTAATATTAGCGCAACAGTGATTAAACTGGATGGACGTAGCACCATCTGAGACCACTTCTGACTCAAAGCGGCCTTTTGAGCATTAAACAGTTTACAGAAGAAATAATAATTTGGGGTCGCCAAAAGGAATTAAGACAAGACGGATAAGATTACATACGAACATTACAAATCAACAAGGAGCGAGTTGTTACCGATGAAGCCGGGTTAGATCAACAAGCACGTGTGTCTGTGGAGGGTTTTTAGTGCTTGAGAGATAGAATTCTAAACAAAATAGAAATTGCCTACTACTCATCTGTAAAATGTGATTTGGTTTTTGGTTTTTGTTTTTTGTTTTTGTTTTTGTTTTTAAGGACTATCTTCATTGCACACGGAAAACTCCGTCAGTGCTCCGATCTCCTCCCTTAGATCACGCAAGGAGGATCTCAGCACAGTGCACGAACTCTGTAGTACCGGCGAGAATCCCAATGTGTGTTTAGGAATCACGCATTCTATAAATATTTTTGTGGTGGGTAGGTGTCTAATTTTTATTTTTATTTTGTCAGAGCAGCGACCTTATGGCCTACTCTTGATTTTTATTTTTGTTTATTTATTTTTTAAAATAAAATTTTGCCTCGTTGTGGCGAGGCGAGTATGCGTGGTTTTTTTCGGGAATAAAGGTACGAAACCGCCATTATTTGTTATCAAGAAATGCGATATAAAGGTAGTCCCATATCAGATACTGCCGTAGGGGAGGGAAGTGTTCGAGATTTCACTATACTAGGTCCAGCATCGAGATGTGGGGGTGACCAGTTCCATTCCTCGTTGCCTTTTCCTTCCCTAACTCAAAAGCAGAGTCAGGTATTTTAAAACTGTTTATTTTACAGTTGAAATTGATTTTCCACCTTCTGCAAACAAGATTTTATCAAAGTAAATCTTTGGAGATCTCAGTGTTTCTAAAGTAGAACCCAACAGGTTCTGGGTTGCCTGCCACTGCCATTAAAAAGCTCTGATTTGTCTATCGGATGAAAGAAGATGTTCACAGCTGTAGCGAATGACGAAAGACTCAAAAGGGTTATGAGTGTAAAAAAATACCTACGACCTTAGGATTGTCGACTGTCAGAGAGAACTCATGGCGAGAATAAGGATCAGCTTCGAACCAGTGTGACTTCCACTCTCGGCAGGGCCGTAGATACGGGAGGTGTGGGGGGGGGAGAATCCCCACCCCCTCCCCCTGTAGGGTTTGGTGAAAAACATTTGTGAGGAAATTATACTGTACCAAACATGTTTTGAGCCGACATTTTTTTTATAACACCCCCTCTATTAAGTCCTTTCTACGTCCCTGACTCTCAGTGATATATTACAGTTGAGAGGGAATTTGAGAGGAGTTGTGTGTTTCTGAAGACTATCAGTATCGAAGTATTCCAACAGCCTTGGTGGGTAAATGAGTTAACTGGGTAAACTGGGTAAACTGTAAGAAGTAAACTCTAACCCGCTCCATTGAAATGTGTGAAAAGAATCTAACTGTTTCGGCTTGCTTGATGTTTGCTGAACACTTCATACTGATGGAGTTTCCTTCTGCCTGAGAGAGTTTGACAACGAAAGTGGGACACTGCCCAGATCAGAATTTCTTTTATGTGTATATATATATATATATATATATATATATATATATATATATATATATATATACATATATATATATATATATATATATATATATATATATATATATATATATATATTTAAATATTACACAAACTCGTATAAAGGTATATTTCTGGCGCTCGTGAGAAATAAAGAAGTAGAAAACTAAACAACAGAAAAATAACAGAAGTGAGTGGCTTACCGTAGAATCGAACCCAGGACCTTCCGAACGGCACCCCCGCCTAGCCGCGGAAGCGAATCACACTATCCTGCCTGCCAGCTAGGCACCACAAAAATAGTGCTTCGTAGACAGGGGTAATTAGCGCGATTTTCAGCACGTAACACTGGATATGTACCTAGGGCGATCCAGCCTAATTAATGACGCAATCACTTCTGTTGTTTCCCCTATTATACAGTATAGGTCAGATTACACAGGACAAAACTTTTATTTGTTTAAATGTTTATATATTTGGTTGCCTGTTTTTGTTGGGCGGAGTATGAGTAAGAGAAAGCCGTGGTAACAACAACAACACAACAAAGTTATCATAGCACTAGTAGTCACTACATCATAACTCCACTGATTATTAACAATCGCAACCTCTGCCCCTCAACACATACTTTGTATAATTTTTATTCTTCACATGTAATTGTATGACTTGTAAGTTCTACCGTATTTTTAACACTTATTTTGTTGGACAGGGACGACTCATAAGTTTGAGCAAAGGGAGTAATGCAAGGGAAGGGTGAGAGCTGGTGAGAAAATCATTGCTTGAAATAATCTTGGTTTTACTGAGAAAATTGTTTGTATAATATCTTCAATATTGTGACAGTAACAGGTGTAAATATTTAATTTAAAGTAAACAGAGAACGTACGGAAACACACCCAACTTAATAACTACGTGTACGTTGCGCCTTTACACTTCTGGGACGCATGAAAATTACAGGAAAGCCAGCTGGTATCCATAATTTAGGAGTTGGCAAAGTTGTTTTTAATGATCTGTTGCCATTACCGACTGGCACAGAAAGGTCTATGCGGATGACTGACGTACCCCTCTCTCTCTCACTTCCTTTCTAATCTCAAGTGAAAAGAAAGCGGCATGTGCTTACTGCTATAGTCAATAGAAAAAATAAAGTGAACTGGAGAGTTTATATGTGTATGTCAAATGATCCATTCGGTAGAGATAATACAAAATCATAATTATTTATAACCGTAGACAATTATTTTGCAGATCAACAAACTGCAACTGAAGACAATGGACGCTTTCTTAGCTTCAAAGGCACCTGGTTAATGACAATGCGGTAATATTATTGTCCGCTGCAAGTTCATGTATGAGTTCAAAATTCTATAGTTCTAGTCACGTGGTGATCTTGATACGTGCTGTGATTGCCTCACATGAATATGTTTAACAAGATGTCTTGGATAACGTTGGTAAACGTTGTTGTTCTAAAATTAGACTTGGGTATTCAGAACCAAAAGGTTTGTTTTCAGATAATACAGTAATGTTTGTTAAGGGTCATTTGCATTTTGCACAGTGTGCTTTGCACACGATTGTTCTTCCAAGTAGAAGAATTAACTTGGCTGTGCCCCAGCCCAACGTCAGAGTTGCCAGAACTGTTTCTAGCTGACGACAATGATGTGCATGTTTTGAACAAATTGCGAACTTACAAGAAACGTTGTAGTTTTACAATAATTGTTTGCATTCATACTCTGTGGCTGTATGCTTGCTGAGGCGGCAAATTGAAATCGTTGTTGTCTTGGCGGGCATATCTTATGGAACTCCCCCACTCACATGACGACACACTCGCTGTTGTGCTCGGGACAGGATCTTTTCCAGCGGAGACTAACAAGTGAGTGCTGCGAGAGCTCTGAGATGGGTGGTGCGCTGCTGTTGTCTGGAAAGTCTGAAGATGAGGTGAATCTCCGTCTGGTTTGCTTCCGTAATTAAATGTCGGTGAAATTGAAACTTGACTATTTTTAGAATGTGGATTATCCGCAAAACTGTTGAATTTTGTGTGCTGTGCGCTTACATTGTTGTTGTCGCTTGAAATAGAGTTGTTTTTATCTCTACAAGGGGTTCCCACGCCATTGTTGCCACCTACAAACGTGATAACTGATTGCTGCTGCAAGGAACCTTCTGACAGCTTCAACGATCTCACAGTGCCAGATGTAACGTCGTTTCCATGTGAACTAGGACTCTCTGAAGAACGAGACTGTCCTCCAGTGTAGTTAAACGATTGTTTCATGTCCTTAAAAGTGACATGCTTTCTCTGGCTAGATCTGATGTGCTGTTTGACGCTGGACTTAGGACTGACATTCTGGCCACAGGCAGTATTGTAGGACTGGAGACTTGTATCTTGACCTGCTGGAGAACGAACCAAAAAAAAAAAAAAAAAAAGATTTAACGTCAAATATGGCGAGAATTAGTGGTATGTGATCTACCCAAGACGTAATGGTCACTGACTGCTTTGACGGTCGGTGGCTAAGGATCAAAGAAGATCTACCAAGTGGCGTACTAAAAAGGTGCGGGGGGGGGGTCCGCCCCAGATGACAGCCAGGAAGGGGGTGCCATCGTACACTATTACGATAGTACTTACTGTAAAAGAAATATACTTGCAAGTGTGTTTCTTTATGACCTCTGGGGTGCCAAGGGTAGGATCCGCCCTGGGTGCCAAATATTTTTCGGACGCCTCTGGATCTACCAACATCTTTGTAGTGTACATGAATTAAAAGTTCATCATCATCATGAGCCATCAGCTCCCAGAGGAACATAGGCCTTCAAATAATTCGTGCTAAACATTTCTGTTCTGTGCTATCCTTTCAAGGTTTTTCGTGTCTTCCTTATTCTTTTCATGTTTATCTGTAATTTCTATCTCCATGTGTTTTTCAGTCGCCTGCTACCTCTTTTACTCAGGGGATTGCAAATTAAGAACTTCCCTGTAATACTATTAAAGATTTCCTCAGTGTGTGTGCCCTATTCAACATAGGCGTCTTCTTCACATTCTTACTACACTGGCACTTGTCTGGATCTTGCCATCAGTTCCCTATTGTTGATCTTGTCATCAGTTCCATATTGTTGATCTTGTCATCAGTTCCACATTGTCGATCTTGTCATCAGTTCCACATTGCTGATCTTGTCATCAGTTCCACATTGCTGATCTTGTCATCAGTTCCACATTGCTGATCTTGTCATCAGTTCCACATGGCTGATCTTGTCATCAGTTCCATATTGTTGATCTTGTCATCAGTTCCACATTGTCGATCTTGTCATCAGTTCCACATTGTCGATCTTGTCATCAGTTCCACATTGCTGATCTTGCCATCAGTTCCATATTGTTGATCTTGCCATCAGTTCCATATTGTTGATCTTGTCATTAGTTCCATATTGTTGATCTTGCCATCAGTTCCACATTGTTGATCTTGTCATCAGTTCCACATTGCTGATCTTGTCATCAATTCCACATTGCTGATCTTGTCATCAGTTTCACATTGCTGATCTTGTCATCAGTTCCACATTGTCGATCTTGTCATCAGTTCCACATTGTCGATCTTGTCATCAGTTCCACATTGCTGATCTTGTCATCAGTTCCATATTGTTGATCTTGTCATCAGTTCCATATTGTTGATCTTGTCATCAGTTCCACATTGCTGATCTTGTCATCAGTTCCACATTGTTGATCTTGTCATCAGTTCCATATTGTTGATCTTGTCATTAGTTCCACATTGTCGATCTTGTCATCAGTTCCACATTGTTGATCTTGTCATCAGTTCCACATTGCTGATCTTGTCATCAGTTCCACATTGTCGATCATGTCATCAGTTCCACATTGTTGATCTTGTCATCAGTTCCACATTGTTGATCTTGTCATCAGTTCCATATTGTTGATCTTGTCATCAGTTCCACAATGTCGATCTTGTCATCAGTTCCACATTGTCGATCTTGTCATCAGTTCCATATTGTTGATCTTGTCATCAGTTCCATATTGTTGATCTTGTCATCAGTTCCATATTGTTGATCTTGTCATCAGTTCCACATTGTCGATCTTGTCATCAGTTCCACATTGCTGATCTTGTCATCAGTTCCACATTGCTGATCTTGTCATCAGTTCCACATTGCTGATCTTGTCATCAGTTTCACATTGTTGATCTTGTCATCAGTTCCACATTGTCGATCTTGTCATCAGTTCCACATTGCTGATCTTGTCATCAGTTCCACATTGCTGATCTTGTCATCAGTTCCACATTGCTGATCTTGTCATCAGTTCCACATTAGTGATCTTGTCATCAGTTCCACATTGTTGATCTTGTCATCAGTTCCACATTGTTGATCTTGTCATCAGTTCCACATTGTCGATCTTGTCATCAGTTCCACATTGCTGATCTTGTCATCAGTTCCACATTGCTGATCTTGTCATCAGTTTCACATTGTTGATCTTGTCATCAGTTCCACATTGTCGATCTTGTCATCAGTTCCATATTGTTGATCTTGTCATCAGTTCCACATTGTTGATCTTGTCATCAGTTCCACATTGTTGATCTTGTCATCAGTTCCATATTGTTGATCTTGTCATCAGTTCCACATTGTCGATCTTGTCATCAGTTCCACATTGCTGATCTTGTCATCAGTTCCACATTGCTGATCTTGTCATCAGTTCCACATTGCTGATCTTGTCATCAGTTCCACATTGCTGATCTTGTCATCAGTTCCACATTGTTGATCTTGTCATCAGTTCCATATTGTTGATCTTGTCATCAGTTCCACATTGCTGATCTTGTCATCAGTTCCACATTGCTGATCTTGTCATCAGTTCCACATTGCTGATCTTGTCATCAGTTCCACATTGCTGATCTTGTCATCAGTTCCACATTGCTGATCTTGTCATCAGTTCCACATTGTTGATCTTGTCATTCCATTTCGGTCCTTCTATTGTAATTAATGCTTATTACATTACTTAGAATAATGTCGAAGAACTGTGGAGGCGGAGATGCTAAGCATGAACCAGAGCTGGGGCACCACAGGAAGGATGGTTGTCGACCGAGCAAAGTGGAGACAGTTTGTTGCTGTCCTAAAAGACGCCACTAGGCGTGATGTGTCACTGATTGCTCTGTCGGTCAGCGACCAAGGACCGAAGAAGAAGATCCTAAGTAAGCGCCCATTTATGAAAAGTTCGCCATACTGCATAACGTTTTTTCCAAATGAAGAAAGATTTAACGTTTCGTAGCAAAACAAGTGCATAAAAGCTAAATATAAACGGCAAGTTAAAGAAGTATGGATATGACAAGGTTCCCAACATGGAACTTCTTCTTCCTTCTTCCTCGTTCGCCCTGAAAAGGACGGTGGTTGCGTTGTGTCTGTTTACGCCGGAGCTGTGATATCTGCGCCTTTCGGCCGACACATCCGACTTCAGCACGGCATTTTTTGGGACCGGGTTTGCCTTCCCTCTTCGATCCCTACTCTCTCAGCCAGACTGCAGTAATGCAGCCTGTTTCCAGGACCACCACGTAGAGGTGGAGTAGGGTCTTGGTCAGCTCTGGTTCGCTGACCCTGACGCAAGCAGTCAAGCTATGGGTCGCTGACTGCATTCTCTATTGCTGCATCTTTGGGTCCCAACATGGAACTGATAACAAGAGCTAGACAAGTGCCAGTGGAACAAGAGATGAGAAGAAGACGCTGGCGATGGATAGGACACACATTGAGGAAACCTCTTGGTAGCATTACAATGCGGTCTTTATTCTGGAACCCGCAGGGTCAAAGAGGCAAGTGTAGACCACGAAACACACGGAGAAGAGAACTGGAGACAGATGTAAAAATGATTGGAAAAACATGGAAAGAACTTGAGTTTGTCGTTGGTGATAAGAGGACTTGGTATGTGTTTGTTGAAAGCCTATGCTCCCTGGGGAGCTGAAAAATAATGAAAGAAGTAAGACAATAAGACGATTGGAAACATATTGTCAGAAACTTCGACAATGTGATTTTAGTAAAAGGCAGCATTTGGTGGACGAAGACACAGAACAATTTACAGCGCATGGTCACAAGATACTGTCCCGGATTGGAACCTTGACAATGATCTTGCAATTGCTCTACCAATTGTATCTTGTACGTGTATGTCACTGAGCCCTGTCACTGTTCATCAGTCGAAACAGTTCTTATTGTTCTTAATTGTTCCGTTGCTGACATCGGATTTTTTTCCATTCAGACACCTCATTTCTGAGGTTTGAATCTGGCTTTTGTGGGTTGTAGTTATTGCCCATGAATCGCATCCATACGTCATGACTATATATATATATATATATATATATATATATATATATATATATATATATATATATATATATATATATATATATATATATATATGAAGATAGTTGTATACCGCTCCACCTATGTCCCAGTCTTGTGGCTTGTGAATGGGCATGGGACCTAGATAGAAAACTGTGTTAAAGCAGGAAAACAATGCAAAAAGCAATCGGAACAACAACCAAAAAAAAAAAATGTCTTTATTTACCCAGTGACTCTCCTGCAGCCACGTTGGAAATGCTAATATCTTCATCACTGGTTCCACGCCCACTATCACTAGTGATGGTGTCCCCTGAGGAATTACTGGCGCCATCTTCAGGAAATGTGGTAACAACCTGCAAAAGAATTAACCATTACACGCCACTCAGAACAAGGAAACAGTATGTAAATAAATATTAGACAAACATAAAGGTATGTTTTCAGGCAATCGTAAGAAATAAAGAAGTAGAAAACTAGACAACAAACAGTATGTAGGTTGCCTCTAAAATTAGGTCACGAAAAGCTAACGCTCGGTGAGAGGGGATCAAAGTCAAGTCACGTCAAAATTTAGAAATGTCTTCTATTTATCATTATCATCTTCATCATTATCATCCTCACTGCAGTCCTGCCCAACTTACAGCAGTGAACGGAGTGGCATGTGGCAACAACCCACTTCTCTACACAAAAAACTGTTTGGAGATGTCAGGAACCTTGACCTGACTACTACCGTTATTAGAGTCATTAATGTAGAAGTCTGAGGGCGAACGAGATGTCAGGAACCTTGACCTGACTACTACCGTTATTAGAGTCATTAATGTAGAAGTCTGAAGGCGAACGAGATGTCAGGAACCTTGACCTGACTACTACCTTTATTAGAGTCATTAATGTAGAAGTCTGAGGGCGAACGAGATGTCAGGAACCTTGACCTGACTACTACCGTTATTAGAGTCATTAATGTAGAAGTCTGAGGGCGAACGAGATGTCAGGAACCTTGACCTGACTACTACCGTTATTAGAGTCATTAATGTAGAAGTCTGAGGGCGAACGAGATGTCAGGAACCTTGACCTGACTACTACCTTTATTAGAGTCATTAATGTAGAAGTCTGAGGGCGAACGAGATGTCAGGAACCTTGACCTGACTACTACCGTTATTAGAGTCATTAATGTAGAAGTCTGAGGGCGAACGAGATGTCAGGAACCTTGACCTGACTACTACCGTTATTAGAGTCATTAATGTAGAAGTCTGAGGGCGAACGAGATGTCAGGAACCTTGACCTGACTACTACCGTTATTAGAGTCTTTAATGTAGAAGTCTGAGGGCGAACGAGATGTCAGGAACCTTGAGCTGACTACTACCTTTATTAGAGTCATTAATGTAGAAGTCTGTTGGCGAACGAGATGTCAGGAACCTTGACCTGACTACTACCTTAATTAGAGTCATTAATGTAGAAGTCTGAGGGCGAACGAGATGTCAGGAACCTTGACCTGACTACTACCTTTATTAGAGTCATTAATGTAGAAGTCTGAGGGCGAACGACGAAGAAGAATCTTCATCATTATCAACATTCTCCTTTGAGCTCCTTGCTAAGAATGGAGCAACCATTGTAGCTGTTCCCCTTCCAGAAAACATGCACCAATCATTCACACGCTCATGCAGCTGCGGTTTACTGTAGCAATTGGTATTACATGTTACGGTTACCAGCCTCGTGCACAACGTCATATTATTCGCCTAGTACCACACATTTCCTGAGAGTGTAGTCGTCCTATTATTTCTTTGTCTCTTCAAGCATGTCGTACAAGGCGACTGACTAATATGAGATGTGAATGCGGGCTGGCAATGTCATCGCGTAAAAATAAGTGACACAAAAACCACTACTGCAGGATCATGTGAATGCTTGGTTCAGACGTCCTGCAAGGGGGACCAGCTGCAGGTGTGGTTTCATGCTACGTAAGGAGCGCAAAGGGAATTGATGATGTACATGTGCGGTATCTCTCATTAAACAAGTCTTGCGTATACATTTCGTCACTTTGTGTACATGTGCTGTGTCTCTGTCTATATATAGACTTTTCTTGTAAATATTTCTTCAGTCCATGTACATGTGTTGTATCCCCGTCTGTGAACAGATGTGTTCGCATTTCTTCAATCTGGTTACATGTACAGGCGAATCCCGCTTTACAGCGCTGCGCTTTACGACGCTGATCTGATACGGCAATTCTTACGGCGCTTTTCAACCAATCCGCGATCACCAATAGAAATCTCTGAAATCAGATACCATTTTGATGTCGATCAGTCAGTCTGATCATTCCATTTGATCGTTCTGCATCTCTCAGTGTTCTCTAACGTCTCAAACTTGTTATATGATATACAAAAGTGAATTTTTGCTTAAATTAAAAGACCTCCATCCATGTCTACATCATCAAAAAGACTAAGATTGTTAGATGATGATGATGAAACTGCTATATCTCCTTGATCTTTCCTATAATAAATATTAACATTTTCTCAAGTTAGCATCTACCAATCACTGTAAGCTAAGGATTAAATATTTTAAGGTAAGCAGTGAGTGCTCTAAACTGTAAATTCTTATAAATATTCTGACTTGCATGTCTAGTTCTATTGCTAACTTAATATGTGATAGTGCAAACATGTCATTAGGCGTTGCTATGCATTTGCAAGAGAAAATAGCGTTTCTTCGGTGTACGGCGATTCTCGCTTTACAGCAAAGGCCTGGAACCTTACCTGCCGTAAAGCGGGGTTCGCCTGTACAGTTTTTTGCCTACTAACACATCTTACGTTATGTACTCCTTCAGCCAATGTGCATGTGTTGTATTTCTATCTAAAAGAAATCTTCCCTTTTTTGCATTCCTTTAGTCCATATATATTGTTGTTAAAGAACAAAGTTAATATGTCATGGTATATTGCCACACACAGGCATATAGCCATTGTTATTTGAGGAAATATGTCTATTTGTGGTAACTTATGATTTTGCACGCTTTTTAACTTGTATTAAACGCTGCATATTTAATACGTCACCGGTTGTCAATGACGTAACGCGTTTGTGCTAATTTATTCTAACAGCTAATATTCTGGGCCTTTCGTATACTTCAGTCGTCTAAGAAAGACGTACTTTTTCAAGCTCCCGGAATCGTGGAGGATATTGTATTTCACGTGGCGTTTATATAACTTCGAAGGCCGCCACATGTATTTTCAACGATTGTTAGGATGGTCCCGGACTTATGAACAAGTTCCCCACCTTATGGAGAAGTATTTATTCAAGAAATATTATTCACGTTTTCGGTCCACATTACTTGGGTGTCGATGGTTGACACGCACCTTTTAGTACAGCGGCCAGAACTGAAATCGATGAGACCATATATGAATGTTATGCCACTATGAATGCTTATATACTTATGGACTGAACATGCACTTTTGTTTTACGGAGAAAGATGTTCAAGAGTCTCCATTGTGTGGCATTGCCTGAATTATTGTGAAGAAGTAAATAAATATCAAGCTACATGTATTGTGGACCCTTCAACAGACGGCTTGTGTTTCTCGTGCCAGTTCTATGTCCCTGTGATGCCCTTATGCATTCGCGCTGTCAGCATGATGTGCTCATATCAACAGTCACACAAACAGAACACAGCCAATCCACCTAAACCCAGTAACGTTACAATTGTGACGTATTTCTGTCTATAAACGACTCTTCTCTCATGTATTTCTTCAGTCCATATATATTGTGACAGTATCTGTCTATAAACGAACTTTCTGTTACGTATTTCTTTAGTCCATATATATATTATGGCAGTATCTATGTCTATAAACGAACTCTTCTCTTTTGTATTCCTTCAGTCTGTGCGTACATTGAATATGTCGTGTTATAGACTTTTCATTTGTAACAACACTGCTTGTTCTTGTGCAGTATTTTAATTCTATACTAAGTTAATCCAAGAGATTGAAAAAGAAGCAGACAGGAAATGGCAAAGAAGTAATGGAGTGTGCAGGACAGGATCTGACGTATTGCTGTTGTTGTTTAACTTGAGCTGCTGAGCTTCTCGCTCTTTTGCAACCAATACCAAGTTAAAGACTCATTGGTATTATCTACACTGTAGATCTAGACTTTTCCTGTGGCTTTTCTGTCATTCCGAAACGTGTTGAGTTGAAGTCATGAGCTCCAGTTTCTCCAGCTTGGCTTGCATTTAAAGGATCGTCACATCTGGTCTCAAGCTAGGAGTAAAAAGTGCGTGGCATACTGTGCATTCCCCGCCATCCAAGGGGGCTCTCCAACTATACAGAGCTAAAATACTGTACTCTGGTTCTGGGTTTTCCCAAGGAATTGTCACGTCTTGCACAGAGCCACTTCTCAGCTTCCCACGCCTATCACTGGGTCCACAGTGAGATCCTTCTGCATGCAGTCAACCAAGTCAAAGCTGAAGAATTACGGCTGGGGCTCAAGTGACTTCTCCAAGCTTAGTGTGCAATGCTGGGTTCTCAACAAGTTTTACCGCAGAGGGAATCCCTGGAAGTGTGTGGATGATTTCAAAAGTCAATGAGGGTGTAATTATCTTCACAGCCATAGACACAGGTTCACTTCCACGTACATATATTGTAGCATTGTGCATAGCTGGTGGTCATATAAGGATGACTCCAGGTATGCCTCAATGTATGAACTGGCGTGTAAGAAAGAAACTGCTATTCTTGGCGCGTTATAAGCTTCCAACTTCTTGGTCAGTGCGTTTTTTGGGCGAGATTTCGTTCTTTATCCACCAATCGGGACTCCCGTAACATATACGGCGAAACTGGCGGTGTAAACTACAATAATTTTCTGCGTCCGGTGAAGGATTGATAAAACAGTAGTAAGAGTAGGGTCACCCTATGACTTACTTACTTACTTAGTCGTTCCCCTTCTACCGTGAGGTGTAGAGGTCTGGAAGAGAGAGCGCCATACTATCCTACCTGCTCCATGACCTGCTCTCCCAGCTTAATCTGATGCCTTGTATCCTCTCGTGATATCACCATGGTTTTTGTTTTAGAGCCATCCTATGACACCCGCCAATATTAAAATATATTTGTGAACAGACGATACGATTTATGCGTGCAGCATTAAGTTTCTGGGCTGGTGAAAATGACGTTAGCTAGAAAATGATTGAGATAGACCCAAGCTGTAACAGATTCAAAAAATACATTTCCAGTTTCAAATACTACACCATATTATTCTACCAAACATACGATTTAAGTGTGCGGACTGTTGAATCCACAAACACGTGATCTCAGTGCTTTCTTTTAAACTTTATTGCACACTTTAGCAGATAAAATAAATATTTAAGAAGCTATCTTTTCCATTGACGAGAGACTTTGTGGGACAGTACCTCTTGATAAAAGAAATGTTACAGAAAGGCTTCTTGATTAAAGAAAGACCTCTGAATTATAGATAGGCCTCTTAATAAAAGAAATATTACAGATAGGCCTCTTAATAAAAGAAATATTACAGATAAGCCTCTTAATAAAAGAAATATTACAGAAAGCCTCTTAATAAAAGAAATATTACACATAAGCCTCTTAATAAAAGAAATATTACAGAAAGCCTCTTAATAAAAGAAATATTACAGATAAGCCTCTTAATAAAAGAAATATTACAGAAAGCCTCTTAATAAAAGAAATATTGCAGATAAGCCTCTTAATAAAAGAAATATTACAGAAAGGCCTCTTTGTAGTGAAATTGACAGAGATACAACGGTAAAATACCTCCAAAGATAACATGTAGGGATAAAAACATAATGCGTAGGCTGCTGATAGTACATGATCGCCCAGACCGCGGGTCATCACCCTCCATAAAAATTGACTTGCTAGACAGGAGGGGAACGGCGGATAAAAAGGAAAAAATATGACTGGAAAGATTGCGTGAGACTAGAAAGGCTAAGGAGACGCAATTGTGGGGGAAACGGAGAAAAGTCACGTTTCCCAAGTTGACATAAAGTAAGGAACTCGACAGAAGGGACCTTGGATATGTTACGCCACAGTCATTTATTGGTCGCTTTTGCGATACCAAGCCTTTGATTTGAATTCAGCGGCAGAACGCAGATGTTTGGAATATTACAAAAATTAAAAAGTAACTTTTTCGTAATATTAATGTTAGGAATATAAAAATTAGCTGGCCGGATGGCCCATTCTGAGCAGTGAACTAATATGTTCTTAATTTTACAGACGGATAGATAATATTGAAGATAATGACAAAAGACAGTGTTGTTCACATCAGCGACAGACTGTATGGAATAAAAAGTGTCGCTATTTGCACAAAAAAACACGACCTTGAGACGCAGGTGTTCAAATCTACTTAGTAGGGAAGCGAAGGGACATTGGTGGGAGCTGTGTCTAAATATAACTTTTAACGACAAAATTTTGGAGGGGAGAGAAAGGTTGGTTCAAAAATCAAGTACGTTTTTTGAAAAAAACAAGTAGAGACGGACAGACTAACAGATAAACATCCATACTTGACTGAAGCATGACTGAAATGACTTTAGGGTAGGAAATTTGAATTTGAAATAAACCTAGGCAGTGATTGGCCACAGACAATCATTTTATCGGCGCTCAGACGAGAAGTGGGGCCATTCCTCAATAGTTGTTCGATGATAGACACAGTATTTTAAAGTGTGGTGATTTCCAAATGAAAGAAAGTGAAATAAGTTCAGGGACGCCATACTATAGCCAGCAGCTCAGCTGAGTTTTGCTAGCATTTCTGTGTTCTTTATTCATAATCTGGTAAGATTGAAATTATTTCTTTGTATATTTTGATATTGTTTAATGTTCGAGTGATTTGATACTGCCATATCATAATCTAGCCTTACAAACAAGTAGGGATTTGCTCTAGACCCCCCGCCCAAGTCAGGGTCTAGGGACCAACAATATACATAAACTCCAGCAAGGGTTAGGAAAGACAGATCAAGTGTTGAGAGAATAATGAAACATATTACCTATCCACTTTTAGGGAAGGAAACTAATAAATATTTTTCAGAATCTATAGTCTGGGAGGACCTATCTGATGTAAAACCACCATGGTAAATGTGCTGTTTGGTCAGAGAGATCTGACCTGTCTGTATGATGTGGTTGTTGTGTCCGTGTTGTGTCCAGACGTGGGTAGAGAATAGAATTTTGACACATAGCCAATACTTTGATTGCAGAGCTGTGAGTTTCAGTTGTCAACAAGGCGGTGTCCATTCAGTTGGTGATTTTACTCGAGTGTATCTGTGCAGTACGTTGTGACAGAGACCACTATTATTGCCCGCCAGCACGGAGAGGTGGGACCACCAGATTTCAGCACCAGAGCTACATATGCAAGTTGAGTGAGCCTCTGGTCTGCTGGAAGTTCACCAACGCCTTTTAGTTACTAATACCCCATAAAATTCCTGTAATTTACTGGACACTGTGTAGTCAATATAGACAGGTGTGATGAGGCCACCCCAACAGCACAAGCATTAACTATCCTCCCAAGTAGATGACTACTAGAACATTTTAATAAAACTAACTAGTCTAGTACTTATATATGTACACTCTTGCATTTATTATGTAACATTCCATGCATTTCTTTCATAATTTTTAAATCCTTTTTTTTTAAAAAAAAAGTTCTGGTCAACATAAAACTTGATCCAGAACAAATAAATGTAATATAATTCTATCAAAAATTTTACACTCTTGAGTTAGTTCAGTGTATTATAATATTTGTTAAATATTATTAGTCTGCTTAAATATCTGTGGGTGTATCTATAACTATCACACCACATTACATATCATTACCCTAGACATTTTACATAGCTACATTCATTAAGAAAAAAAAATTGAGTGTGAGGTCGTAGTGGTAGCAAGAAAGGCCTTCTGACAATTCACAACTACATTTTATCTCAGGAGCCTTCACAGCTGGCCTCATACATTACATTTAGTAATATCACCATCATACAATACCATCAAACCCACTACATACATTGGGGTCTTGTCCAGGGATAATTAGCCCAACAGTAATATTAGGATCTCCTGGTTGGAGAAATAAAATTAGGGGAAAAAAATTGTGAAATTCCCTTTAAAATTAAAAGTGTCCCTGCAGATAAAAGTTGGTGAATCTTCACAGCCAGTGATAATTAATTAGTTAACTGGTTAGTTAGAATTAGTTAGACTATAGTCATAAGAAGTACTTAGTGTATTTACTGGTTAGAGATTTAGCTTGTATATTATTATATTGTCTGAAAAGTATGGCGGAGCTAGCAAAATTCCGATCAGCTGCTGTGCTGACCGCAAAGGAGATGGGAATGGATGGTCAGATTTTAATTCAATATGTAACGGCTGAATGTGATAAATATATTGAAAGGGAAGATAGAAAGGTAGCTGAAGAGAAGAGGTTACAAATTGAGGCTGATAGAGAAATTAAGAGGCTGCAGATTGAGGCAGAAGAAAAACGACAGCAAAGGGAGGCAGAAGAAAAACGACAGCAAAGGGAGGCAGAAGAAAAAAAGGTTGACTGCCGAAAGGGAGGCAGAAGAAAAAAGGTTGACTGCCGAAAGGGAGGCAGAAGATAGAAGGTTGCAAAGGGAGCACGAATTACGACTAAGGGAGCTGGAATTACAAGGCCCGGCTCCTGAAAATGGTGCCAGCCCTTTTGCCTCAGATGCTACGCCCAGTCTGGGAGCCTCAAACTCAGCTATGGGGTTTCATTTAGACCATTTTGTTGAAAAAGACGATGACATAGAGGGGTACCTAGGACGTTTTGAGTTATTAGCTACTACATATGGGTTAGAGAGAGAGAGGTGGAGTTTAAAGCTATCACAGGGATTGAGAGGTACTTCTTATGAAGTATTTGCCAAAATGAACAGGGAAGACCAAGACAATTATGACATGTTAAAGCAGGCTTTGTTATTAAGGTACGAGAAGAATGGTGAATTTTATCGTAAGAAATTTAGAAATGCCAAACTGTTGTCTGGGGAGACATACCACCAATTCTCTGCTAGACTAGAAACCTATTTGGAGAAATGGACGGCTCTGGGGAAGACCCAAGATCTTAAAGAAATGATCATGATTGAGCAATTGAGAGAGTCCATGGCTCCAGACATGAGAAAATTTCTCATGGAACAAGGTGCAGAGAAGTTGGGGGAAATTTTAAATGTTGCTGAGAGGTATCAGGCAGCTCAGGCAGAGGTAAGTGGTGCTAAAAAGAAGCACATAGACAATTTTAAAGCTCCACAGCAATTTAATAAATTTGATAATAGAGAGCAGGGAAATAAAGGTAGGACAAACTTTGAGCGGCCAAGAAATGACTATCGCGACAGAAACTCACAGTTCAATGACCAAAAGTTCAATGAAAGAAAACCGTTGAACCAAGGAAAAAGATGGTGTAAATGGTGCAAGAAGGATAACCATAACACCGAATTTTGTAGAAGGAAACCTTCAAACATTGCTGCAATGAAGTCGGGGACGCGAAGATTAAAGGTTAATCCTAATGGACAACAGGAACCTTATCACCCCCCAGTTTGTGAGGATGTTATTTGTAATGGGGTCACCATAAGGTGCCTTTATGATACAGGTTTGGATTATGATTCAGTTGTGAAGTCTAGCCTAGTGGACCCAAGTCAGTATACCACAGAAACAGTGGAAATACAAGGGGCGACTAAGGACATACCACTCATGACACTTCCCATCGCAAGGATAACGGTGAAAACTCGCTATGTGGAGGGAGAAATCAGAGCAGCAGTGATAGATGAACCAATCTACCCTCTGATATTGGGGTGTAGATACGTCTTCTTGGGGAATCCCGAGAAACCTGTGATCATGGCGACAGTGCAGACCAGGTCACAGAAGAAGGAGGAAGAAGGTGAACCTATAAATGCTCATCCAGAGGAGATGAGGAAGGCGCAGGCTGAGGATAGGACACTCAAGCCCTGTTTTAAAAAATTGCCCAAATGCCACACACCTCCGAGCAAGGGGGAATATTTCATGAAGAACAAACTCTTATACAGGAAGGCCGGAACTGGAACAAATGGTCACAACCAGCTGGTTCTTCCCACTTCATATAGAGATAAAGTGATGGAACTCGGGCATGCGATTCCCTTCAGTGGTCACATGGGGATCAGCGCCACAGGACAGCGTATAGCTTGTCATTACTTCTGGCCAGGGATAACGGAGGATATAAAAAGATATGGCAAATCCTGCCCAGAATGTCAAAGGGTAGCTCCAAAGCACTGGACTGCTCCTGCAACTCTAGGGGAAATGCCCATAGTGGGAACACCTTTTGAGAGGGTTGCAGTGGATATTGTAGGACCTCTCACTCGGACCAAGAGGAGGAACAGTTACATCCTTACTCTGGTGGACACTTGTTCTATGTGGGGAGAGGCGGTAGCCCTGCCATCAATTGATTCAAAACATGTAGCAGAGGCACTACTTACAATATTTACCCGATTAGGATTCCCGCATCAAATCTTGACGGATAATGGTTCTCAGTTCAAGGGGAAACTAACGGAAGAAGTTTTTAAGCTATTTCAAGCCAGACACTTTCATTGTAGTCCGTACCATCCACAAGGGAACGGCCAGGTAGAGAGGTTCAACGGGACTCTCATTTCTATCCTGAGAAAGCTGGCACACGAAAAACCGGATCTGTGGGATCAATTCCTGCCCGCCGCATTGTTTGCGTACCGGGAGGTACCACATAGTTCAACCGGGATGGCTCCCGCAACTCTGCTATTTGGGAGGCCAATAAAAGGTCCATTAGAAGCTCTATTAAGGACCTGGACAGATGAGAAGGCGGAAGAGACTGTTACCTCATCGTATCAATACGTGAACGAACTGACCACTCGTTTGAAAGCTGGATGGAAACTGGCAAATGATAATTTGAAGCAAGCCAGGAAGAAACATGCAGCATATTTTAATAGGAAGGCAAAGGACAGGGAACTGGCAGTCGGAGAGAGAAGGTGCTGCTTCTACTACCCGGAAGCCAGAATAAATTACAAATTGGTTGGCAAGGTCCATATACGGTTCTAGAGAAGGTGTCTAGAACAAACTATAAAATTGACAAAAAGGGGAAGGAGAAAGTTTATCATGTAAACCTGTTAAAGAAGTATCTGGACAGACCACTCCAGGAAAGCACCCCCTTATTGACCTTGGCTATTGCAACCCAGATGCAAAAAGAACCACTCACCTCACATGAATACCCATTACATCCTTGTGAAACCGCAGCACAGGTAAAAGTCAGTAAGCACCTGACTAAAAACCAGAGGGAGAGAGTTCAACAGGTTCTGGAGGAACATACAGATGTATTAACAGATAAACCAGGCCATACAAATTTGCTACAGTATGACATGAAACTGGTAGACTCAAACCCAATCTGTATGAGAGCCTATTCTATTCCGTTCGCGAAGGAGAAGGCATTGAAGGAAGAAATAGAGTATTTGTTGAAGGAGGGGATTATTTCGCACAGTGAATCATCTTTTAGTTCTAGTGTCGTTTTGTTGAGAAAACCGTCTGGGGAACACAGACTGTGCATAGATTACAGGAAACTGAATGCTGTCACAGAAGGACAAGTGGATCCATTACCAGACACAAAACAGTTATTTGCCAGACTGAACAAGGCAAAATACTTTTCAAAGGTGGATCTTAGTAAAGGCTATTACCAGATCCCAGTGAAGCCTGAAGTGAGACCTTATTTGGCTTTTAGCACTTCGGATGGACATTATGAATTCAATATGCTACCATTCGGACTGAAAAATGCTCCGAGTGTGTTTTCAAGGATGATGCGCAAATTGTTGGATCCCCTGAATAACCCATGTATCACGAATTTCATGGATGATATTCTCGTCGCCACAGAGACATTTGAAGAACACATTGAAGCTCTGGAGATGTTGTTTGATAGACTTCGGGAGGGGAACTTAACTGCTAGGCCAACAAAATGTTGTATTGGATGCAAAGAGTTGGAATTCTTGGGACACACTGTATATCAGGGTAATATGACCCCTGATCCTAAGAACTTGGAAAAACTGCAGAGAGCACCTAGGCCGCAAACAAAAAAGGACGTGCGATCATTTGTGTCGTTATGCGGATTTTATCAGAAATACATCAAGAATTTTAACGCTATTTGTGCTCCTCTGACTGATCTGACTCGCAAGGGACTTCCAGATAAAATTATTTGGACTGCACAATGTGAACTAGCGTTCCAAGAGTTAAAGGAAAAACTCACTAGCAAGCCTATTCTCAAACTGCCTGATTTGACACAGGACTTTGTCTTAAGAACCGATGCAAGTAATGTAGGACTAGGAGGGGCTTTGTTGCAAAGATCATCTTCACCTGATGGGGAACTGAAACCAGTCGCTTATGCAAGCCGTAAATTGAATAAGGCGGAACAAGGATACTCCACAAGCGAAAAAGAATGTTTAGCGTTAATCTGGGCAATAAAGAAGTTTCAAATCTATCTGTATGGTAGGACTTTTGTGGTGGAGACGGACCATCAGCCTCTCGTATTCTTATCTCAGGCTAAGCATGAAAACGCAAGATTGCTGAGGTGGTCTTTATTGCTTCAACCTTATCAGTTCAGTATCCAATATATCCCAGGCAAATTGAATGTCGGTGCAGATTTCCTCAGTCGGCACCCCTGTGATCAAAATTAGAGTAGTGGCAGACGTGAGGAGTAATTTTATCTATGTGTATCGCTGGTTTTGGAACTTGCCATAGGCATGTTTTCAAGTGGGGAGATGTGTAGTGAAATTGACAGAGATACAACGGTAAAATACCTCCAAAGATAACATGTAGGAGGAGCCGCGCTAGCATAGTGGTTACAACACCGCTCTGGCGACCGGGTGATTCAGGATCAAACCCGGGCGACGGCATTTGAGGATTTTTCGTCGACCGGGAATTGGACTGGATTAACTCGAGACCTGGCGAGAACATTTGAAGTAGTGTTGTCGACCAGGGATTGGCGGCTCCTGAGCCGACCCAGCTGCAATGGGTACCTCCGAAATCGGAGAGTATTTGCCTGAATGGCGAGGGACACCTGTCTCTGTACAAGTAAAAAGGGATACTCACGTAAAATCAATGTCAGGTTAGACATAGTAATAACCTGAGATTTCGCCTCGAGTATTAGCGGGCGTACGCAAAAAAAAAAAAAAAAAAAAAAAAAACAAGTAGGGATAAAAACATAATGCGTAGGCTGCTGATAGTACATGATCGCCCAGACCGCGGGTCATCACCCTCCATAAAAATTGACTTGCTAGACAGGAGGGGAACGGCGGATAAAAAGGAAAAAATATGACTGGAAAGATTGCGTGAGACTAGAAAGGCTAAGGAGACGCAATTGGGGGGGAAACGGAGAAAAGTCACGTTTCCCAAGTTGACATAAAGTAAGGAACTCGACAGAAGGGACCTTGGATATGTTACGCCACAGTCATTTATTGGTCGCTTTTGCGATACCAAGCCTTTGATTTGAATTCAGCGGCAGAACGCAGATGTTTGGAATATTACAAAAATTAAAAAGTAACTTTTTTCGTAATATTAATGTTAGGAATATAAAAAATTAGCTGGCCGGATGGCCCATTCTGAGCAGTGAACTAATATGTTCTTAATTTTACAGACGGATAGATAATATTGAAGATAATGACAAAAGACAGTGTTGTTCACATCAGCGACAGACTGTATGGAATAAAAAGTGTCGCTATTTGCACAAAAAAAACACGACCTTGAGACGCAGGTGTTCAAATCTACTTAGTAGGGAAGCGAAGGGACATTGGTGGGAGCTGTGTCTAAATATAACTTTTAACGACAAAATTTTGGAGGGGAGAGAAAGGTTGGTTCAAAAATCAAGTACGTTTTTAAAAAAAAAACAAGTAGAGACGGACAGACTAACAGATAAACATCCATACTTGACTGAAGCATGACTGAAATGACTTTAGGGTAGGAAATTTGAATTTGAAATAAACCTAGGCAGTGATTGGCCACAGACAATCATTTTATCGGCGCTCAGACGAGAAGTGGGGCCATTCCTCAATAGTTGTTCGATGATAGACACAGTATTTTAAAGTGTGGTGATTTCCAAATGAAAGAAAGTGAAATAAGTTCAGGGACGCCATACTATAGCCAGCAGCTCAGCTGAGTTTTGCTAGCATTTCTGTGTTCTTTATTCATAATCTGGTAAGATTGAAATTATTTCTTTGTATATTTTGAATATTGTTTAATGTTCGAGTGATTTGATACTGCCATATCATAATCTAGCCTTACAAACAAGTAGGGATTTGCTCTAGACCCCCCGCCCAAGTCAGGGTCTAGGGACCAACAATATACATAAACTCCAGCAAGGGTTAGGAAAGACAGATCAAGTGTTGAGAATAATGAAACATATTACCTATCCACTTTTAGGGAAGGAAACTAATAAATATTTTTCAGAATCTATAGTCTGGGAGGACCTATCTGATGTAAAACCACCATGGTAAATGTGCTGTTTGGTCAGAGAGATCTGACCTGTCTGTATGATGTGGTTGTTGTGTCCGTGTTGTGTCCAGACGTGGGTAGAGAATAGAATTTTGACACATAGCCAATACTTTGATTGCAGAGCTGTGAGTTTCAGTTGTCAACAAGGCGGAGTCCATTCAGTTGGTGATTTTACTCGAGTGTATCTGTGCAGTACGTTGTGACAGAGACCACTATTATTGCCCGCCAGCACGGAGAGGTGGGACCACCAGATTTCAGCACCAGAGCTACATATGCAAGTTGAGTGAGCCTCTGGTCTGCTGGAAGTTCACCAACGCCTTTTAGTTGCTAATACCCCATAAAATTCCTGTAATTTACTGGACACTGCGATGAGGCCACCCCAACAGCACAAGCATTAACTATCCTCCCAAGTAGATGACTACTAGAACATTTTAATAAAACTAACTAGTCTAGTACTTATATATGTACACTCTTGCATTTATTATGTAACATTCCATGCATTTCTTTCATAATTTTTAAATCCTTTTTTTTTTTAAAAAAGTTCTGGTCAACATAAAACTTGATCCAGAACAAATAAATGTAATATAATTCTATCAAAAATTTTACACTCTTGAGTTAGTTCAGTGTATTATAATATTTGTTAAATATTATTAGTCTGCTTAAATATCTGTGGGTGTATCTATAACTATCACACCACATTACATATCATTACCCTAGACATTTTACATAGCTACATTCATTAAGAAAAAAAATTGAGTGTGAGGTCGTAGTCTTCTTCTTCTTCGATCCTTAGCCACCGGCCGTCAAAGCAGTCAGTGGCCATCACGCCTAGTGGCGTCTTGTAGGGCAACAACAAATTGATTCCACTTTGCACGGTCGGTGGCCATCCTTCGTACAGTGCCCCAACTCTGGTTCATTCTTTGCATCTCAGCCTCCACAGTCCTCCGCCAAGTTGTTTTTGGTCGGCCTCTCTTTCGCTTTCCTTCAGGGGTCCAAAGCATAGCTGTTCTTGTGATAGCATCGGGATCTCTTCTGAGGACATGACCAACCCAGCTCCAGCGTCTGCCAGCTATGATGGTATGCATGTCCTCTTGCTTGCTACGAGTAAGCAGATCTTGGTTGGTGATGGTATTCGGCCAAAAGATTCGGTGAATTTTTCTTAGGCATGTTGTGTGAAAAGAGGACAATTTTGACATTTCCTTCTCTGTGACTCTCCAGCATTCCGCACCATAGAGAAGGACAGAAAGCACGCAACTCTGGTATAATCTTAATTTTGTGCTTGTGCTGTATTGGGAGGACTTCCAGATGTTATTTAGGCTAAAGAAGGCTGTTCTTGCCTTATTCATTCTGATGTTGATGTCTTTGCCTGCCCCACCGTCTGGTGTTACTATGCTTCCTAGGTATGTGAAGGTATCTGTCTGTACCAGTTGCTGATTCCTTACTGATATGGGCTCAGGGTTGCTCACATTGAGCGTCATGACCTCAGACTTCTTTAAATTGATGTTCAAGCCCACCTGCTGGCTAAATTTATTGAGTCTATCCGTTTTTTCCTGGATGTGTTGATGTGAATGTGCCAGCAGTGCAATGTCATCTGCATATTCCAGATCTTCCAATGTTGAAAATGTAGTCCATCTTATTCCTCTTGGACTGCCCTCTGTTGTCTGGCGCATCACCCAGTCTATGACTGTTAAAAATAGAGTGGTTGATAAGGGGCATCCCTGTCGTACTCCTGTCTTCACCTCGAAGGTTAGGTTGCTCTGCCCAACACTACACGTAAAGTTGGCATAGAGGCTTTTTATGATTGACACTATGCAGCTTGGAATTCCATAAGCCCTCAGTATTTTCCATAAACTGTGTGAGGTCGTAGTGGTAGCAAGAAAGGCCTTCTGACAATTCACAACTACATTTTATCTCAGGAGCCTTCACAGCTGGCCTCATACATTACATTTAGTAATATCACCATCATACAATACCATCAAACCCACTACACTCTTAATAAAAGAAATATTACAGATAAGCCTCTTAATAAAAGAAATATTGCAGATAAGCCTCTTAATAAAAGAAATATTACAGAAAGGCCTCTTAATAAAAGAAATATTACAGATAAGCCTCTTAATAAAAGAAATATTGCAGATAAGCCTCTTAATAAAAGAAATATTACAGATAAGCCTCTTAATAAAAGAAATATTACAGAAAGGCCTCTTAATAAAAGAAATATTACAGATAAACCTCTTAATAAAAGAAATTTTACAGAAATGCCTCTTAATAAAAGAAATATTACAGATAGGCCTCTTGATAAAAGAAATATTACAGATAAGCCTCTTAATAAAAGAAATATTACAGAAAGCCTCTGGACAAAAGAAATATTAAAGAAATTATGTTCCCTATGACGAGAGACCTTGTAGACCAGGCTTCCGGAATTAAAAAAATAGGGCCAGAAACAAGGCCTACCTCAATGACGTCACTTTATAAGCAGTATATAAGCCAAAATAATTACTTTCAAATGTCGAGCGTAGTTTCTTAAACAGTGACGTCATTGTAACAAGCCTAGTGTTGAGCCTTGCCTCATATAGGAGGGCGTGTGCGAAAACTCTGTAGACTAGATCACATTAAGACATACACACCAGGTCAGACTTTGAAACTTACTTGTGAATCTTTGAACGTCGTAAAGAGCACGGGGTGAAGCTGCAAGGTCCCATGGTCACTGTCCTCCTCCGTGGACACAGCTGCAGGCAGGTTCCGGTTGTTAACCTGGTTTGTTGAACAAGATGAAACTGAAGTAAATATTATTCATGGAACAGCGTACAACAAACATATCAAGCTTTCGATTATTGTCGCTTGGAAGGAGCAGTGTGATATGTGCTTCCTCACTCACTCTTCTATTTGGAAAAGGTAACTTAACTCTACAGGTCCGTATCCTTAAAACGGAACACCCGAAAACCGAAATATTCTGAAAATCGAAAGATTTTGACTCTTGGGCTACTTTAGGAGCTGCGATAGCGCAGTGGTTAGTGATTTAGCTTCCCTACTCTGTGGTCCATGGTTCGATCTCCAGATGGAGTGGGATTTTTTAGTCTGCAAACGGCTCCGGGGTCGACCCAGCCTCATGAATTGGGTACCGGAGCAACTCTAGGAAGGTTAAGGAAAGCCGGCGTGATGCTGACCACATCCCCCCTAGTGTGCTGATGGTCAAGAAAATATGAGCCTAACACCATATTCCGAATATGCCTCAATGGGCGTGTAACAGGATCCTTTTCCCCCCTTTTTTTTGGGGGGGGGGGGGGGGGGGGGGGGATATTTTTGGCGAAGAAATCCACTTTCCGAAACACAGCTTTCCCCGAGGATTTTGAACAAAAGGATACGGACCTGCACTAGAAAAATTAAGTAAGATTCATAAATAAACTGGCAGATCGGTTTATAGTTATTACTGACACAACAAAACACATTGTGAAGACAGAATGTTAAACATATGTCACATATTGGTTTTATGGTGTTCATTTAAACGATTTACATTGCGCACTTCAGTATGAGCGAATTGCGTTACAACTGAAGAGAATTTGAGATTTTTTATTGTTTTAAAAATGGATGGTATAGGGCAGGAGGATTTGGCACAAGATTGTTGAAGGCCTATACTTGGGAAGTTCATTGCACACGGACAACTCCATCAGTGCTCCGATCTCCTCCTTTGGATCACACAAGAACGATCTCAGCACAGTGCATGTACTCCGTAGCGCCGGCGAGAATCCAATGTTTGTATACAGGAATCACACAGTCTATAAATACTTTTGTGGTGGGTAGGTTTTCCTAATTTTTAAATTTTGCCAGGGCAGTGGTCGTGTTGCCTTCTCTTTCCGATTTCCAACTGCAGATGGATTTTTAACGTGCCCAACTTATACATGGGACCTCCTATTTTTTCACCATTATCCGATAAGGCATGGCATCCGATCTCACTACCCAGGAGACCAGGAGGGTGTATGACATCATTAGGATCATTGGTTCTGAAAAACTAAAAATTTCCATAAATTATATTCCCTCTACTGGGAATCGAACCTGGTATCTTTATAATTCGAAGCGAACGCCACTCCGACCCCCTAAAGGGTAATGATGATTAATAATGTTAAATATGTAATAAAGTTGAGTTCAGCAGCAGTAATAAATTATAATAGAAAGACACCAGAGAGACACAGAAGAAACACACTTTATAAAGTCAGCAATAACGTGTATTCTTAAACAACGAAACACAAAACTGGCGATTGACTTGTGTTCTTCTCATCATCAGAACGCATTAGATAAGTACTCTAACAGATTTCCAGCAACAAAACGATTCAGATATGTAAGTGAAGTGGCCTTGTCAAAGCTCAGCTAACCTACATCTGATGTACTCAACTTTGCTTACATTTAAGTATAGCACCAGCGGTTAATTTCCTAGTGGTTTCCTTGCAGTGAAGAACCCTGGAATGTTCTATCGCAGCGGGTCTCAGTCTTGTGAAGGTCGTGCCCCCTTTAACACCCATGCTATACAAATGCGGCCCAGATAAGGATAAATCAAATGTACAGGATTACTTTGACATCAGGTATATTGTGCTATATTATGCTATATTATGCCAAAGTTGGGGCACTGTACGAAGGATGGCCGCCGACCGAGCAAAGTGGAATCAATTTGTTGCTGCCCTACAAGACGCCACTGACTGCTTTAGCGGTTGGCGGTTATGGATCAAAGAAGAAGAAGAAGAAAGAAGTGTACATTTATTACAACGTCTACAATTGTGCCTTAGTGATAATTTTATTTGGTTTGGTTTTTGGGTTTTTTGTTTAAGGACCATCTTCATTGCACGCGGACAACTCCATTAGTGCTCCGATATCCTCCCTTAGATCACACAAGAAGGATCTCAGCACAGAGCACGAACTCCGTACCACAGGCGAGAATCCCAATGTGTGTATACAGGAATCACGCATTTTATGTGGTGGGTGTGGTGGAATACATTGATACAGCGATAAAATCCTCCATTTAAATATATAAAAGTTAAAATAAAATGTAGGGATAAAATATAGTTAAGATACGCTGCGGCTTCTTCGCCCACGCCACAAGTGCGTTGATTTTGGTATACCGTACCATCGTTTTCTAGTGTCATTGGAAAAAAACTAATTATAACATGGGGACGCGAAAGGCCTATTCGTTTAGACGGGGTAAGAAAAGGAGGGAAGAGAAAAATGATGCCGTCTGCACGCGTTTGAATCTAAAACTAGCATACGCGCGAACTTGTAGTTAGTAGTTTGAAATACGAGGTAAAAGTAAGAACATGTAGTCAATTGGGTCACGAAAACAGGTTAGCTCTTATTTAGAATGACGTAAATTCCCACGTACTACGAGAGACTCTCGTAATTAGCTTGAAAGTACATGGAAAAGAAGTGAACGAGTGGTAGTAAAGATTTCAAGACTAACATGGAAAAAAATATGGAATTTCTTATTAATAGACTTAGAATCATAAAAATTAGCTAGTTTAAGAGCTTATCTTTTCCTGATAAATAATATGCTTTCAAATAAAAGGACGGACAGATAACTCTGAAGTTATTGACAAAAGACTCATTTGTTCGATGCAGACTCGCAAACAGATGTTAGTTTTGCATTCACTAAAGTTACATTTTGACGCGTCCTTGAGACGAAGGCAGAAAAAAATTACATGTAAACAAGGGGGAGACAAGGCGGATATAATCTAAAAATATCTTCGCAGCAGAAATCTAAGAAGTGGGTGAGAGAAAATTTGAATAGTTTTTTTGTAGTTGGGCCCAAAACCAAGTCCAATTTTGGGAAATGACAAGTTCGGACAGACCGACCGACAGAAATACACTACACATTTGACCAAAAATTGGACATTTATTTTGAAATTTTAAATTCTAGAGGGGAAGTACTCTCATTGGACGAAATAGTATGATTATTGAAAATTTTGCCGGCTCGTTGCCATTTTGTTGAAGACTGTCCTTACAAGCAGATCGTTGAGGCTAAGAAGTTTGTCGTCCATTGAATATATGTGCTAATAGTAGTGGGACGCCCTAGTCTAGCCAGCAGCTCAGCTGAGTTTGTGCTATTTCAACGTAACTGTGTGTTTTCATTTTGAATTGTGTTAAGGAAGAAATTATTAACATTTTTATTTAACAATTCTGAGTGAGTGATACTGCCATATAATGAAAAATGATTACGACAAGTGAGTACTTATTCTAGGTCCCCAGCCGACTGTTCCAGGGCCTAGAGGTTGAAATATAATATGATAAACTATCAGAAATGTAGAATACAGATGTTTCTTTTCAGATGGTCAGGTGGAAACATATCACCCACCTTATTATATGGAAAAAAGAGATTAATGAAAATATTTCAGATGCAGTGCAGTCCATAGAGGAGAGGAATGGGAAACTAGTGCTACTTGATAACAGCCTGGATGTAGATGTGCTGGGTCGGTCAGAGAGATCTGACCCTGTCTTTTTTTCAATGTATTAATGCTTGTAAACATGGTGGATTAGGTAGTATGTTAAGACATAGCCTAATTTTGTGGTTTCAGAGTTTCTTTGTCTGGCACTGTGCTAGTGCCAGATGTTCTGACGAATACACCATTGTATGAAATGAGATGCCTACCATACTACCTCAGAGCAAGTGAGGAGTGGGCCTAAGGAACAACTTTCTTCCATCGTCACAGGCCAGTTAAGTATTAAAGACCTGGCCTGCTGAGATTCATCCACTAATATAATAAAATTTAAACTCCATTGTGTATTAAGCAATTTTCCACCATTAATCCTGTTTAAAGAGCAAATGAACACTGTTAACTAAGACTGGTATGATGCAAATACCCCGACCCGACATCCAGCACTAGTTCCTAAAGACTTTAGTTTTAGTACCAATATTAGCAAATTTAACTTATATATATGTACAAATCTTTCATGTGTTTACTCGATTATATGTCTTCTTCTTCTTCCATCCTTAGCCATCAACCGGCAAAGCAGTATGTGGCCAGTACGCCTAGTGGCGTCTTAGGGCAACAACAAATTGATCAATCTATCGCTGTTTCCACCACGCCTGGTGGCGTCTTTGTGGAACAAAAACAGACCAAACAATCTATCATTGTTTCCGTAATCAGATTGGTTGGCAAGCAGGTGATCAGCCCACTGTGCGAAGTTTTTACGGGATGGGGTAAACAGCCCCATGCCCATACCCTCCTTAGTCGCTTTTTACGACATGCGTGGTAGGGTGCAGTGTTACTATTCTTTGCTCCCCTTTCGGGCCCCGGTAACACACGGGTGCGATTTTTTTTTTTTTTTTTTTTTTTTTTTTTTTTCTTAACCAGCGGCACTTAGGCTTTCAGCCCTTCGGCCCAATGACATGTCATTGCGAGGCTGGGGAACCTGAGGACTTTCCTTCCAACCCGGTCAGGAGCTTCGCTCCTTCCCATCCACAGAGGGTTTATCACAGGAGCCGTTCAGGCTATTCAGTCAAATTTCCGGCCGTAAACATTTCTTCAAACGCCGACGCCCGGGTTTGAACCATGAACACCTGGTCGCCAGTACAACGCCGAAGCCATTATACCAGCGCGGCTCCCACGGGTGCGATTATATGTAATTCTATTGAAATTGATTCATATTGTTTTAAAAGTCCTGACCAGAAGAAAAACTTGGTTCAGGACAAAATAAATTTGAAAAAAAATTGTAATTTCTACATTTTTAACACAGTGTTAATTGACTTGATCATAGAGATTAATACTAGTGTTTGTGTATGCGTGTTTGTGTAATTAATTACCAGCACACCACATTTTTTTTTTTTTTTTTTTTTTTTTTTTTTTTTGCAGTTATCTACCCTTCCAAGATGGAGGTGAAATTCGTTTCTCACCTTAGACGCCGAAAGAAAAACATCAGGAATGTGTATATTTCGATGGATATCACCATGTTATGTTAAATTATAGAATTAGAGATACACCAGAGTATCTAGTGGTGTAGATATTTTCCTATAACTGACCTCGAAACCCTTGAATCGGTCGGTTGGATTGGAGGGTTGATCAGTGAGTTAACAATTCACTATCGTAAAACAAGCTATTGTTACCGAAACAGAACCAGGCTCGACAGTAAACATGACTCACTCTAATATCTTGGGGGCTAAGGAGATTTCTAAAATTAGATACTGGAATGTAAGAACTATGTATCAAGACGGAAAATTGGAAGAAGTAATTAAAGAAATGGATAATTATAAGTTGGACTTATTGGGTGTCAGCGAGTGTAGATGGACGGGGAAGGGCATAAAATATATTTCAGAAGAAAAAAAAGCAAATTATATACTCTGGTAGTAATGATAATCGTCACACAGAGGGAGTAGCCATCCTAATGACACAGAAAGCAGCAGCATCGCTTATCAGCTGGGTACCTATCAATGAGAGGCTAATATTAGCTAGATTTCAGACACGATTTTTCAAGCTCTCAATTGTACAATGTTATGCACCAACTAACGACGCTCTTGATACCACAAAAGATGACTTCTATGAAGCACTTCTAAGTACCATCAACACAATACCCAAGCATGACATAATAGCAGTCATGGGTGATTTTAACGCCAAAGTAGGTGACAACAACGATGGAGTACAAAGATATCTCGGTACTCATGGCATAGGCTGTATGAATCAAAATGGCGAAAGACTTCTAGAACTTTGTGAAATATCAAACCTCGTTGTGGCAGACACCATCTTTCCACATAAGAATATCCACAAGATAACATGGAATTCACCTGATGGCAGAACTAAGAACCAGATAGATCACTTCTGCATAAGCGCTAAATTTCGCTCATCAGTTCAAGACGTCAGAGCATACAGAGGTGCAGAGATCGGAAGCGATCATAACCTCTGCATAGCTAAAATGAGAATTAAACTGAAGAAGTTATACCAACCGAATAAAAATAGAAGAATAGATGTACACAGACTGCAATCAAATGATATAAAGAAGAAATATAATGTCAAAATGAACAACTATTTCGATGCTTTAGGCAAAATTGACAACGATATCACCACCAAGACAATCGATACTAAATGGGAACAACTGAGAACAGCAATGACAGAAGCAGCTGTAGCGACCACCGGATACCTAGTACATAAAAAGAAAAAAATGGATGAGAGAAGATACTTGGGATAAAATACAAGAAAGGAAAACAGCAAAACTTAAACTACTAGCGGCAAGTACACATAATGCAGTTGAATCTTGCAAACTAACTTATAACTTGTTAAATAAAGAAGTGAAGACAAAAACTCGAAGAGATAAAAGACATTTCATCAATGAACTGGCCGTAGAAGCTGAAAATGCTGCAAGAACTGGTAATAGTAGGTGCCTTTATCAAATTACAAAACAACTATGTCACCAGCCTACTGCTATGGAAACACCTGTTAAAGGTAAATTAGGGAATTCAATACCAACAGAAAAAGAACAAATGAAGAGATGGGCTGAGCACTTCATGGAGGTGCTAAACAGACCACCACCAACAGTAACACCTGATTTTAATAATGAAACATCCACAACCACTTTGCCAATAACTTGCGATGAATTCACGCTGGACGAGATCAAACAAGCCGTTAAAAGATTAAAAAATTTTTAAGCTGCTGGAGTTGACGAAATTTCAGGGGAAATGATTAAAGCAGTTAATGACAACAACCTCTTGAGAATTTTAGATATTATAAATGAAGTATGGAGAGAAGAACAACCACCACAACAATGGAAAGACAGTATTATTGTAAAGTTACCGAAGAAAGGTGATCTATCAGACTGTAATAACTGGCGTGGTATATCTCTATTATCAGTACCTGGAAAATTATTATGTTGCATGATGTTAGAAAGACTTAAATTGCATGCTGACGAAAAGATCAGAGAAGAACAAGCGGGTTTCAGGCCGAAACGATCATGTATTGATCAAATATTCACACTAAGAACAATTATAGAAGAATCAGTGGAAAGGCAAGCGCCACTTATTATCACCTTCGTCGATTTTCAAAAAGCCTTTGATAGTCTACACCGCCCATCATTGTGGAAGATACTTACAATCTATGGTTTTCCAACAAAATATGTGAATATAATCAAAGCGCTATATGACAATGCAAGATGTGTTAGAACAAATAAAGGGAATACAGAATGGTTTACAGTAGAAACAGGGGTGAAACAAGGCTGTATTATGTCACCACTACTTTTTGGAATAGCTATTGATTGGGTTATGAGAAACTATACCCACAATGAACAATTGGGTATAAAATGGACAAATGGAAAAATTCCTGGGGGACCTGGATTTCGCAGATGATGTAGCATTCTTAAGTTCAACACCAAGACAATCCCAAGAAGCAATAAATAATTTGTGTCATCTCTCGGTTATTTCATTACCCTAGACATTAGACGTAGCTATCAGACATACTAGTCAAGAATAAGTCTGATTGAGGTCGTAGGTGGTAGTAGCAAGGTACCCTGTAAACTCACATAAACTGTTATCTTCAGGGACCTTCACAGCTGACCTCATTCAGTACACTAAGTAACATAGCAACCACACTTAATAACATCAAAACCCACCACAGTGGGTATGTTTCTGTTTTTTAAATTTTGTCAGGGCAGCGGCCTTATGGTCTACTTTTTATGATTTTCAACTGCCGTGCAATTTTTAACGTGCGCAACTTGCAAACGGGACCTCCGGTTTTTTTCACCTTTATCCGAGAAGGCTAGGCATCCGATCTAACTACCCACGGGACTAAACGGAGTATGACATCATTAGGACCACTGGTTCTGAAATAAAATTTCCATAACTTATATTCCCTCTACTGGGAATCGAACTTGGTACCTTTAGAATTCGAGGCGGACGCCATACCTCGTAGGCAACTCCAACCCCCAATATAAATTTTATTTATTTATTTATTTAAAGTTGTTCAGTTACACAGTGTTAAATTTATCTTAGGTCTGAACTAACCACCAGAATCTCAAATCACCAGTAAGTGATATTCACTTCCGTAATGAGAACATGAGGAGGACAGCAGTAGGACAGGGTTACCAGGCAGAGTGGAGGGAAAAAAATAAAAAAGGTAGTAGGTTTTACTAGGGATCACCAGGGTTCCGCGGACCACGGGTTGGGAAACGTTGTTCTACAGAATCCATGGAGTTACAAGAAGTAAAGCATTTTTTAAGTGAATATCTCTTCGGCTGCTGAAACATACCGTGACGACCCGTGAAACGCAAAACAAGCAATAAATCCGGGTCTATGTTCCTGGCTCTAAAATCAACAGCTACAAGACAACACATTCTGCATGCCTTGTCTGGCGCAGACGTCGCACATCGTGACAAATGGTGTCTGGAGGAAAAGCACCATCTGCCGGCATCCTTCAAAGATCTGGCAGGATGATGGAAGTCGAGTAATTGACGTCTTTCTCGTTCGCCAGGCGAAATGACGTTTTGTGTTATCTAGGAATTTGTTAATGCGTTTCCTAGCACGTTACACTGTACCGGCAGTTGATACTACAGCGTCTGCAACTGTTAAAAAATAAAGGTAGTCTGATGGCAGATAATGTCGTAAGGAAGTTTGTTTCGATCCCCAGAAATTAGAGTGTTCACTATTTTTAACATCTTTATTTGGACTTTCTGTCAAACCCAGAGGGCTACTACGAACGTAGCAGGCTCAACATTCGTATAACATTCTAGGCCTGCTAAGTGCCGTAGTTGTTCGATGCAACGAGTTGCAGGGTCCTCTTCTCTAGAGCAGTTCGTCGTAGGTGTGGTGAAGTGGGAAGTTATAAATACTTATAAGGGACTTAGTGTACTGACTGAGATCAGCTGTGAAGGTATATATATATATATCTAATAAGAGTAGTATATTATATATATAACCTTACTTGCTACCACATATCTATATATCTCAGTCAGAATTATTCTGGAATAGTGTGATGACTACGTTATGTGTCTAGGGTATGTGTATGAAGTGTAAGTCACAACAACAGACAGATAAACAATTTAATTTAATCCACTACTCTTAACAACACTGTGACACTCACATACATATAACACTCTATGAGAATATCTTAAAGAAGTCACTAGTAACGTTTCAAATAACAATATGTATTCATTACTGGCATGAATGAATATGTGTCCTGATTCAACTACAAGGGAACCAGGAATCACAATCAATTTAAATTACAAGTTATGTACAGAATGTATTTAATATGAATATTGTAGTGACATATATTATTACCAATGTTCTATGTGTGTCAATTGTGTAGTGGTAAAATGAGGTAATACTGGTTTTGTTTTGTTCAAGCTCTGTTGGTATTTGTCATCATGACTTCAATAGTTTGTCTTTAGGGACCATTATTGTAGATGTTCACAGTTCCTGATTTTAAGACAAGTAAATTCCCCTCTTAATGTTAATTTTAAAAAATCAGTTCAAGATGAGGGGACATAATGTTGAGCTCAGCTGGCCAACTCTGCTTATCTTTAGTGATGGCGGCAGGAAAGGACTCCTCTGCTCGAATTCTCCTCTGGGCTCAGGAGACACCTCACTGATAGCTAAAAAGACCAAGGAGTATGCTGTCCGACTCTGGATTCAGCAAATCTCTGACCAGGTGCTGCTCACTACCATCAAGACCACTGTCCCACAATTTCATGGAAATAAACACAGATACGTTGATTAGCAATGAATTCTGGCACAAACTGGCACAAATTCCGTTCTGCCTATGTTCCAGGCTTTTATTTTAGCAAAAATGTGAGCTGGCTTCAACGTACTGTCGCTTTATCAAGCTTATTTGAATTAGTGGTCTCGAACTAACGCTCCCAAGTGTGTATATCAGCGAGACTGGCCAATGAGCCACGTTTCGACAAGTGTTTGAAAAAATGTTATCTTTTCCCGTCTCCCCCAACAACCAAGATAGTATTTATAGCCCGACCAATCGTGGTTAGGCTTTCATTTGTTGCGCTCCAATCAATTTGGAGTTTACATGGTAGGCTATTTATGTAACGTAAGGTTTTTTTTTCAAACACGTTATAAAAAAAAATTTTATGAGCAGAAATGATTTTATGCTGTCAGGCACCCCCAATATTTTATTTTGGGTATAATTTATTAATTCCTGGACTATTTGCGTAACGTTTTACATATTATTTGTCAGCAAACCCTAAGGAACCCAAAAATACTAATTTAAAGGAGCTACGTGGCTGCGTTCAAAATATGCAATTTCTTCTATCTCCTGTTTAGAAGATGTGCTGTCTGGGTACTGTTATGTGTTCAAACGTAAACCCATATAATGTTGTCTTTTCTAATAAGAGTCTGTTATGATTTATAAAACTAACTCTGGGAAAGGGTAGTGTATTTTATCACTGTCCGTCTGAAAAAAAATTAGTGCATGTAGACTTACACGCGTGATGGTAGTAATTGTGTATCGCGCGAAGCGGGTTTAGTGTTCGGCTTTCTGCCTCTCCCTTCTCTTTTTATCCCTTTAGTCCATCTGTTCGTTCGTTTTGGTAACGCAGTATAATTAATGTTAGGGTTAATTTAGGTCATTACGCAGTACGTCTCAATGCTTTTCCAAGAAATACAGCACACGTTTCATTGAAGAAGGCGGGTAATAATACAGTAAGCTTTACTATCAACGTGAAAGCGTTACAATTTGCAGACGAAGCAGAAAACAAGGGGGATTTCGAGTACATTCTTTGGGACAGCACTGTCATTTTACCATTGCTCTTCTCTTTATTAATTTTATTTGTTAGGCTTCATATTTACCTAATAATTTATATATGTGGATTAGAATATTTCATGACACTTCCCCTCTTAAAACAGACATTATATGTCAGTCCTTTATTCTATATACACATAGAGAAATTTATTATTATTTCTGGGGTTTACGGTGATTCTCATCACACGGATGGCGGCTTAAAAAAATCCGCTCCCAGATTTGTTTTTCCAGATATATATTCAATGCTAAAATTATATGGAGCCAGAAGCAAAGACCATCGGAGTAACCTAGAGTTCTCATGCTTAGCCTGTGCTAAAAACGATAAAGGTTTGTGGTCAGTTTGCAACTTAAATGCCTTCCCATATAGATAAATATTGAATTTCTTTATTGCCCATATTACTGCAAGACATTCTTTTTCGCTAGTTGAGTAGTTGATTTCAGCTTTATTCAACTTTCTGCTAGCATATGCCACTGGGCTTAATTCCCCATCCAATGCATCTGATTTCTGTAGTAAAGTTGCACCTAGCCCAATATTACTTGCATCCGTCCTTACTATGAATTCTTGACTTAAGTCAGGTAATTTCAAAATGGGTTTACTTGTGAGCTTTTCCTTCAATTCTTGGTAAGTCATTTCACATTGTGGTGTCCATGTAATGCGATCTGGAAGTCCTTTACGTGTCAATTCCGTTAAAGGTGCACATATGGAATTAAAGTTTTTGATATACTTCTGGTAGAAACCACATAATGAGACAAAGGATCTCACGTCCTTCTTGGTTTGTGGTCTCGGGGCTTTCTGTAGTTTCTCTAAATTCTTTGGGTCAGGGGTCATGTTTCCCTGATAAACTGTGTGTCCCAAAAATTCCAATTCTTTACATCCAACGCAACATTTGGTTGGTCGGGCTGTTAAATTTGCCTCCCTAAGTCGATCAAACAGCATGTTCAGAGAGTCAATGTGTTCCTCAAATGTTTCTGTTGCTATAAGGATATCATCCATAAAATTTGTTATACAGGGATTATTCAGAGGATCCAATAATTTTCTCATCATTCTAGAGAAGACACTAGGCGCATTCTTCAATCCAAATGGCAATCTATTAAACTCATAGTGTCCTTCTGAGGTACTAAAAGCTAGGTATGGTCTAACCTCAGGCTTTACTGGAATCTGATAGTATCCTTTACTCAGATCCACTTTTGAGAAATATTTAGCTTTATTTAGTCTGGCAAACAGCTGATTTGTATCCGGCAATGGATCCACCTGTCCTTCTGTAATAGCATTCAGTCTCCTGTAATCTATACAGAGTCTATGTTCTCCAGAGGGCTTCCTTAAAAGTACAACACCGGAACTATACGAAGACTCACTGTGCGAAATAATTCCTTCCTTCAACAGATAGTCTATCTCTTCCTTCAAAGCTTTTTCCTTAGCAAACGGAATCGAATATGGTTTCATACAGACAGGTGTGGAGTCTATTAATTTCATATCATATTCCAATAGGTTTGTATGCCCTGGTCGGTCTGTTAACACCTCTGCATGATTATTTTTAACCTGTTGCACTCTCTCTTTCTGAGTTTTCGTTAAATGTGTACTGATTTTCACCTGTGCTGCTGTCTCACAGGGGTGTAATGGATATTCAAATGATGAAAGTGGTTCCTTTTTCATCTCCATGGCGATGGACAAGGTCAACAAGTGTGTCTCTTCCTGATGTTCTCTTTCCAAATATTTCTTCAGGAGATTCACATGATAGATTTTTTCTTTCCCCTTCTTATCTATCTTATAATTTGTTCTAGACACCTTCTCTAGAACTGTATATGGACCCTGCCATCCAATTTGTAACTTATTCTGACTCCCGGGCAAAAGAAGCAGTACCTTCTCTCCCACAGCCAAATTTCTGTCTTTCGCCTTCCTGTTATAATAGGCAGCATGTTTCTTCCTGGCTTGTTTCAAATTTTCATTGGCAAGTTTCCAGCCAGTTTTTAACCGAGTGGTCAGCTCATTCACATACTGGTATGAAGATGTAATGTTTTCCTCTGCCTTTTCATCAGTCCACGTTCTTAACATAACTTCAAGTGGACCTTTTATTGGCCTTCCAAACAATAATGTTGCCGGGGCCATACCGGTTGAACTATGGGGTACCTCCCGATAAGCAAAGAGGGCGGCGTGCAGGTACTGGTCCCATGTATCTGGTTTTTCGTGTGCCAACTTTCTCAGGATCGACATTAATGTGCCGTTAAATCTTTCCACTTGGCCGTTCCCTTGGGGATGATACACACTACAATGGAAGTGTTTGGCCTGAAAGATCCTGAAAACTTCTTCAGTTAGTTTCCCCTTGAACTGAGAGCCATTATCAGTCAAGATTTGATTGGGAAAGCCTAACCTTGTGAAAATTGTGAGCAATGCCTCTGCCACATGTTTAGAATCAATCGATGACAGGGCTACTGCCTCTCCCCACATAGAACAAGTGTCCACCAGAGTCAGAATGTAGCTGTTCCTTCTCTTGGTTCGGGTGAGAGGTCCCACAAGATCCACGGCAACTCTCTCAAAGGGTGTTCCCACTATGGGCATTTCCCCCAGAGTTGCTGGTGCAGTCCAATGTTTAGGTGCTACTCGTTGGCACTCTGGACAGGATTTTACATATCGTTTGATATCTTCAGTTATTCCTGGCCAGAAATAGTGACAAGCTATTCGCTGTCCTGTTGCGCTGATTCCCATATGACCACTGAAGGGAATCGCATGTCCTAGTTCCAACACTTTAGTCCTATATGAAGTGGGAAGGACCAGCTGTCCGTGACCATTGGATTCAGATCCAGCCTTCCTATATATCAATTTGTTCTTCATATAAAACTCTCCCTTGCCTGGAGGTGTATGAGATTTGGGCAACTTCTTGAAACATGGCTTGAGTGTTTTGTCCTCAGCCTGTGCCTTCCTCATCTCATCTGGGTGAGTATTTATGGGATTATCCTCCTCCTTCTTTGTCTGTGATCTGGTCTGCACTGTTGCCAATATCACAGGTCTCTTGGGATTCCCCAAGAAGACATATCTACACCCCAATATTAGAGGGTAGATTGGCTCATTTATCACTGCTGCTTTTATGATTCCTTCCACATATCGCGTTTTCACTTTTATTCGGGCGACGGGAAGTGTCATGGTAGCTACATCCTTGGTTGCAGTTTGAATCTCCACTGTTTCTGTGGTGTATTGATCGGCCTGCACCAGGTGAGAACTCACAACGGAATCGTAATCTAAACCGGTATCATATAAACATCTTATAGTGACACCATTACAAATGACATCTTCACACACTGGGGGGTGGTATGGTTCCTGTAATTCTTCAGGTTTGCCCTTCTTTTCCTTTTTCCCCGATGTCATAGCAGCAAAATGAGGAGGTTTCCTTCTACAATGGTCAGTGTCATGATTGTTCATCTTACAATTTTTACACCACCTTTTTTCCTTGGTTGAAAGATTTTCTTTCATCATATTTCCTTTCATCGAATTGTGGGAATTTATTTTTATTGTCATACCGTGGCCTATCAAATTGGTGCTTACCTTTATTTTGATCCTTAGGATCAAATTTATTAAAGTTCTGTGGTGCCCTAAAGTTGTCCACCTGTTTCTTTTTATTACCTGTTACCTCTGCTTGAGCTGCTTGATACCTTTCAGCAACATTTAGCAACTCACCCAGCCTCTCTGCACCTTGTTCCATGAGAAACTTTCTCAGGTCTGGAGCCATGGACTCTCTTAGTTGCTCTATAAGGACCATTTCCTTAAGATCTTGGGTTTTCCCCAGAGAAGTCCATTTCTCCAAGTATGTCTCTATTCGTGCAGAGAACTGGTGATAGGTTTCACCTGACAGTAGTTTAGCATTCCTAAATTTTTTCCTGTAAAACTCTGCATTCTTTTCATACCTTAACAAAAGAGCCTGCTTTAGCATGTCATAATTTTCCTGATCACCTCTGCTCATTTTTGCAAAAACTTCATAAGCTGCCCCACGAAGTCCCTGAGATAACTTTAAGCTCCACCTTTCTCTCTCCAACCCATACGTGGTAGCTAATAGTTCGTACCTATTTATATAGCTCTCAATATCATCGTCTTTCTCAACAAAATGATCTAAATGAAAATTCATAGCTGAGATTGAGGCTCCTTGAGTAACCGTAGCATCAGAGGCAAAGGGACTGGCACCATTTTCAGGAGCATGGCCTTGAAACTCAAACTCCCTTAGTCGTAATTCATGTTCCCTTTGTAATCTTTTCTCCTCCTTTTCTGCTTCCCTCTCTGCAGTCAATCTTCTTTCTTCTGCAGCTAATCTTTTGTCTTCTCTTTCTGCTTCCAATTTCTTAGCCTCAGCCTCAATCTGCAACCTCTTAGTCTCAGCCTCAGCTTCAATCTGCAACCTCTTAGTCTCAGCCTCAGCTTCAAATTGTAACTTCTTAATTTCCCTTTCAGCCTCTAACCTTCTTTCGGCTTCAAACCTTCTTTCTTCGCGTTCAATAAATTTGTCACATTCCGTAGTAACATAGGCAACCATAACTTGCCCATCTAATCCTAACTCTTTTGCAGTCTGAACCGCAGCAGATCGAAATTTGGCCAGGTCCGCCATTGTCTATCAGGTAACTTAATACAATGTCTAACCAACAATTCAATCTCTAATGGACAACACAGGCACCGTGAGCTCAACCTTATTTAATTCCACCCAAGGATACCTTTTAATTCTTATATTCCCTGAAGTGAATTATCCCCAATATTTTTAATAGTTAAAGATTCAAAATCCCAAGAGCGAGACCCCAATATATGTGGTGAAGTGGGAAGTTATAAATACTTATAAGGGACTTAGTGTACTGACTGAGATCAGCTGTGAAGGTATATATATATATCTAATAAGAGTAGTATATATATATATAACCTTACTTGCTACCACATATCTATATATCTCAGTCAGAATTATTCTGGAATAGTGTGATGCTACGTTATGTGTCTAGGGTATGTGTATGGTGAAGTGTAAGTCACAACAACAGACAGATAAACAATTTAATTTAATCCACTACTCTTAACAACACTGTGACACTCACATACATATAACACTCTATGAGAATATCTTAAAGAAGTCACTAGTAACGTTTCAAATAACAATATGTATTCATTACTGGCATGAATGAATATGTGTCCTGATTCAACTACAAGGGAACCAGGAATCACAATCAATTTAAATTACAAGTTATGTACAGAATGTATTTAATATGAATATTGTAGTGACATATATTATTACCAATGTTCTATGTGTGTCAATTGTGTAGTGGTAAAATGAGGTAATACTGGTTTTGTTTTGTTCAAGCTCTGTTGGTATTTGTCATCATGACTTCAATAGTTTGTCTTTAGGGACCATTATTGTAGATGTTCACAGTTCCTGATTTTAAGACAAGTAAATTCCCCTCTTAATGTTAATTTTAAAAAAATCAGTTCAAGATGAGGGGACATAATGTTGAGCTCAGCTGGCCAACTCTGCTTATCTTTAGTGATGGCGGCAGGAAAGGACTCCTCTGCTCGAATTCTCCTCTGGGCTCAGGAGACACCTCACTGATAGCTAAAAAGACCAAGGAGTATGCTGTCCGACTCTGGATTCAGCAAATCTCTGACCAGGTGCTGCTCACTACCATCAAGACCACTGTCCCACAATTTCATGGAAATAAACACAGATACGTTGATTAGCAATGAATTCTGGCACAAACTGGCACAAATTCCGTTCTGCCTATGTTCCAGGCTTTTATTTTAGCAAAAATGTGAGCTGGCTTCAACGTACTGTCGCTTTATCAAGCTTATTTGAATTAGTGGTCTCGAACTAACGCTCCCAAGTGTGTATATCAGCGAGACTGGCCAATGAGCCACGTTTCGACAAGTGTTTGAAAAAATGTTATCTTTTCCCGTCTCCCCCAACAACCAAGATAGTATTTATAGCCCGACCAATCGTGGTTAGGCTTTCATTTGTTGCGCTCCAATCAATTTGGAGTTTACATGGTAGGCTATTTATGTAACGTAAGGTTTTTTCAAACACGTTATAAAAAAAAATTTTATGAGCAGAAATGATTTTATGCTGTCAGGCACCCCCAATATTTTATTTTGGGTATAATTTATTAATTCCTGGACTATTTGCGTAACGTTTTACATATTATTTGTCAGCAAACCCTAAGGAACCCAAAAATACTAATTTAAAGGAGCTACGTGGCTGCGTTCAAAATATGCAATTTCTTCTATCTCCTGTTTAGAAGATGTGCTGTCTGGGTACTGTTATGTGTTCAAACGTAAACCCATATAATGTTGTCTTTTCTAATAAGAGTCTGTTATGATTTATAAACCTAACTCTGGGAAAGGGTAGTGTATTTTATCACTGTCCGTCTGAAAAAAAATTAGTGCATGTAGACTTACACGCGTGATGGTAGTAATTGTGTATCGCGCGAAGCGGGTTTAGTGTTCGGCTTTCTGCCTCTCCCTTCTCTTTTTATCCCTTTAGTCCATCTGTTCGTTCGTTTTGGTAACGCAGTATAATTAATGTTAGGGTTAATTTAGGTCATTACGCAGTACGTCTCAATGCTTTTCCAAGAAATACAGCACACGTTTCATTGAAGAAGGCGGGTAATAATACAGTAAGCTTTACTATCAACGTGAAAGCGTTACAATTTGCAGACGAAGCAGAAAACAAGGGGGATTTCGAGTACATTCTTTGGGACAGCACTGTCATTTTACCATTGCTCTTCTCTTTATTAATTTTATTTGTTAGGCTTCATATTTACCTAATAATTTATATATGTGGATTAGAATATTTCATGACAGTAGGGAATCCAAATGTTAGAGACTTCACTATACGAGGTCCCATATTATACTGCAGAATGACTAGTTCCCCTTCCCGCTGCCTTTGCTTTTCCTAACCCAAGAGCTGAGTCGTGTACAAATTTACAGCTCGGTAGACTGCTTTCGATCTCGGTACCCGGTATCTTTGCTGCGAGGGGCACACGCTCTAACCACTTCGCCAATGGGACGCTACAAGCGCTATCCTATCGGAGAGGGGGGAAGATAGAAAAAAGTTGTTGTACCCACATACTTCCTTGATTTGTTGCAGATACTCCGTAAAGGAGTGAAGTGTTACATACTTCACTATACTAGGTCACAGCTTTATCAGGTAGTTCTCTTCCTCGCTGCCTTTGCCTTCTTTATCTGAAGAGCAGATTCGGGTACCCAGTTAGAGCTGGGTAGACCTTCGCGCCATGCGACAGGAACTAGATAACTTTGCCACGAGAGGCCAGCGTTGTAACGAATCTGCTTATCGGAAGCGCAAATCTACACTATAACCTCTAAATATTTTCCAGGTTATGACTAAATGAGAACAGGTGAAAATAGTAAGGATAACGATCCTGTGATGAGATTCGAAAGGATAATAAAGATAATGATAATAGCTGTGACGTTAAATGCGAGAACACTGAACTTCAAGACTGGCATCTTTCACATCTTTGTGAAAACAGAAATTTATGTTTCACTGCTCTGAGCAAGCACAAAACATAAACACTTTTGCGCACGTAAACAGATGCACAGCCATAACACAAACTAATTGAGTCTTTCATGTCTAGCTGAACACATAATTGTTATTTTTATGTGCCTGAAAGTACGCACAAATGCACACATTCACACATAAGAATATACAAAGCTCTTTTAACTATCAGCTTTTCGAGGAGCACCGGTGTTCAATAAAATACATGCCACATTTTCCTGTCATGTGCTGTCTATTCAAGTCTTCCCATGTCAGGGATACACAAATACTAACACTCCTAGAATATGGCATTGCAACATGGTCAACAGCAGCTAAGTCAAACTTTGGTAAAATAAACCGAACCTAAAACCAAGCAATGAGAATCATAACGGGAGACATGAAGTCATAACCTAATGAAGAGTTGGAAAAGATTACATACCTTCAGCCAATGGAGCATAGAAGAGATAGCACAGCCCAGCAGCAAGATGAGAAATTCAGGAAGCATGACAGACCGCCGAATGTACCAGAGAATAAATGGACTTGGAAGGGGAAGACTGAACCGAAGCAACTTTGTTAAAACAGTCAAAACAAAGATGAGAGCAGACCCCATAAATGTAATATCAACAGCTACGCCCATCTACACTGTACACAAGCTACCAGTTTGGAAACAACAGCGCTTCCCTGAAATGATAGAAAACATTCCAGGTATTGAAAGAAAGACCAAAATGAAACAGAAAGAGGAGTCCTAACCACAAAATACATAGAGAAACATTACCCAAGAAACACCTGGATCATTGCATACACAAATGGATCAACAATAAATGCAGGGGGGTGGAGGAGTCTTTCTGAGCTTTAGTAATGGTACACACACAAACACACACAAAGCTGTCGGTGCAACAGGAAAATTCTCGAGTAACTTCAGAGCATAGGCCTTAAAAACTGCAGCAGGTCACAATGACAGAAGAGAGCTCAGAGACACGCGGTTATCTTCTCAGATGCGCTGTCAGTGATTGCAACGCTGAAGAATCAAAATAATGCCGACCTAGATGACCTAAGAGTAACACTTCACAGACTGTGTCAGCAATTCAAAAGAGTTGTGATACAGTTGATACCTTTTCACTGCAATATCCCTAGAGATGAAGAGGCTGACAGATTGGCAAAAGAAGAGGGAAAGCTACCTCAACTTGACCCGAGCTTAACTTAAGAAGAGGCCAAGAGTTTTATCAAGCGCAGTGTCATGAAATATTCTAATCCACATATATAAATTATTAGGTAAATATGAAGCCTAACAAATAAAATTAATAAAGAGAAGAGCAATGGTAAAATGACAGTGCTGTCCCAAAGAATGTACTCGAAATCCCCCTTGTTTTCTGCTTCGTCTGCAAATTGTAACGCTTTCACGTTGATAGTAAAGCTTACTGTATTATTACCCGCCTTCTTCAATGAAACGTGTGCTGTATTTCTTGGAAAAGCATTGAGACGTACTGCGTAATGACCTAAATTAACCCTAACATTAATTATACTGCGTTACCAAAACGAACGAACAGATGGACTAAAGGGATAAAAAGAGAAGGGAGAGGCAGAAAGCCGAACACTAAACCCGCTTCGCGCGATACACAATTACTACCATCACGCGTGTAAGTCTACATGCACTAATTTTTTTTCAGACGGACAGTGATAAAATACACTACCCTTTCCCAGAGTTAGGTTTATAAATCATAACAGACTCTTATTAGAAAAGACAACATTATATGGGTTTACGTTTGAACACATAACAGTACCCAGACAGCACATCTTCTAAACAGGAGATAGAAGAAATTGCATATTTTGAACGCAGCCACGTAGCTCCTTTAAATTAGTATTTTTGGGTTCCTTAGGGTTTGCTGACAAATAATATGTAAAACGTTACGCAAATAGTCCAGGAATTAATAAATTATACCCAAAATAAAATATTGGGGGTGCCTGACAGCATAAAATCATTTCTGCTCATAAAATTTTTTTTATAACGTGTTTGAAAAAACCTTACGTTACATAAATAGCCTACCATGTAAACTCCAAATTGATTGGAGCGCAACAAATGAAAGCCTAACCACGATTGGTCGGGCTATAAATACTATCTTGGTTGTTGGGGGAGACGGGAAAAGATAACATTTTTTCAAACACTTGTCGAAACGTGGCTCATTGGCCAGTCTCGCTGATATACACACTTGGGAGCGTTAGTTCGAGACCACTAATTCAAATAAGCTTGATAAAGCGACAGTACGTTGAAGCCAGCTCACATTTTTTGCTAAAATAAAAGCCTGGAACATAGGCAGAACGGAATTTGTGCCAGTTTGTGCCAGAATTCATTGCTAATCAACGTATCTGTGTTTATTTCCATGAAATTGTGGTAAGCTTGAACCATTCAGTATCTTTTAATGAAAAATTGAATGTGAATTGTTGATTTATGCCTGTATATATATGTGTAGTTCAGTGGCAAACGTGAGGTAAAGCCTATAATGCTCCAGCCTGAACAGAGGGTGTCGGAGAGAAGTAAAACGGCATGGAATGGCCAAGTAGTACACTGACACCTGGATGATGGACTAGAAAGAAATAATGCTGGAAGTGCAGAGGCGTAGTAACCATTAAGAAGGGTAATACTGGAATAAAGTATTTCAAATGAAGCTGACTGTTGGCCTAACGCTCTGAACGCAATGTTTGTGCTGTATTGTGATCAGTGTAAAAGAGAATATAAATTAGTTATGAAGTAGAAGGTACATCCTTCTTGATTTCAGGGACAGTGGTCTTGATGGTAGTGAGCAGCACCTGGTCAGAGATTTGCTGAATCCAGAGTCGGACAGCATACTCCTTGGTCTTTTTAGCTATCAGTGAGGTGTCTCCTGAGCCCAGAGGAGAATTCGAGCAGAGGAGTCCTTTTCTGCCGCCATCACTAAAGATAAGCAGAGTTGGCCAGCTGAGCTCAACATTATGTCCCCTCATCTTGAACTGATTTTTTTAAAATTAACATTAAGAGGGGAATTTACTTGTCTTAAAATCAGGAACTGTGAACATCTACAATAATGGTCCCTAAAGACAAACTATTGAAGTCATGATGACAAATACCAACAGAGCTTGAACAAAACAAAACCAGTATTACCTCATTTTACCACTACACAATTGACACACCTAGAACATTGGTAATAATATATGTCACTACAATATTCATATTAAATACATTCTGTACATAACTTGTAATTTAAATTGATTGTGATTCCTGGTTCCCTTGTAGTTGAATCAGGACACATATTCATTCATGCCAGTAATGAATACATATTGTTATTTGAAACGTTACTAGTGACTTCTTTAAGATATTCTCATAGAGTGTTATATGTATGTGAGTGTCACAGTGTTGTTAAGAGTAGTGGATTAAATTAAATTGTTTATCTGTCTGTTGTTGTGACTTACAATTCACCATACACATACCCTAGACACATAACGTAGCATCACACTATTCCAGAATAATTCTGACTGAGATATATAGATATGTGGTAGCAAGTAAGGTTATATATATATAATATACTACTCTTATTAGATATATATATATACCTTCACAGCTGATCTCAGTCAGTACACTAAGTCCCTTATAAGTATTTATAACTTCCCACTTCACCACATATATTGGGGTCTCGCTCTTGGGATTTTGAATCTTTAACTATTAAAAATATTGGGGATAATTCACTTCAGGGAATATAAGAATTAAAAGGTATCCTTGGGTGGAATTAAATAAGGTTGAGCTCACGGTGCCTGTGTTGTCCATTAGAGATTGAATTGTTGGTTAGACATTGTATTAAGTTACCTGATAGACAATGGCGGACCTGGCCAAATTTCGATCTGCTGCGGTTCAGACTGCAAAAGAGTTAGGATTAGATGGGCAAGTTATGGTTGCCTATGTTACTACGGAATGTGACAAATTTATTGAACGCGAAGAAAGAAGGTTTGAAGCCGAAAGAAGGTTAGAGGCTGAAAGGGAAATTAAGAAGTTACAATTTGAAGCTGAGGCTGAGACTAAGAGGTTGCAGATTGAAGCTGAGGCTGAGACTAAGAGGTTGCAGATTGAGGCTGAGGCTAAGAAATTGGCAGCAGAAGAGAAGAAATTAGCTGCAGAAAGGGAAGCCGAGGAAAGAAGACAAGCTGCAGAAGAAAGAAGATTGACTGCAGAGAGGAAAGCAGAAAAGGAGGAGAAAAGATTACAAAGGGAACATGAATTACGACTAAGGGAGTTTGAGTTTCAAGGCCATGCTCCTGAAAATGGTGCCAGTCCCTTTGCCTCTGATGCTACGGTTACTCAAGGAGCCTCAATCTCAGCTATGAATTTTCATTTAGATCATTTTGTTGAGAAAGACGATGATATTGAGAGCTATATAAATAGGTACGAACTATTAGCTACCACGTATGGGTTGGAGAGAGAAAGGTGGAGCTTAAAGTTATCTCAGGGACTTCGTGGGGCAGCTTATGAAGTTTTTGCAAAAATGAGCAGAGGTGATCAGGAAAATTATGACATGCTAAAGCAGGCTCTTTTGTTAAGGTATGAAAAGAATGCAGAGTTTTACAGGAAAAAAATTTAGGAATGCTAAACTACTGTCAGGTGAAACCTATCACCAGTTCTCTGCACGAATAGAGACATACTTGGAGAAATGGACTTCTCTGGGGAAAACCCAAGATCTTAAGGAAATGGTCCTTATAGAGCAATTAAGAGAGTCCATGGCTCCAGACCTGAGAAAGTTTCTCATGGAACAAGGTGCAGAGAGGCTGGGTGAGTTGCTAAATGTTGCTGAAAGGTATCAAGCAGCTCAAGCAGAGGTAACAGGTAATAAAAAGAAACAGGTGGACAACTTTAGGGCACCACAGAACTTTAATAAATTTGATCCTAAGGATCAAAAGAAAGGTAAGCACCAATTTGATAGGCCACGGTATGACAATAAAAATAAATTCCCACAATTCGATGAAAGGAAATATGATGAAAGAAAATCTTTCAACCAAGGAAAAAGGTGGTGTAAAAATTGTAAGATGAACAATCATGACACTGACCATTGTAGAAGGAAACCTCCTCATTTTGCTGCTATGACATCGGGGAAAAAGGAAAAGAAGGGCAAACCTGAAGAATTACAGGAACCATACCACCCCCAGTGTGTGAAGATGTCATTTGTAATGGTGTCACTATAAGATGTTTATATGATACCGGTTTAGATTACGATTCCGTTGTGAGTTCTCACCTGGTGCAGGCCGATCAATACACCACAGAAACAGTGGAGATTCAAACTGCAACCAAGGATGTAGCTACCATGACACTTCCCGTCGCCCGAATAAAAGTGAAAACGCGATATGTGGAAGGAATCATAAAAGCAGCAGTGATAAATGAGCCAATCTACCCTCTAATATTGGGGTGTAGATATGTCTTCTTGGGGAATCCCAAGAGACCTGTGATATTGGCAACAGTGCAGACCAGATCACAGACAAAGAAGGAGGAGGATAATCCCATAAATACTCACCCAGATGAGATGAGGAAGGCACAGGCTGAGGACAAAACACTCAAGCCATGTTTCAAGAAGTTGCCCAAATCTCATACACCTCCAGGCAAGGGAGAGTTTTATATGAAGAACAAATTGATATATAGGAAGGCTGGATCTGAATCCAATGGTCACGGACAGCTGGTCCTTCCCACTTCATATAGGACTAAAGTGTTGGAACTAGGACATGCGATTCCCTTCAGTGGTCATATGGGAATCAGCGCAACAGGACAGCGAATAGCTTGTCACTATTTCTGGCCAGGAATAACTGAAGATATCAAACGATATGTAAAATCCTGTCCAGAGTGCCAACGAGTAGCACCTAAACATTGGACTGCACCAGCAACTCTGGGGGAAATGCCCATAGTGGGAACACCCTTTGAGAGAGTTGCCGTGGATCTTGTGGGACCTCTCACCCGAACCAAGAGAAGGAACAGCTACATTCTGACTCTGGTGGACACTTGTTCTATGTGGGGAGAGGCAGTAGCCCTGTCATCGATTGATTCTAAACATGTGGCAGAGGCATTGCTCACAATTTTCACAAGGTTAGGCTTTCCCAATCAAATCTTGACTGATAATGGCTCTCAGTTCAAGGGGAAACTAACTGAAGAAGTTTTCAGGATCTTTCAGGCCAAACACTTCCATTGTAGTGTGTATCATCCCCAAGGGAACGGCCAAGTGGAAAGATTTAACGGCACATTAATGTCGATCCTGAGAAAGTTGGCACACGAAAAACCAGATACATGGGACCAGTACCTGCACGCCGCCCTCTTTGCTTATCGGGAGGTACCCCATAGTTCAACCGGTATGGCCCCGGCAACATTATTGTTTGGAAGGCCAATAAAAGGTCCACTTGAAGTTATGTTAAGAACGTGGACTGATGAAAAGGCAGAGGAAAACATTACATCTTCATACCAGTATGTGAATAAAAAATCTATCATGTGAATCTCCTGAAGAAATATTTGGAATGAGAACATCAGGAAGAGACACACTTGTTGACCTTGTCCATCGCCATGGAGATGAAAAAGGAACCACTTTCATCATTTGAATATCCATTACACCCCTGTGAGACCGCAGCACAGGTGAAAATCAGTACACATTTAACGAAAACTCAGAAAGAGAGAGTGCAACAGGTTCTAAATAATCATGCAGAGGTGTTAACAGACCGACCAGGGCATACAAACCTATTGGAATATGATATGAAATTAATAGACTCCACACCTGTCTGTATGAAACCATATTCGATTCCGTTTGCTAAGGAAAAAGCTTTGAAGGAAGAGATAGACTATCTGTTGAAGGAAGGAATTATTTCGCACAGTGAGTCTTCGTATAGTTCCGGTGTTGTACTTTTAAGGAAGCCCTCTGGAGAACATAGACTCTGTATAGATTACAGGAGACTGAATGCTATTACAGAAGGACAGGTGGATCCATTGCCGGATACAAATCAGCTGTTTGCCAGACTAAATAAAGCTAAATATTTCTCAAAAGTGGATCTGAGTAAAGGATACTATCAGATTCCAGTAAAGCCTGAGGTTAGACCATAACTAGCTTTTAGTACCTCAGAAGGACACTATGAGTTTAATAGATTGCCATTTGGATTGAAGAATGCGCCTAGTGTCTTCTCTAGAATGATGAGAAAATTATTGGATCCTCTGAATAATCCCTGTATAACAAATTTTATGGATGATATCCTTATAGCAACAGAAACATTTGAGGAACACATTGACTCTCTGAACATGCTGTTTGATCGACTTAGGGAGGCAAATTTAACAGCCCGACCAACCAAATGTTGCGTTGGATGTAAAGAATTGGAATTTTTTTGGGACACACAGTTTATCAGGGAAACATGACCCCTGACCCAAAGAATTTAGAGAAACTACAGAAAGCCCCGAGACCACAAACCAAGAAGGACGTGAGATCCTTTGTCTCATTATGTGGTTTCTACCAGAAGTATATCAAAAACTTTAATTCCATATGTGCACCTTTAACGGAATCGACACGTAAAGGACTTCCAGATCGCATTACATGGACACCACAATGTGAAATGACTTACCAAGAATTGAAGGAAAAGCTCACAAGTAAACCCATTTTGAAATTACCTGACTTAAGTCAAGAATTCATAGTAAGGACGGATGCAAGTAATATTGGGCTAGGTGCAACTTTACTACAGAAATCAGATGCATTGGATGGGGAATTAAGCCCAGTGGCATATGCTAGCAGAAAGTGGAATAAAGCTGAAATCAACTACTCAACTAGCGAAAAAGAATGTCTTGCAGTAATATGGGCAATAAAGAAATTCAATATTTATCTATATGGGAAGGCATTTAAGTTGCAAACTGACCACAAACCTTTATCGTTTTTAGCACAGGCTAAGCATGAGAACTCTAGGTTACTCCGATGGTCTTTGCTTCTGGCTCCATATAATTTTAGCATTGAATATATATCTGGAAAAACCAATATGGGAGCGGATTTTTTAAGCCGCCATCCGTGTGATGAGAATCACCGTAAACCCCAGAAATAATAATAAATTTCTCTATGTGTATATAGAATAAAGGACTGACATATAATGGTCCTGTTTTTAAGGTAGGAGGGGAAGTGTCATGAAAATTTTTCCTAATTCCACATTAAATAAAATTATTAGGTATATAGGAAAGCGAAACAAATAAAATTAATAAAGAAAAGAGCAATGGTAAAATGGACCAGTTGCTGTCCCAAAGAATTGTACTCGAAATCCCCCTTGTTTTCTGCTTCGTCTGCAAATTGTAACGCTTTCACGTTGATAGTAAAGCTTACTGTATTATTACCCGCCTTCTTCAATGAAACGTGTGCTGTATTTCTTAGAAAAGCATTGAGACGTACTGCGTAATGACCTAAATTAACCCTAACATTAATTATACTGCGTTACCAAAACGAACGAACAGATGGACTAAAGGGATATGATAAAAAGAGAAGGAGGGAGTAGGCAAGGATAAGCCGAACACTCATCTTTCCTACCTGATGGGGAACTGAACCCAGTCGCTTATGCAAGCCGCAAATTGAATAAGGCGGAACAAGGATATTCCACAAGCGAAAAAGAATGTTTAGCGTTAATCTGGGCAATAAAGAAGTTTCAAATCTATCTGTATGGTAGGACTTTTGTGGTCCAGACGGATCATCAGCCCCTCGTATTCTTATCTCAGGATAAGCATGAAAACGCAAGATTGCTGAGGTGGTCTTTATTGCTTCAACCTTATCAGTTTAGTATCCAATATATCCCAGGCAAATTGAATGTCAGTGCAGATTTCCTCAGTCGGCACCCCTGTGATCAAAATTAGAGTAGTGGCAGGCGTGAGGAGTAATTTTATCTATGTGTATCACTGGTTTTGGAACTTGCCGTAGGCATGTTTTCAAGTGGGGAGATGTGTGATAAAATTAACCGTGATACAACGTTAAAATATCTCCAAAGATAAAATGTAGGGATAAAAATAATGCGTAAGCTACTAGAAGACATGATCGCCCATGCCGCGGGTCACCACCCGCCATGGAAACTAACTTGTTAGACGTGAAGGCAAAATGTTTACCCTTGTAGACGGGATGAGAACAGAGATCAAAAAGAAAAATATGACTGAACACGTGCTTGAAACTAGCAAGGCTAAAAAGACGCAATTGGTGGGGAAAGGAAAAAAATTCACGTCCCCAAGTTGACACAAGGTAAAGAAATGGACAAAAGGGACCTTAGCTATTATACGCAACAGTCATTTCTTGGACTCTTTTACGATACTTAGTCCCTTTATTTGAATTCAGCGGCAAACGCATTACAGAAGATGCTCGAACATATTTCAAAAAAACAACTAACCTTGAAAAGTAACTTTTTCTTAATAATAATGTTAGGAATATAAAACCTAGCTGGCCTGATGGCCCATCTTGAGCAGAGAAATAATATGTTTTCATTTATACAGACGGATAGATAATAATGAAGATATTGATAAAAGACTGTGTTGTTCATATCAGCGAGCGACTGCATTGAAACAAAAAAATGTCACTAATTTTCAAAAAATTGCGGCCTTGAGACTCAAGTGCTAAAATCTAGATGAATGAAAGAGAGGGGGAATTAGTGGAAGGTTGTGGCTAAAAATAACTCTAGAGGCAGATTCGTGTAGGAAATGCATGTATAAACAAGTGTGTTTTTGTAAAAAACGCAAGTAGAGACAGACGGACCAACAGACAATAATACATACTTGACTGAGGTATGACTGAATTGACTTTTGGTAGGAGGTTTGAATTTTGAAAAGGGGGAAAGGCGGTGATTGGCCACAGATAATCATAATATCGGCGCTCAGACGCGCATTTTTGCCATTCAACATAAATTGTCCAGTAGTAGACACAGTAATTCTTCAGTGGTGTAATTCCCAGAAGCTAATTGCAATATTTAGAGGGACGCCATACTAGAGCCAGCAGCTCAGCTGAGTTTTGCTAGCATATAACTGTGTTCTCTATTCATAATTCTGGTAAGACTGAAAGTATTTCTTTGTATATTTTAATATTGTTTAATGTTTCGAGTGATTTGATACTGCCATATCAAAATCTATCCCTTACAACAAGTAAGGATTCGCTCTAGATCCCCAGCCCCAGTTCAGGGTCTAGAGACAAACAAAATACATAAACGCCAGCAAGGATTATGAAGGGCGGATCAAGTGTTGAGATCAGTGGAACATATCACCTATCCTATTCAATGGCAGGAAGCTAATGAACATATTTCAGAATATGTAGTCTTGGGGAACTTATACTATGTGAAACCAACTTGGTAAGATGTGCTGTATGGTCAGAGAGATCTGACCCCGTCTATGTGGTGTTGTTGTGTAGTGTTGTGTGTAGAAGTGGCTCAGGAGGTAGAGTTCTGACACATGACCCAATACTTTTATTTCAGAACTGTGAGTTTTTATTTGGCACCAAAGTGGTGTCAAATGCTGTGTTGAAAATACAAGTGTAAACCAGGGCAGCCTGGTATTTTGTCAGAGCAGCCTTGTATTGCCCCCAAGCACGGAGAGGTGGGGCCACCAGATTCCAGCACCAGAACTACTCAGTCAAGATACGTGAGCGTCTGGCCTGCTGGACATTCACCAACTTATTTTATAAATAACACACCAACTATATTCCCATCAACTAGAACATACCATGTTGGGAAATAAAACTTGTATTCCTCCCATCAGTAATGGACAATGTTTGGTAGTCATAGACTGGGAGTGATGAAGCCACCCCAACAGCACATCCATTAATCATTCTCCCAGAGAAATTACTAATATAAACAGTAGTAATATTAACTAGTCTTGTAAATTACATATGTACACACCTTTCATTTATTATGCCATATATTCATGCATTTCATTCATAATTTCAAAACCTTTCATATGCTCTGACCAAAACAAAACCTTGGTTCAGAACAAATAAACTTAAAGAAAATTTAATATCAAAATTTTAAACAGCTTGAGTTAGTTCAGTGTGTTATAGGTTTTATTAATATTATTAGACTTATTAATTATCTGTGTGTGTGTGTATATAATCTACCACAACACATTCCATATCAGTACCCTAGATTTTTAACGTAGCCACATTCATTAGTAAAAAAGATATGTGTGAGGTCGTAAGTGGTAGCAAGAAGGGCCTTCTGTAAATTCACAGCTACATTTATCTCAGGAGCCTTCACAGCTAACCTCATGCATCACACTAGGTAATATCACACCCATACAATACCATCAAATCCACTACACTCATCAAGAGTATGATGAGAAAGACTCTTCAAAATAATACAGATGCGTATGAGGCACTACTTGAACTTCGTAATACGCCGAGACAAGGGTTTGATCTAAGCCCAGCAGAAATACTGTTCAACAGGAAACTGCGTACACTGATACCTTCTGCAGTGAAACCCATTGCATCTCACAGTAGAGTTATTGAAAGTAGAGGCAAGAGAGACAGATCAGTGAAGACGTATCATGATAAAACTGCTCATGATCTGCCCAAGTTGTCTCACCAGCTCACACCTGATCCCGCGGACTTGGAAACTGATTTCTCCTCTCCAGGTCTACCCGAGCAACAGGTTGCTTTGCCAGACATGGAGAACACTAGTGAAGCGAACAGTTCCAATCCTCCAGAAGTTGATCCTTCAACTCCAGCTACTTCTAGTATCAAGCTGTATCAAGAACAAAAATGGTGTAATATTACTTGATGAGAAAGACATATCAAACAGATGGGCAGAATACGTAAAAGAATTATTCGAGGACAACAGAGGTAAAAAACCATCACCAGATTCTAATGAAGTCCCAAACATTCTCAGATCAGAAGTAGAGAATGCCATTCATATGATACAAAAAGGAAAATCAGCAGGCATGGATAACATAAAAATTGAAATGATAGAAGCTCTGGAGAGCTTTGGTATAGATACAATCACAGAAATATGCAACGATGTATACAATACAGGATATATACTATAAGTCATGAATATGGACTCGACATTAATATTGAGAAAACAAAAAACTATGATAATTAGCAAAACAGACGATAAACCCACATTAAAGATAAGCTACACCCTTCGTCCATCTACACTCGCTGACACCCAATATGTCCAACTTATAATTATCCATTTCTTTAATTACTTCTTCCAATTTTCCGTCTTGATACATAGTTCTTACATTCCAGTATCCAATTTTAAAAATCTCCTTAGCCCCCAAGATATTAGAGTGAGTCATGTTTACTGTCGAGTCTGGTTCTGTTTCGGTAACAATAGCTTGTTTTACGATAGTGAATTGTTAACTCACTGATCAACCCTCCGATCCAACCGACCGATTCGAGGATTTCGAGGTCAGTTATAGGGAAATATCTACACCACCAGATACTCTGGTGTATCTTTTATTCTATAATTTAACACAACATGGTATTATCCATCGAAATATACACATTCCTGATGTTTTTCTTTCGGCGTCTAAGGTGAGAAACGAATTTCACCTCCATCTTGGAAGGGTAGATAACTCTATATCAACACAATGAACTATACCCACAATGAACAATTGGGTATAAAATGGACAAATGGAAAATTCCTGGGGGACCTGGATTTCGCAGATGATGTAGCATTCTTAAGTTCAACACCAAGACAATCCCAAGAAGCAATAAATAATTTGTGTCATCTCTCGGTTAAAATTGGTCTCCAAATAAATGCCTCTAAAACTAAAGCTATGAACTTTTCTAACGAGACCTTTGATATCATCTTGAACGGGGAAAAACTACAGAAGGTTGAAAGTTTCAATTATTTAGGCAGTAAAATGACTCAGGATGGTGACACAACAAGAGAAATCCATACTAGAATTGCTTTGGCAGCTAGCGCCTTCAATAGATTATCTTCTTCTTCTTCTTCGATCCTTAACCACCGACCGTCAAAGCAGTCAGTGGCCATCACGCCTAGTGGCGTCTTGTAGGGCAACAACAAATTGATTCCACTTTGCACGGTCGGTGGCCATCCTTCGTACAGTGCCCCAACTCTGGTTCATTCTTTGCATCTCAGCCTCCACAGTCCTCCGCCAAGTTGTTTTTGGTCGGCCTCTCTTTCGCTTTCCTTCAGGGGTCCAAAGCATCGGGGTCTCTTCTGAGGACATGACCAACCCAGCTCCAGCGTCTGCCAGCTATGATGGTGTGCATGTCCTCTTGCTTGCTACGAGTAAGCAGATCTTGGTTGGTGATGGTATAATAGATTATCTAACATTTGGAAATTACGATCATTGAATATACATACCAAGCTTCGTCTGTTTAATTCTTGTGTTATGGCATCGGGGTCTCTTCTGAGGACATGACCAACCCAGCTCCAGCGTCTGCCAGCTAAAATGGGGTGCATGTCCTCTTGCTTGCTACTTAAGCATAGATTATCTAACATTTGGAAATTACGATCATTGAATATACATACCAAGCTTCGTCTGTTTAATTCAAATGTTATCTCAGTGTTAACATACGGCTGTGAGAGTTGGAAAATAACAAAATCATTGGAGAACAAGCTGAATATATTCGAGAACAAATGTCTTAGAAAACTCATGAACATCAGTTGGAAAGAATTCAAGACTAATCGACAAATAAGAGAAGACTCTAGGCAGAAATATGTCTCCGACTATATAAGGAAAAGACGATGGTCATATATCGAATAAATTCTCGCAACATCGTTTTATTTCAATATCTGTTTTATAACGCAAGGGCAACAACTGCTTGAAATCTATAGTCACTTTTCTCGGTAAGCATTTGTCTTCTCGCGTTAGTATCGAATGCAGTTAACTTTTGAGCTGTGGTCATTTTTGCGCTGGACTGCGCATGACTTGTCTTGTTGTTTGGTCGATCGGTTTCCGCCCACCACTAGTGGGAGTGAGCGATTTGGAATGGCGAAAGAGATGCCTCGTTGAAGAGGGGATCTCCGCTATTTTTTGTTCTGTCAGGGATGTGTAGTCCTCTTAATGGATATTTCGTTTATTCGAGATAATACCTCTAGTGTTTCCCACATGTCGGGAGGCGTGATATTTCTGTGTATTTCATGAAAGCAAGGTAAATTGACTCTTTCATTAACTCTATTGATTTTGGGTCGTGAGCGATTTCGATTCATAGCCTGTCTCCGAAAGTCGTCGTCACGAGATGTTCTTTCCCAGCTCACATGTCGCTGCATTGTACTGCATCGGTTGATGCATGTACCAAGGACCATTACTTGCTACTTTGTTAAATGAACTAGGTTTAGAAAACCTTTGTTATCTAGAGGATATTCTTGAGGACATTATTTATACTTCGGCAGACGTGTCTGTCTTGCTGAAGTCAAACTAAGGAGAGTGAACTGATCTCATACATCTGGTTATCTCCTGGCTGTTATAGAAAGGATGGAGTTGTTCATCTGACTACATTTACAGCACTTTGAAATATAACATGCATCTGACTCATCATTGTAATGCTGTCTACCGTTTATTGCTGTATTGAATGTTGCTGTGATAATGACTGTTTGATGTGCCTACACATTTGCGTAACCATTTTGTCACTGTGGCGTCCACAATAAATAATGAAGAAAAACGTCAACGGCTGTTTCAAGACTCATTGACTTTATACGTCGTGAGTTTACTGACGTCCTATGTGGATTGCCCTGTTATTGTTGCATGAACATTGTTTTGACTGAACACATCTACACACTACACAAAACCAGACATGCGGATGCCATCCATCATCATATGGCATCACGCATCATTTGGTGGCCATAAGCTGGTTTGATTCTGGTACTAGCAAACACGGGGTCCCTTACCAACTTCATTTTCAACAAGAATTCATCAGCATCCTTCAAGAAATTAACATTCTTCAATACAGTCAACATCTTCAAAATTTTCAAAGTACTCGGCGTTGCCCGGTAAATGTCAAAATTTCAACTTTTTGACGGAAACAAGAATTTGACAGTACCCGGCGTTGTTACATGTTGCCGGATAACTCGGACTGCTGTTATCTTTTACGCAAGTCAAGCAAGTTGCTGCTGTCAAGGTTCCAGTGCTGTCGTTTTTTGAGAAGGTCAAGTGCCGGTTGAAACGGGTTGTTTTCTGAAGAAGACCAAGTACCGATTTCCATCAACTTACTTTTGGATTAGAAGGTCAAGTGCCGAAACAACTCAACACACAGTATTTCAGAAGCTCTTGTACCATCGTGTTAGCAGTGGAAGCAGTTCAGATGTGCCATCATCGTTGGAGCTTCGCTCTTTAGGACGTTGATTGACATCCGTTTTTCTGCTGTTCTACGATTGGAAGCCTTTAAGTTAAGTGGCCTGTTTGTATGTAAACTGTGCCCTTATACTTCTGCTGAGTCTTCTGTGTATCATCTCATTCTATATGTTATATGTCTATATGTTATTTGTATATTTATATGTTTATATTTCAGCGGGTTCTCGGTTGGGTGGTGTCTCCGTTAGATTATGCCACGTCATAGAGGTCGTCTATTGTGAGCGTTTTCTGTAGGGTTTGCAAATTTCCGATACTGGAATTTGCTAAGCGACTTCTGTTGCTATTTATGTTAGCTGTGATGACATGTTTTAATATTGTTTTCGTTATTATTTCACATTCTTTAGTTTTGTTGTGATTTGTTTGTATTTGTTAGCCTACTCTTGTCTATAATTTAGTTTCATACAACATTTTTGTTTATACACTGTGGTGTCATGTATTTTGTTTAATTCTATCGCAGATATCGTCACATTTTTTGTGATATTTCATTAATTTCTGCTTTATTTTTAGTTGATTTCTGCGAAAGTTTTTGTATTGTTGCTGATCTTTGTTATTGTTTACATTGTTATTGTTTACATTGTTTGTATTGTTTACATTTTCAATGTTTACATTCTGCATGTGTTTACATAGTCATTGTTTACAGTTATAGTAATTAGTTAATGGGCTATGCTAATGCACTGTTACTACTATACTGATGATAAATGAATGATGAATAGTGTCGTGCACTATTGAATGAGAAGTGCACTTTTGATCAAGAATTGAGTGCTGATATTTCATATACAAGTTCTTTGATTGGAGACTTGTTTCCCACAGAGACTGGGATAATATAAGGTGATGTGAATATACAAGTGCTTAATTAAGACTTGTTACACTTAGGTTTGAAATAAATTAGTTAATTATTTCAGGTTTTGGACTCATATGTTAGACAACATGTCTACATTTGAGCACTTTATTGAGCAGGGTAAATTGCTTGGGAAGACTGGTGATAAGTTAGAAGAATTTGCAACTGCTCGATATGATAAAGCAATGGAAGCTGAACAAAAGAAACTGCATATGGAAGCTGAACAAAAGAAACTGCAGATGCAGGTGGATGAAAAGAGATTCCAAATGGAAATGGAAAAACAAAAACGGGAATCAGAAGCTGAGGAAAGAAAGCTACAGCTAGAGGCTGAGAATAAAAGACTTGAAAAAGAAGCTGAGAATAAAAGACTTGAAAAAGAAGCTGAAAATAAAAGACTTGAAAAAGAAGCTGAAAATAAAAGACTTGAAAAAGAAGCTGAAAACGAAAGACTTCAAATGCAGGCTCAAGCTGAAGAAAGGAAGTTACAAAGAGAGTCTGATGAGAGGAAAGCAAAAATGGAACATGAAGAAAAAAACTCTTAGCTTTAGAGTTGGAGAAATTGAAATTGACGAGCATGAGTAATGGTAATGATTCAAACAAGGGTTCATCTTCTGGGAAGGCTAATAATGATACTTTTAAGATTAAGTTACCAACATTTAGTCCTTCCAGTGATGACATAATGTTCTATCTGGACAGATTTGAACAAGCATGTACAGCTCATAACATAGACAAAGCAAAATATGTTTATCAGTTATCAGGGATACTGACAGGTAAAGCTCTAAGTATATTAAATATGGTGGATGAACCTGACAAGAGCAATTATGAGGTTGTCAGGGCCGCTTTGTTAAAGAAATATCAGCTTAACGAAGACGGCTATCGTCTACAATTTAAAAAACATGTTACCTGAAAATGGAGTTGAATTCTCCGAGTTTATTGCAAGAATACGCATTACTTTCTCACGATGGGTTGAACTATCTAAGACGGAAAAAAACTTATGAAGGACTTATGGACTTAATACTTAGAGACAAAGTCATGTCGTCTGTCAATGAGTCTTTCCTTGCTTTCCTTCATGAACGTAAACCTAAAACAATAAAAGAAATGGAAGATTTCTGTTGCCAATACGTAACTGCTGCACCCACACATAACCATGGGTAACTCTAAGGTGAAAGAAGGTTTACCAGTTGCTTCGGCAGCTCCGTATGGTCAAAACTTTGCTCGTAGATCCCAACAAAATTTTGATAGAAAGGGCAGCGGTAATTTCTGTCAAAATCATGGAAACCAATTTCATGGTGATTCTTCTTCGAAGAATTGGAGACAACCTGATAGTGGTCGTTACTATCACCCTAATAATTATAAGCATTTCAAAAGAGGATATGGTAATAGAGGTTATTCCTGCCGAAGACCTCAGAACCAAACAAATAGATGTTCGCATCAATGTGAACATGATAGTAATCGTGGAAACTGGAATTCGAACCAGTATAACAATTACAATAGAGACAATAATAACTGCAGAGATAATAATAACTCTGATAACTTCAGAGGTAATAATAGTCGGGGTAGATCTCAACACAAAAAAAAGAGATATCAGCAGGCTAATGCTGTACAACAGGAAACTGAGGGAGCCTGTAATCATGTTGTTGATAGTAAAAACTTTGACGCTGTCACTAGTTCTGCTTTTGACTTTGAGAGAGCAAACAAATGCCCCCAATGCAGTACTTTATTCGAACCGGGTACCATAACTACTTTGAGTTGTGGTCACCCACTTCCCGCTCTTCCTGCTGCTGTTGCGCATGACGGGAGGGGTTTCTTTAATTCTACATAAGGGTCTTGTTAATGATACTCCGGTCTCACTACTTTTCGATTCCGGATGCACCACTATTGGTGTTAGACAATCGCTTGTAGATCCATCTTGTGCTACAGGAAGGGTTATTAAATGTGTCACATTTGGCGGCACTCTAGAAAAATATCCTACTGCTGTAATTCGCATTGCCACTCCTTTCTTTACTGGAGATGTGCATGCTTGTCTCTTACCTAATCCTATTGCGGACCTTATTATTGGTCGTATTCACGGAGTTAGGGAGTGTACCCCACAGCAGATTGCTGCTTGGGAAGATAATAACATGCAAGCTACAAATGCAGTAGTTACAAGAGCACAAGCTCTACAAACACCCGAAACTTCACTGAATAGTGATAATGAAGTTGATAGCCAAGATAGTCACTTAGTAATTACTCGTGACTCTTTCATAAAATTGCAAGAAGAAGATCCTTCTTTAAAAAAATTCTTTGTTCTTGCGAAGAAAGGTGATCCGAATCAGGATACAAATAGAAAATCTTGGATTGCAATGAGAAACGGCGTACTTGTACGTATGGTACAAGATTCGACTACGTCGGCACATTCGCAAATTCTTGTTCCCAAGAGCATGAGAGTCCAAATATTACAACATGCTCATGACTCGCAATGTGCTGGACATATGGGTTTTTCCGTACGAAGTCGAGAGTCCTTGCGGCTTTCTTTTGGCCTTTTGTCAATAAGGACATTCGTATTTACTGCCGATCATGCAAGGTATGTCAGGAGGTCAAATCTAGAGGACCACGACATGCTGCGCCTATCCAGGCTGCTGACATTCCTATTCGGCCGTTTCAGAAAATGGCCATAGATATTATTGGCCCTTTTAAGGTCAAGTCGGCCAGAGGACATCAGTTTATCCTTACATGTGTCGATATGTGCACACGTTGGCCAGAGGCTATTCCTCTTAAGAGCATATCTACTACAGATATCGCAGATGCTCTTTGGTTGATATTTTCTCGCTTGGGGTTCCCCAGAGAAATATTGTCAGACCATGGCACTCAACTCATATCTGACACTATGTCACAGGTAATGTCTACCTTACATATTGAACGATCTCTCAGTAGTATCTACCATCCTATGTCTAATGGGTTAGTTGAGCGTCTGAATAGAACGCTCAAGACTTTGCTTGGTAAGATAACTGAAGATCATCCTCAAGATTGGGACAGGGTTTTACCCGCGGCTCTCTTTGCCTATAGAGAAGTCCCTAATGAACACACAGGATTTTCTCCCTTCGAACTTGTCTTTGGCGCGCGTCCACGCGGCCCTATGTCTTTATTACACGATCTCATCACTGCCGATGATATTAGCGATGAAACTCAATCCTCATATGAGTATGTCATTGCTCTTAGACAAAAGATCATTGAGGCATGTAAGCTAGCAACTGCTTCATCAGAAATTGCTAAAGAGAAGGCAAGGCAGTTTGCTAACAAGAATAGATGTCTACGACAACTTTGTCCAGGTGACAAAGCATTCGTCCTACTCCCCAGTAGGGAAAATAGACTTCTTATTGCATGGAAAGGTCCGTATGCAATAGTCTCTCGGATTTCGATGTTGACTATGTGGTCGATATTGATGGAAAGCATAAAACTTTCCACATAAACATGCTTTCGGAATTTCACGAACGTCCGGACTATTTGCTGCCTATTTTCCAGGCAACGGATGATGCTCCTGCACCTCACGGTCATTATTCATCCCTGTCTGTCATTCAGGATGAGGAAGCTACCTTCTCTGATGTCAACCTTCCCCTTCCAGTGGTTCCATTACATTCTACGGAATCTTGGAAAAACGTTTCTGTTTCTCCTAATCTTTCTGGTGACGAACATCGACAAGTCTCGTCGATGTTACAAACATTTCAGGATGTTCTCACTGACATTCCTGGACACACAGATGTCATAGAACATGACATAATTCTTACCGACAATAATCCAATTAGGGTTAGGCCGTATCCTATTCCTATACACTTTCAGTCGCAAGTGGAAAAGGAATTGGATGAAATGATTCAATTAAATATAATTGAACCATCGACTTCACCATATTCTTCTTCCATGGTTATTGTCCGGAAGAAGGATAAGAACATACGAATTTGCGTTGATTATCGCAAATTGAATCAGGTCACAAAGTTCGACGCTGAACCGATGCCTTTGTTAGAAGATCTACTGATTAGACTTTCTAATTCTAGATTCTTCACTAAACTTGACTTGTCTAAAGGTTATTGGCAAGTGCCTTTAGCAGAGCATGCCAAACCTCTTACTGCTTTTTCTACACCTAGGGGTCTATTTCAATGGAATGTTATGCCTTTTGGTCTCATGAACGCCCCTGCCACTTTCGTTCGCATGATGCGTCGAATTCTGTCACATCGTTCGGATGTCATCGCATACTTAGATGACATCTGTCTCTTCAGTGATACCTGGGAAGATCACTATTTAGGGTTATATGACTTACTGTCCCTCTACGTGAGAATAATTTGACAGCAAAACCTTCTAAAGCTTTTGTTGGTTTTGGTGAAATCTCTTTCCTGGGTCATCGTGTTGGTCATGGTCTCTTGAAGACAGAAGACCACAATACTTCCAAAATACTGAACATCTCTGTTCCTAAAACGAAGAAACAAGTTAGGAGTCTCTTAGGTTTAATTCAATTTTATGGGAGATTTATTCCAAATTTATCTTCGATCATGGCACCTCTCTCAACATTGTTGAAGAAAGGTTCGCCTAATCTGGTCCGTTGGTCTGAAGAATGCCAATCTTCACTAGACCAAATCAAGAATATATTTTCTTCTCCTCCCATCTTAAGATTACCTACTCTTGATAGGACTTTTGTTCTTCGGAGTGATGCTTCATCCACTGGGATTGGAGCAGCACTGATGCAAGAATATGCAAATACTCTGCATCCTGTTATGTACATTTCTAGAAAACTAAATGCGGCAGAGAGGAACTACTCGGTTTTAGACCGTGAGTTGTTAGCGATGGTTTGGTCAATTCTAAAGCTACAAAGATTCCTCCTGGGCGCACATTTCATTCTAGAGACTGATCAGAAAGCTCTTACAGCTATTCAGACTAAGAATTTGAAGAGTTCGAGATCCACTCGATATGCTATAGCTCTTCAACCTTTTCACTTCACGGTACGAGCTATCCGTGGTGCGGATAATGTGATGGCTGACATTTTGTCTAGATGCCCACATGACTCCAATTAATACTTCTGTCCTATATTCCTATATATTACAGAGTCATAACACACCTATATTTCTACAATAGATTAGCACATCTGTACTTACTTTATATGTACACACTATCGTGCTTTGTTGTCATCTTCTTCTGTTCGTTTTTTAAAATGATAGAGGAGGACTGAGTAGTTAATATAAGGGCCGTTAGTTTACTAAACAGCCACAATTATTAATAATGTATTGTACCTTATGAAGCATATTAGTTATTAATTAGCATTATATTGCTTGTACTTTCTCAGAATGTCATTGTTGAGCTGAGGACTTACCTTACGAGTTCTAGATTGTGTACTTACCCTCGGAATACCAGAGCATATGTCCTGGATCGTCATGTAGTTTAACTTTGCTATGTACTTATGTCATTACATGTCAAAGAATGTACTATTTAAATTTTCCTATCAGATTTGTACATCCATTTTTAAAGACAATATTAGAGTATGCTGTTTAATGATGATTATAGTAACTTGCATACGTATATTGTGTTTACATGCTAACGTGATGTGTGTTGGTGACACCTCCCCGATGTGAATATTTTTTGAGACATATTTATTTTTCTGTTGAGGTATATCCTCACCAGACACTCTATAATTAGCCTATTGTTTGGCAATTTAATTAATTATCAGCGCATAATTCGTGCGTTTTGAGCCGCTTATCGCTTGCTCTTTGATATTGAAAAAAAAAAAAAATATGTTCCACATTTTTTTTTTATCGGGAGGAGGTGGTGATATGTTGCGTGATAAATTCTCGCAACATCGTTTTATTTCAATATCTGTTTTATAACGCAAGGGCAACAACTGCTTGAAATCTATAGTCACTTTTCTCGGTAAGCATTTGTCTTCTCGCGTTAGTATCGAATGCAGTTAACTTTTGAGCTGTGGTCATTTTTGCGCTGGACTGCGCATGACTTGTCTTGTTGTTTGTCGATCGGTTTCCGCCCACCACTAGTGGGAGTGAGCGATTTGGAATGGCGAAAGAGATGCCTCGTTGAAGAGGGGATCTCCGCTATTTTTTGTTCTGTCAGGGATGTGTAGTCCTCTTAATGGATATTTCGTTTATTCGAGATAATACCTCTAGTGTTTTCCCACATGTCGGGAGGCGTGATATTTCTGTGTATTTCATGAAAGCAAGGTAAATTGACTCTTTCATTAACTCTATTGATTTTGGGTCGTGAGCGATTTCGATTCATAGCCTGTCTCCGAAAGTCGTCGTCACGAGATGTTCTTCCCAGCTCACATGTCGCTGCATTGTACTGCATCGGTTGATGCATGTACCAAGGACCATTACTTGCTACTTTGTTAAATGAACTAGGTTTAGAAAACCTTTGTTATCTAGAGGATATTCTTGAGGACATTATTTATACTTCGGCAGACGTGTCTGTCTTGCTGAAGTCAAACTAAGGAGAGTGAACTGATCTCATACATCTGGTTATCTCCTGGCTGTTATAGAAAAGGATGGAGTTGTTCATCTGACTACATTTACAGCACTTTGAAATATAACATGCATCTGACTCATCATTGTAATGCTGTCTACCGTTTATTGCTGTATTGAATGTTGCTGTGATAATGACTGTTTGATGTGCCTACACATTTGCGTAACCATTTTGTCACTGTGGCGTCCACAATAAATAATGAAGAAAAACGTCACGGCTGTTTCAAGACTCATTGACTTTATACGTCGTGAGTTTACTGACGTCCTATGTGGATTGCCCTGTTATTGTTGCATGAACATTGTTTTGACTGAACACATCTACACACTACACAAAACCAGACATGCGGATGCCATCCATCATCATATGGCATCACGCATCAGTCATGTCCTACGAATGCAAAACAACAGAATACCACTACAGGCGCTCACTTGGGTTCCTGAGGGTAAGAGGAAAAAAGGAAGACCAAAAGAAACACTCAGAAGAACAATAATAAGAGAAGGAAGAACGTTGGGCCTAAATAATGTGCAAGAGCTAAGAGGAGTGGCGTCACAACGAACAACCTGGAGAGCACTGGTTTCTGCCTTATGCGCCGTGTTTGGTGCTTAAAGAATTTATTATTACTGTATTATTATTAAAGATAAGCGTAGATGGGGAAATCCTGGAACAAGTCAAGAGCTACGTATATCTCGGTCATATAATAACAGAAGATGGCAGATGTGAAACAGAAATCAAGAAGAGAATAGGAATGGCCAAAGCTACATTCAACAACATGAAACATATACTGACATCCAAACAGTTATCTCACAAATTAAAACTGAGAATCATAAAGTGTTATATATATTCTGCATTTCTGTATGGTTGGCAACTGATGATGATGACTTCTAGTCCGGGGAAAGCTGGCAAAGAACATTCTCTCCTACCATCTTGCCCTAAGAGACCTCAAAGAGATCGCAAGAAACCCACTTGGATGAATGACTTTGTTCACTCATAAAGAAGGGGGGATGTTGATTGTCTCGTTATTTAATTTGTTTTCCCGACTAGAGTTACTTACCCGTATAAGTATTTGAGGAGAACTGCCGTAAGACGGGGGTAAAACAGTTGAATGGGGGAAAAAAACAACATCAACAAAAAAAATATACACACACACAAATAGTAATACGTCTTACAAGGAGAAAGGACAAGAAAAACCTACGTTGCGGCCACAAGGCCTTCGTCAGGGACAAACAAACAAGAGACAAGAGGGAAAGAAAATGAGAATTAAGTAGAGAACATGAAACTATAAAAATAAGAGAAAAAAACCTCCCTTTATGTCCAGTCACATGTGAAGCAAGATGGCTGCCACTAAACCGGAAATAGGAAGTCTTTTTAAAAACAAAAAATAAGAAATAATGAAAACCAGGACTGGAAAAGAGTGAGGAGAAATAAATAAATAAATAAAATAAAATAAAAATAATAAAATAAATAAATTAAAAAAAAATTATATATATATAATAATAATTAATAAATTAAAAAACAAAAAACAAAAGAAGCTTGATCGCATCAAAGTAGACAGTCATAACACAACTGGGACTCGATAGAGAAAGGCGTCTCAGACAAAAGAATGTTGGGTATTCAAACCGTGTGGTTTGAGGCAACCCATAACTTACTTACCCTTATAGGAACTGTTATGGGGCGGAAAAGACACCCGCCCCCTTCCTGTTTGTGGATATTTATCGCCCATATTTTCGATGTGCGCGAAGCATGCTGGGGTGTAAAAAGTCTTCAAGATTGATGAAAAGGCCGTAATAAAGCCTGAGAATTATTTGTGATGTGTTATATTTGGTAGTCGTGTGTAATATTTGATAATTGTGAGCCATATCTGTGTTTTCGTGCCTTCTAAGGCAAATAATCGCGAGTGTTGTTTATGCGGCTAAATTAATACGCTTAGCGCGCAGTAAGTTGAGTGATTCGCCAAGGGTCTATATAAAGCGTGTGAGAGCCAGCAGCGACCTTTCCTAGTATCAGCCCAGACGAGAGAACAAACAAGACGAGGTGACCGGTGTAGGTAGCAGACGGACCAGAGCACGTGAGCTGTAAGTCTTAGCGCATTTTGTAGAAATTAGCGTTAGTTTCCTATAAGTCTGAAATTATATTCAGCACGAGTCTGCTTTAATGTTTAGTGAAATAGATAGATGTGTTTCCAAAGGAAATGTCTTTTTAGGACATTATGATTTAGTCTTGAAATGATAGATGAGTGAAAATAATGTTTGATAGGTTTTATTAGGCATGCGAAGTCCAGATTGCGGCTGTAAGAGCGATTATTTCAGTCATCAGACCGGGCAAGAAAGGCGAAGATAGTATGAAAGTATTTTGTACATGAAACTGGACAGAAATGTTATCAGAAACTGCAATTTAGATAATATTAACTAGTTGGGAAGATGGCAACCGGGAGAGCCACGTGGTGATTGTATAAAAGCGGCGCGAGGAGTCTGCAGTAACACTCTTAGTTATCAAGCCTATAATGTTACGCAGTTTTATATCGTGTGAATCGACACGTGGGTGAAAGTATGTTAAATGTAATTTTCCCCAGTAATAGAAGAGAGAGTTTTCGTGGTAAAATTCCTTTATGTGATGACTAGTTCTAGTTGTTAAGTCAAGAATAATTATATTTTATTCTTTATGTAAGAGCATTTAAGGGTATTTCACGATAGCCTACTTATCAATATCCTACTGTATATCTTTAGTGGGTTACTTTGAAGTGAGAATAGTCATTTAGATTTCGGGAGAGCGCGAGGCCACTCCTTTGTTGAGACATGTGTTTCTCTGGTTGCTCCCGGCGGAGCATGGAAACACCAATGCAGCTGGTGTCCATTACAGGCCTACAATAAGCATTTTTATGCTATTGCTGTGGTTGTTTCGGTGACGGTAACGATGTGTTTCGTGTGATGAGTTCCCAATCTCATCAGGGGTCATATACGACACGCTTGTTACCAGGCGCACCAGTCGTCACTTACGACATGTTCAGAATGCAGTAATGAATAATGAGATGGATCAGTTCAAGGTGGTGGTTTACTCTTATTACTGAGAGTATTTGATGTACATGTAGTTGAAGAATATTATTTTATGTCCATTTTATTATTATTTAATTATGGTTATGTGAAGAATGGTTTGTGAGAGCACGTGGGCTCACTTGGAGATATATATTTCTCTTCTCCGCTCCTGAGGGAGCATGGGGCCACCAGTGTGGTTTCATCCGTATGAAGCATTCAGATGCTCGTGCAGTAGTAGTTTCGGTAGCAATCTGTGTTACACTGTGAGGTTGCCAGCCTCATGCACAACACCATACTAGTCTCATTGGACGACATGCATGAGTGTGTGTGTGTGTGTGTGTGATAGCTGAGAGTGTGCCCTTGCAGTAGTGGTTTCGGTAGCAATCTGTGTTACACGGTGAGGTTGCCAGCCTCACGCACAACACCTTACTAGTCGCATTGGACGACACGCATGTGTGTGCGTGTGTGATAGATGAGTGTGTCACGTAGTACACGTGGAAGGACTGTGTTTCATTATTTAACTATTATGATTTTTAACAGGTGCTTTGAGTTATCAAATAAATACAGCCCCTGCCTCAGAATCAAGAGTTTTATTGTTGTTCGGGTCGGTGCGAGTGTGAAAAGAGAGTGATCAAACATATCACAATATAATCATCATCATCATCTCGCCCACCCTGCCACAATTGGCGTCGTCGGCAGGATTAGTCAGACAGTGACACTGAGCAAACAGCAAACGAACAAATTTTGTAAACACCCAGCAGTGCATTCCTGCAGCAAGATGGCTAATGCGCCTGTGAAGGTAGTGTACGTGAAGGAGCCAGAGATAAGGTTATTTAGTGGAGAGGGGAGTCCCACTTGGCAAGAGTTTGTGGAAGATGTGGAAGCCGCGTGGAAGGTGGCGTCTTTTTGGGCAGAAGACAAGTTAGACATGATCTGGAACAACGTGACACCATGGGTATCTAGAGAATTACGGATACATGGCGGAGCCAAGGCCAGCCCTGAGCAGTTACTCAAGATAATAGAAAGCGCCTANAGCGCGCAACCACCAGTCAG
>JAMPIV010015022.1:0-344529 GCA_024509875.1 Oreohelix idahoensis | reverse complement strand
AAACAAAACAAAACAAACAAAAACATCACAAACCAAAAAATCACACCCCCCCCCAACCACACCCCCACATTTTTTCAACAATTAAAACCCCCCCCCCACATAACCACACCACCAATAACCCAACCAAACCCAAACCCACCTCCACCCACACCAACCCAACCCCCCCCCCCCCCCCCCAAATACTCCCCAAAAAAACACCCCAAACCCACACAACCCCCACCCCCCCCCCCCCCCCCCCCACCCCCCACATAACAACAATCCTAATCCAAAGCAAACTCATCTTATCTTCAACCATTTACTCTTTATCACTCTTCCCCTTTCATTCCCCCAAAAACCTTCTCAATTCCATCCCCACCCCCACAACTATACCCCACCATACCCAAATACCACACAATAAACAAAAGATAACAAAATCCTACCCAAAAAAAACATAACCAAACAATCTCACCAAAAACAAACCAAAATCCTACCAAAAAACACAAACCAAAATGCCTCCCCAAAAATACAAACAAACATCCACACCCCAAAGAAACTCACTCCACCCACCCCCCCCACAACCTCCCACTTACCCAATACCCAAATAACCCAAACACCAACATCCCCCCACCCCCCCCCCCCCCCCCAGACGGGCCTCGAGACTAGATAGAATTTATGCATCAAGCAATTACAATGTACACAAAGCTTACCACATCCAAAATACCCTTAAATTTACAGATCACCAAGCAGCCTTCACAGTTTTAAACACGGGACACCCACACAATACATTAAAGAGATCCCCGCATTGGAAATTTAACAATAACCTACTTTAAAATACTTTCTATACAGAGCAAATATCGCAACTCATTCATGGATACACTCACGATATACCCACAAACAAATTTGCAGAATATTGGGACGTGTTAAAAAACACGATAAGAGATAGGACACAAATTCTACTTCAATCATACACAGGAAATTTAAAAAAGAAGAGAACATATTAGAAGAAGCACTTAGTTTAACTAAACAATTAGATAGCACAAACCCGCACATCCATATTTTACAAGAGCAGATAGAACAATACAAACAGTACACTTACCAAGGGGCATTACTTAGGACAAAATTAAACACTATACCACAAGAGATACCCAGCAGACAATATCTAGGAATAGAGCAGAATGTACAGCGCAGTAGACAAATACACGAAATTGTAGATATGAATGGACAACAACAGACAGACAATGTTAACATTAATCACGCTTTTTTTTAGTATTATAGGAAATTATACACTAAAGAAGAAACCCACATAAATGTACAAGATAAATTTTTGCAATATGCAAAGTATTTAAGCGGAGAAGAGAGCAACAAACTAGATCAAACCTTAACTTTAGACAATTTCAAAGAGGCTATTAGTACTTTTCAAAAAGATAAAACGCCCGGACCAGACGAGCTCATAGCGGAATTTTATGGTTTTTTCTTCCCAATTTTAGGGTCCCTTTTAGATAAAATGTTTGAAGAAGCCTTCCAGAAAGAAGAGCTCCGGGATAGTTTAAATCAATCGTACATCGTATTAATACCTAAAGATAGTACCGACAAAAAATCAATCAACAACTACAGACCCATTTCCCTTTTAAATACTGATTATACAATTCTGGCCAAAGCGCTCACTCTCAAGCTTAAACCACTCATGCATAACATGATTCACGAAGACCAACAATGTAGCGTACAAGGTAGGAATATTTGTAGACACACGCATTTCATACGAGATATGATCACATACACACACGACTGGCAGTGTCAGAGTGCAATACTATCACTAGATCAGAAAAAAGCATTTGATAGAGTGTCACATTCCTTTTTACATAAGAGCTTACTAGCAAACAACATAGGTGTATACTTTAGAACATGGATTAAAATCTTATACAAAATGCCTGAGAGTAGAATATTAGTTAATCACGCCTTAACGGAACCCTTTAAGTTGTCTAGGTCGGTTAGACAAGGGTGCCCCTTATAACCTTTGTTATACATAATAACACTAGAACCAGTTTTGGAAAAAAATAAGACAGAATGCAAACATTACGGGAACCTTCGTTCCAGGTAAAGGTGAAAAGAAGCTATTAGCTTATGCTGATGACACTGTATTTTTCCCAACAACAAATAACTCTATCAAAAATTTATTAGAAATTTTCACAGACTTTGGATACGCTAGCGAATCTAAACTAAATGTTCAGAAATCTTATATAATGGGAATAAGCAGATGAGCCAGCAAGTCAGATTTTCCCTTTCACTTAATACAGGTAAACAAATTTAAATTTATGGAATAAATTATGCTTTTAACCCACAGGACCCCAACACGGAAACATGGGCAAAATTATTAGGGAACATCCAAAACATGCTGGAAAGGTATAAGTATAAAACGACCACCATTTTTGGAAGAAGTGTCATAGTAAATTGTTTCATCGTGACACAAATAATATATACAGCAAATGTTCCGAATATACCTAAAAAGATAGTTACAGAAATAAACAAGCTGATTAGGGCCTACTGTATTATCATTTTCTTTAGCTACCAGATTGTAGTAGTTACTTTTTGGATGTAGTGATTACTTTTTGACCTTTCGTCGATACCACAGTTATTTCTTGTAAATATGGGTTATGTCTATTACTAAAGTTCATTAGGCCACTGACTAGAAATGCTGTCAGTTTGGTCGGGCTTACAGGTGGCCGACTAATATGATGTAATTGATGGACGCTGAATTCAGGGCTTGACTGACAGTTTATATAACATGTTTATTAGACGATACATAGACGACATACTGGAACATCAGGCATGGTAATACGAATTCTGCATGTAGACAAGGTTTCAATGTCAAACTTCACTGACCTCAATGACCGTTGGACAACCCGCAAACGGCATAGTATTGAGGTGAAGATTATTCACTTCTTTTCCATATCCAATCTTTTATCGAAGATACTTATGTATAAATTTGGCCGGACATCTTATCCTGAGACTTCATAAAGTTATCGACTTGACTATTACTTTGCAAAAAGGATTTTGAACTCACTAGCAGTAGGTCATGATGCCGTACTGAAGCCCTGTCAAAATCTTGTAAAGAACTTACTTCAAATATCACATGGAGATATTGAAGAGTATGAATCAAACTTGGCTGTGGCTAACGCTTCGCCTTGGAAGGTAGCTAAGATATGTAATCACAATCAACTATTCCCGCAACATGGGACTCAAAGACCAGAACAACGTCTGTCTTGAAAAACTGGCATCTTGTCTCTTCTCTCTCTGACGTGTCTCTGACGTCATCAGCGCTCTTAGGCAATCAACGAATATTGGCTCACCGAATTTGTGCACTTTGGTGCATAATAAATTTAAGTTAATATCACATACATAGATACGTACCTAAGTAAGTCTAACAAAGTTAGATTTTGGCATCTGGTAATCTGTTAAGTCTCGCATCATAAATGGTTGTGCGAAAATGGACGTAACGGTATACCTCGACCACGGATAAAAAAAATAATTATATTATTTTTTTTCTTCAAATTATCGTGACGAGGCGTAAGATTACTTAGCGACGCCAATGAAGCATGAATGATGAAGTTGCTAACTAAGATATGTCATGTGAAAATTAACAGCGCTATGAAAGTGTGATATTTAATTATCAAATTGATTTATAACACTTATATATAATGAATAATAAACCTAATTAAGTTATGTCATTGTTATAAACGTTCCTGAATTATTCACGGCACCACAAATGAAGCAACCAACAAAGTCACCAATGATAATGTTATATGGTAAGATTGTCAACAACGCGTATCATTAATATGAAGTTGCAGTGTAGAAGTCATTATGTCGGAAAAGTTTAATTCCAATTCCAGCATTTTTCTTAATTTCACCACGTCACACTGTATGAACGGAATGTTATATGTTTAAAATCCTTGAAATGTTAATGTTGAAGCAACGATGCATAGTCAATTTAATCATCGATATGGTGTGTCATAACATGGAAAGAACTTGAGATGATGGCACGTGACAGGAGGACTTTGCATGTGTTTGTTGAAGGCCTATGCTCCTTTGGGAGTGGAGGGTTATGAATGAATGGTGTGTCATGTAACATAATAATATCGTTGAGCGATGATAAAGTCATGTGTCACAAGTGGTAGCCTAGAACTGATTTGGTGTAGAGGCTTAACTCTCGGTAAAGCGTAGTGGCTCTGTAGAATCCCGAGGACAACGTGAAAGAACGTGCGCAAACACATTTTCAGAACTAGGAATCGCTCGGATGGAGAAATTATATGGCTGTAATGCTATGGCATAACGTGTAGATTTCGTAGACTTTAAATCCTTGGTTTGGAGTGCTGTAAGTGCACGTTGGTCTGTCTCCACAACGAAGTGGGCGCCCAACAGAAACCTTTGTAGCTTGGTTATGGACCAAACCAACGCCAAGAGCTCCCTATCCAGAACTGAGTAATTACGTTCAGCAGGTGTAAGCTTTCTGGACAAGAACATCACTGGATGTAAGGTGCCTGCGTAGGATTGTAGCAGTACGGCGCCGATTCCAAAATTAGAAGCGTCACTGCAAAGAACAAAAGGTAAATCTGCGTTTGGTAAACGTAACACAGGTGCAGATGAAAACAGTGACTTAATATGGTCCAACGTGATTTGATGTTCTTTCGACCACCGAATCATGTTAGCTGAGCCTTTCTTTAATAAACTAGAGAAAGGCGCAGTGATGGTGGATAAATGGGGAATGAATTTTCCATAAAATTGAATTAACCCCAAAAGAATGCGAATTTGTTTCTTTGTCTTAGGCGCAGTGATATTAAGAATTTTTGAAACATTATTATCTTCAGTATGAAGGAGACCATGGCCCACACAATGACCTAAAAATGATATTTCATGAAAACCAATATATGCTTTTGATGATTTAGCTGTCAGATTATAAGAACGTAGAGTGGACAATAATGAGCTTAATCCCCGAAAATGATCATCCCAGGAGTCACTAAAAAGACAAATGTCATCAATATAGGCAATGACATCAAGATGATGAGACAAAATACGACGCATCATGCGTACGAAAGTAGCCGGAGCGTTAACAAGTCCAAATGGCATAAAGTTCCATTGGAATAGACCCCGTGGGGCAGAAAAAGCAGTGAGAGGTTTGGCATGATCTGTCAATGGGACCTGCCAATAGCCCTTTGACAACCTTAGTTTAGAGAAAAAAATAGACTTAGAAAGTTTCACAAGCAAGTCTTCTAATAGCGGTAGCGGTTCTGCATCAAATCGGGTAACTTTATTTAATTTCCGATAGTCGACACAAATACGGATGTTATTATCTTTCTTACGAATAATAACCAAGGATGAAGAGGACGGAGAAGTAGATGGTTCAATTATGTTCAATCGTAGCATCTCATCCAATTCCTTGTCCACCTGAGTCCGAAAGTGAAGAGGAATGGGATAGGGACGGACACTAATAGGTGTGTCATCAGTCAGTACAATGTCATGATGAATGACTGAAGTACGACCAGGGATGTCAGTGAGGACATCTTGATAAAATTGAAGAAGAGAAGAAATTTGCTGACGTCTATTAGTAGAAAGATCCGGAGAGATAGACACGTCACTCCAAATTTCAGTAGAATGAAGTGGGATTACAGGGATAGGTAAAGATACATCAGAAAAAGAAGACTCCTCCTCCTGAATAACCGACAAAGCGGTATAATGGTGACGACAAGGTGAAGGGTCGTCAGTCGCCTGAAATACTGACTGAAGATAGTCAGGACGAGAATGAAATTCTTTCAACACATTTATGTGAAAGGTTTTATGTTTACCCATGATATCGACGATGTAATCGACATCAGAAATTCTAGAAATTATTTTAAAAGGGCCTTTCCAGGCAATGAGTAAACGATTGTCTTTACGAGGGAGTAAAACATAGGCCTCGTCACCAGGATAAAGCTGGCGAAGACGTCGATATCTATTAGCAAAAAGTCTAGCTTTTTCTTTTGCTAATTCAGACGATGAGGTAGCTAACCTACATGCCTCAATAATTTTTTTTCTCAAAGAGATTACATATTCATAAGAGGATTGGGTGTCATGTGTAATATCCTCTTCAGTGAGTAGGTCGTGAAGCAACGATATGGGACCACGTGGTTGAACAACGAAGACGAGTTCAAACGGTGAAAAACCTGTGATTTCGTTTTGCACCTCGCGATAAGCAAATAGAGCAGCAGGTAATACTCTGTCCCAGTCTTGAGGATGGTCATCAGTAATCTTACCTAACAACTGTTTAAGTGTCCTATTTTGTCTCTCAATTAAGCCATTTGACATGGCGTGATATATGCTACTAAGTGATCTGTCTATGTGTAGCATGGCCATGACCTGGGACATGGATTCAGATACAAATTGTACACCATGGTCTGATAAGATTTTTTGAGGAAAACCCAGATGTGAAAAAATTAACCATAGTGCATCCGCAACATCTGCAGATGACGTACTCTTAAGTGGTATAGCCTCAGGCCAACGAGTACACATGTCAATACATGTGAGAATGTGTGTGTGTCCTCTAGCAGAAGGTTGTATAGGTCCAATAATATCGATAGCCATTTTTTAAAAAGGTCGAATAGGAATGTCAGCAGCTTGAATAGGAGCTGCGTGACGTGGACCACGTACCTTAACCTCTTGACATATTGTGCAAGAGCGACAATAGATATTGACATCCCTATGAATACCTGGCCAGTAAAATGAAGATAGCACCCTGGATTTAGTGCGTGAAAAACCCATGTGACCTGCACATTGAGAGTCGTGAGCATGACGTAATATACGTGCTCTCATGGTAGTGGGTACCAAAATTTGCGAACGTACGGATGAAGTAGTATCACGTACAATTCTAACTAACACCCCGTTTTTCAGTACAAAAGAATGTTTAGGGTTTGTTTTATATGTTGATGTATTATTATTATTAGCCAACAGAAAAAAATTCTGCAAAAAACATCATTATGTTGTAATTCTATAAAAGACTCTCGTGATATAGTGGAGTCATGATCATCATTATTATTGTCAGGAGATGTTGTTGGTGTAACCTGCAACATATTCTTAGCTTGCGTTCTAGTGACAACTGCATAAGCAGAATGCATATGTTGATTTTCCCAAGTGGCAATGTGTTGTGGCGTACACTCTTTAACACCATGTATACGACCGATTATCAAATCACTGATTGGTGAAGGAAGTAAACAGGCATGGATTTTCCCTGTAAAAAATGGTGTACTCTACCTCTAGATCTATTACGATCATCATTTCTGACATTGTTACAGTTATTTGACCTGTTGTGATCACTATTTTGGTTTTAACGCCAATTACGGTGATAACTATTGTCCCTTTGACCATAGTTTCGGTATGGTGAGTTATTCCTATTAAAAAAATGAGGGAGATCGTGATCGATCATAATTGTTATAATTATTTCCTTGATAATTTCCATAATTTTTATTATTGAAATTATATGCCCTATTGGACTGTCTCCAGTTTTGTTGAGATAGAGAACCACCACGAAATGGTGTCACTTTAAAAACATTGAAATTCCTGTACTCTCCCTTTCTGAAGTTTCTATCGTGACTGAGAGAGCGACTACGAAAGTGATTATTGTGTTGTATGGCCGAAGCAACGGGTAATTCTTCTCTAATATGTGAATGACCGTATGGCATATTAGGATGTGCAGTACAGAACTGTATACACATTTGATCCATATCTTTAAAATTCATAGGCTTCCGTTCATGTAAGAACGAGAGGAATGTCGCATTAACTGATGACAGTACTTTATCACGCAACATTAAATCACGAAGAGCGTCAAAAGAATGTTCTATTTTTGACAACTCTATCCATCTATCGAGTGTGAGAAGTATTTTGCAGATAAAATCAGCGAAATCCTTCCCAGTTTCCGGCAGTAAGGATTTAAAGCGCAATCTGTATCCCTCCTCAGTAAGTTGATATTTTTTAAGTAGTGCAGCTCTGACATTATCGTAGTTCTTTTGCAAAGTGAGATCCATTGTCTGTACAAGAGTTAAAGGTTCTCCTGTCAAAAATTCCATCAGCTTTACACTCCATTAAGCCTTATGCGGTCCACGTGACTCACATACACTTTGGTAGCGTGACAGGTAGCATGCCACGTCATCACTATGTGGATTAAATTTAGGCAATTTAAATTTATCACTGCCATAATTTTTTTCTAAAGGTGCAGTATTATTGGAGTTAACGTTATTTGCATTTTGACCCCTTAATTTTAATTCCTCCAGGTGAAGGAGCATCATTTCCTTTTCATGAGCAAAGGTCAGAGCTTTCTTCTCCTCCATTTCTCTTTCAAATTGCATTCTTTTCTCTTCCGCCTCTTTATCTTCTAGACGCTTTTTCTCAGCTCTAGCTTCCTTCTCAGCTTGGTCCTGCTTTAATATAGCTTCCTTTTCAGCTTCCTCTTCTTTCGCTTTAGCTAATTGTGTAAAAGCAAATTCTCGTAAAGCATCTGCTTTATAGGCAAACTCTTTTCCAATTCTCATAAAGGACTCTAGAGTGGCCATGTTTCCCACTCACAATGACTGACTTAGTCGAAATATATGTTATGATGAAGTAGATGCTATCATCATCATGTGACGTATTCTTTACAGAACGTTGTCTCCATTACAGCTGCTCTGAACGCATCACGATTCTGGGCAAGTAGACCTGCATCAGCCAAAGACAAGTTCAGACTCTCTGTGATGTCGTGGGTCCACCGTCGTCTAGGTCGACCCCTTCCCCTTTTTCCAGGGACCATGCCTTCCATCACTGTTTTTCCAGACTATTATGTCTTTTTATATGACCGAAAAAGTTCAGCTTCCTTATTGCGATGGTATTTAGGAGCCAATGTTCCTGTACGTTTAGTGAGTGCAGTACTTCTCTGTTGGTCTTTTTTTCTGTCCAGGGTATTCTCAACATCCTTCTGTAGCATTTCATTTCATGCTATAGTATAATTATTATTTATCCTTTAGTTATTAATGCATTAACAGTCATGCAATAGGACATATAAATAAATTACGCACGATATAGACCAATAAAACAACAGTAACAATGACAAGCTACACTGGAACAAATGACAACGTTCGCAGAAATCAACTAAATAATAAGGCAGAAATAAATGTGATAACTATTGCAAAGCATGCAATGACAGCTGCGAGTAAAAACAAGACAAGTGACGACACAAGGTATAAACATAAAATTTGTATAGAAATTAACGATAGCGAGATTGAGGAAGACAATCACGAACAAAGTCAATTATAAAACCAAGGTACGGATAGAAGAAATATAACGATAACCACAATAAAAACTCAACGTCACAGCTAAACGAATATAGTTCACAGAGAACCAGCGCAGTGGACTAAAATAATCCTCCAGCAACTATGTGCTGGGAACATCCACTAAGGGAGGTCTGTAAAAATGTACTTAAGGAACACTCACGAAGGCCCAGAAGTTAACTTCGGGATATATCCTATGTGAGTCGCCAACCCAGCCAGCCCACGTTAAACACTGAACATGTAACATATAACATGACTATGGACATATTAAAAATAGGCTGAACTAAAACATGCAACGGTGAATAGAACAAATAGTTCACTTATCTTTTTCAAAGAAAAAATTTCCCAGTCCTCGCAGAGCTAGCGATTTTGGATCTCGGGTGTTGCATAAGAGCCTTATGCAGAAAAAATCCACAGTTGATAGATAACAACCAAACTTGGATCAGGATCGCTTGAAGATCAGTCTTGAAAACCGTTAGGTAGACCTCTCAAAGAGCAAACAGTGTCCTTGATCTTGATGATTTGCGAAGATTTGCCCTGGTAAGAACACTTGAATTGTTGCATGAGTTCTTGAAGCTGCTTCCCTTGAAACTGGCACACCAAATGTAGTATCGTTTTGTTTAGCTACCAGATTGTAGTAGTTACTTTTTGGATGTAGTGATTACTTTTTGACCTTTCGTCGATACCACAGTTATTTCTTGTAAATATGGGTTATGTCTATTACTAAAGTTCATCAGGCCACTGACTAGAAATGCTGTCAGTTTGGTCGGGCTTAAAGGTGGCCGACTAATATGATGTAATTGATGGACGCTGAATTCAGGGCTTGACTGACAGTTTATATAACATGTTTATTAGACGATACATTGACGACATACTGGAACATCAGGCATGGTAATACGAATTCTGCATGTAAACAAGGTTTCAATGTCAAACTTGACTGACCTCAATGACCGTTGGACAACCCGCAAACGGCAAAGTATTGAGGTGAAGATTATTCACTTCTTTTCCATATCCAATCTTTTATCGAAGATACTTAAGTATAAATTTGGCCAGACATCTTATCCTGAGACTTCATAAAGTTATCGACTTGACTATTACTTTGCAAAAAGGATTTTGAACTCACTAGCAGTAGGTCATGATGCCGTACTGAAGCCCTGTCAAAATCTTGTAAAGTACTTACTTCAATTATCACATGGAGATATTGAAGAGTATGAATCAAACTTGGCTGTGGCTAACGCTTCGCCTTGGAAGATAGCTAAGATATGTAATCACAATCAACTATTCCCGCAACATGGGACTCAAAGACCAGAACAACGTCTGTCTTGAAAAACTGGCATCTTGTCTCTTCTCTCTCTGACGTGTCTCTGACGTCATCAGCGCTCTTAGGCAACCAACGAATATTGGCGCACCGAATTTGTGCACTTTGGTGCATAATAAATTTAAGTTAATATCACATACATAGATACGTACCGAAGTACGTCTAACAAAGTTAGATTTTGGCATCTGGTAATCTGTTAAGTCTCGCATCATAAATGGTTGTGCGAAAATGGACGTAACACCTTCATATTCAGGAACACTACAACTAGTATAAAGCACCAAACATTAATGCAACCAAAAGGCAGGGGAGGGATAGCTTTAAAAGATATCAACACTAAAATAAAAGCCTTAAGGATCAAATACGAGTATATAGGAGAAATCATTAAAAATTCAAGATTGTACCCACTTGCGCATTATTATATTGGAGTTAGATTAACTAGTCTACATAAACTAGACAACAACAAACCTCATTTTTTTGGTACCCCGTGTGGCGAGAGGTTTTATTTGGCTCTTGGATCAGTATAGTACTGACAATTACAGAAATAGAATTTCTGCAGAAAATGGTGAAGTCCCAGTGTCTGAGAGGACTACTGGTATCACAAATTAGTTACGGCTGTGAATGATCTGATCTCGAAACAATAGTATAGAGGAGACCGACATAAAGCGCCACCTCTGCTGTGTAACTAATTGTGATATTAAACAAAGCAAGGAAACAGATTTTTACTTAACAATGATAAAATTGACAAGTCGTTCAAAATACAATTTCCTTATATTTTATTTAGTATATATACACTATCTACTCTTGTGCAGAAAGGTGAATGTTGCAAAAAAATGGAATGAAATGAATTGGTAAGTTTACATATGATTTACAAATATTTATATTTATAAATATTACAACACGTTTTCCAATTATAGGAACAAAAATTATATCAGCTGTGCTGTTAATTAAGGATATAACGTTTATCAGCTATGCTGTTATTTACGTATAATTTATCCACTATGATCTTATTATTGTCTCTTGCTACGCTAATTCACGTTTTCTTCATTGACAGTTCTATGCTCACAATGCCGACAGAAATGGTACTAATGTGTACTCATCTCTCTTAAGTCTGTTCTTCTTTGTTTGGTTCACACCACCGGCAGAGTATCGTTCCTTTAGCCCACCCAAGACTGAGGGGGACCAAAGATGTAGAGTCTGGTCAACCTCTATGCTCCTGCGGAGTTCCAGGCAGCGGGATTGACTCGAACATACGACCTCAGGTTTTTAGGACACAATTAAACCTGTAACAAAGCAAAAATAGGGGCTAATTTCTGTCCTCAAGCCCACCTATTTCTAGTGTGAGTGAAATGAGCGTGTCTCCGATGTATGCATGTGGGATGAATGACAACATGGCTCAGTATGATTTAGCAATAGCGAGACAAGACAGGTGTCTACTTGCAAAACATTCTTTCTGATAAACTAATACATGGATACATTCAATAATATAGATTCAATACATGAATACATTTTATACATGAATACATCCCATAATATAAATCAATACATGAATAAATCCAATAATATGTACACCTAGGTGTGATACAACAATGTCCTTCCCCCTATACTATATCACGCCCTCTCTGACAATAGCTGGTAACATATATCCTAACAATATTGTTATGTTCTTATGATAGGAGTATATGAGACGAGGACTGGTTGGTGATATATCAGGTTGGAGTTATAGGAGACAATAGATTGGAGTTAGATGCAACAATAGATTGAGTCCTGACAAGGACTGTTTTGGTTATATTGGAGTTGGTCTTATCTGAGACAATATATTGAGTTATAGAAGACAATAGATTGGAGTTAGATGCAACAATAGATTGAGTCCTGACAAGGACTGTTTTGGTTATATTGGAGTTTGGAATTATCAGAGACAATAGACTGAAGTTATAGACTGACAATAGATTGAAGTATAGGAGACAATAGATTGAGTCCTAACAAGGACTGTTTTGGTTATATTGCAGGTTATAGGAGACAATAGATTGAGTCCTAACAAGGACTGTTTTGGTTATATTTACAGTTTGGAATTATCAGAGACAATAGACTGAAGTTATAGACTGACAATAGATTGAAGTATAGGAGACAATAGGTTGAAGTATGAGTCCTATTAGTCTTCGTCTATTCAATCATAATAGGAAATACAATCATTATACTTAATTCCCCCCAAGATACAATCAGTAACCTGATAGGTAGTATAAATGACACACAACAAATACCAACGGTTATCGTAAAAATATTTACCCTCCTAAGATTTTAAACTGGCCAGGTTTTGACGCGACTTAGTGAAGTAGGTTGCAGGTCGATGCCCTCAGGTAAGTTACCATAAATCAAGGTGACAGCTTCTCCCTCTTCAGTCTGTATCTCTGGCGTCAAGTTCGGGGTTGCGTGGTTAGCATAAAATCCGCCCGATTATATAGTCAAGTAACTACTTGAGGAAAGCTTTCGGTTGGTTCCTGGCGGAGCAAGTTGATTGGTTTCCTCCGGTTTTGTACCTGGTCTCATACAGCCTATTTTATTCAGTTTTCATCGGCCATCTTGCGTGAACAAGATGGCCGTTAATTTATTCTGTCTCAGAGACTGGTGAACGTTGATCGTTGATTGGTTGAAGCAAATCTGTATCTCGACATAGTGATTAACAAAGTAGTGGGTTACACTTCGTTTCACGACATAGCCCCCTCCTTTCCTAGCTGTGACTTGTCATAGCTGACGTGTAAACCCCTGCTGTGGTTAATCCTTTTGCGTCTGTCCTTCCAGAGTACTAGGGTGTCGACTTAAAAAATCAGCTCCTACATTGTCTCTTCCCGGAATGTAATTCACGGTAAAGGAATAAGGCGCAAGAAGCAGACTCCACCTTAACAATCTCGAATTTAGCTTTTTAGATGCAGCCAAGAATGTTAAAGGTTGGTGATCGCTTTGGACAATGAAGTGTGTCCCATACAGATAAGGTGAAAATTTGTTGATGGACCAAATTAGAGCTAAACATTCCTTCTCTATGGTCGAGTAGTTCAACTCAGCTGCATTCAGCTTCCTACTGGCGTAGGCGACTGGTAAAAGTTTCTCCGGCTGGGCTTTTGATTTCTGCAAGAGAGTTGCACCAATACCTATACTGCTAGCGTCCGTTCTTAATACAAATTCCTGTGTGATATCGGGTAGTGTAAGGATGGGTTTGCTGGAGAGTTTTGCTTTTAGCTCTGTGTAAGCTTTTTCACAATCAGCATTCCATTGGATTTTGTCAGGCTGTCCTTTCTTCGTTAAGTTAGTTAATGGTGCACACAGAGAGTTAAAATGGGGTATGTACTTCTGATAGAACCCACATAAAGACACGAATGATCTCACATCTTTCTTCGTTTGAGGTCTGGGTGCCTTCTTTAGCTTCTCTATATTCTTTGGGTCAGGAGACATATGACCTGTAGAAATAGTGTGACCTAAGAATTCCAACTCCTTACAACCGATATAGCACTTGGTTGGACGTGCAGTCAATCCAGTTTCTCTCAGTCTGTCAAACAACATGGAGAGCGCTACTATATGCTCTTCAAATGTGTTTGTAGCAACAAGAATGTCATCCATAAAGTTAGTGATATGGGGATTTTGTAGAGGTTCCAATAATTTCCTCATCATTCTTGAAAAGATACTTGGAGCATTTTTCAGCCCAAAGGGTAGTACATTAAACTCGTAGTGTCCGTCTGATGTACTGAATGCCAGCATTTTCCTAACTTCTGGTTTCACTGGTATTTGGTAGTATCCCTTGCTTAGATCTACCTTCGATAAATACCTAGCCTTACTCAGTGTAGAGAACAGCTGGTTGGTGTCAGGTAATGGGTCCACCTGAGATTCTGTGATCGCATTAAGCTTCCGGTAGTCAATACATAACCTGTGTTCACCACTCGGTTTTCTCAATAGCACCACACTTGAGCTATAGGGAGAGTCTGACTTCGAGATAATTTTCTCCTTCAACAGATAATCAACTTCCTCCCTTAGTGCTTGGGCTTTCGCATAGGGTATAGGGTATGTTCTCATGCATACTGGGGTAGGGTCGGTAACCTTCATGTCGTACTCTAACAGATTCGTCCGACCTGGCTTATCTGTGAGCACATCAGCATGGGTTTCCAACACTTTCTGAACCCTCTTCTTCTGCTCTGGAGTTAAATGTTCACTAATATTTACTTGAACATAATCCTCTGTAGTTGTGAGTGGATACTCCATAGAGTGAAGTGGTTCACCGTGCATTTCTGTTGCAATGGCTAGGGTCATAATATGTGCAACTTCTGATGATTCCTTGTCATAGTATTTTTTAAGAAGATTGACATGATATACCTTCTCCTTTCCTTTCTTGTCAATCTTATAATTGGTCCTGGAAAGTTTCTCCAGTATGACATAGGGTCCCTGCCATCCAATCTGCAATTTATTATTGCTGCTTGGCAACAGTAATAACACCTTTTCACCCACCTCCAGTTCCCTATCCTTTGCTTTTTTGTTGTAGTACGCAGCATGCTTCCTCCTGGCCTGTCTTAAGTTATCATTGGCCAGTTTCCAACCTGCTTTCAATCGAGATGTCAACTCGTTGACGTACTGGTATGCGGAAGTCACTGTTTCCTCTGCCTTTTCATCAGTCCATGTCCGCAGCAATGCTTCCAGTGGACCTTTTATTGGTCTTCCAAACAACAATGTAGCTGGAGCCAATCCAGTTGAGTTGTGGGGTACTTCCCTATATGCAAATAGTGCAGCGGGTAAGTATGTATCCCAAGTATCAGGTTTTTCACTCGCCAGCTTTCTAAGGATTGAAATTAGCGTACCATTGAACCGCTCTACTTGACCGTTCCCTTGGGCATGGTAGGGACTACAATGATAGTGCCTGGCTTGAAATATCCTGAATACTTCTTGTGTTAGCTTTCCCTTAAACTGAGACCCATTGTCAGTCAATATCTGATGCGGGAAACCTAATCGGGTAAATATTGTCAACAGGGCCTCTGCCACGTGCTTTGAATCTATAGCTGACATGGCCACTGCTTCTCCCCACATAGAGCAAGTATCAACCAAGGTTAAGATGTAAGCATTTCTCTTCTTGGTCCTAGTGAGGGGTCCAACAATATCTACTGCAACACGTTCAAAAGGGGTTCCCATAATAGGCATTTCTCCCAGTGTTGCTGGTGCAGTCCTATGCTTAGGAGCTACTCTTTGGCATTCTGGACAAGATCTTACATATCTTTTTATGTCCTCTGTAATTCCTGGCCAGAAGTAGTGACAGGCTATCCTTTGTCCAGTGGCCCCTATTCCCATATGTCCACTGAAGGGTATAGCATGTCCTAGCGTCATAACCTTCTCCCTGTAAGATTTTGGCACTACAAGCTGTCCATGCCCTTTAGGTCCTGTTCCAGCTTTTCTGTATAGTAGGCCATTCTTCATATACAAGTCTCCTTTCTCTGGAGGGTTATGGGCTTTAGGCAATTTGCCAAAACAAGGCTTCAATGTGCTGTCTGCTGCTTGAGCCTTTTTCATCTCTTCTGGATGAGTATTGATAGGATTCTCCTCCATTTTCCTGGAGCTTTCCCTGGTCTGGACTGTTGCCATAACTACAGGTTTTATAGGTTCTCCAAGGAAAACATACCTACACCCCAAAAATCAAAGGGTAAATAGGGTCGTCCATCACTGCTGCTTTGATTTCTCCTTCCACATAGCGAGAACTTATGTTGATTCGAGCTATGGGTAGTGTCATGGTTCTTGCTCCCTTGATCGGTCCTCTGATTTCCACTGTTTCTGTGGTTATCTGGTCAGGACTCACTAAAGAAGAGCACACAACTGAATCAAAGTCCAATCCTGTGTCATATAAATATAAACACAGTACTTGAGTGCCATTCACGGTCACTTCCTCACAGACAGGGGGATGATGGAAGTCTTTCTGACTTACTGCCATTTCCTTCCTTCCCTGATTCCCTGTTGTAAGACATGCAGCATGATGAGGAGGATTCTTCCTTCTGCAGTCCGCAGTATTGTGGTTACTCATTAGACAAGTTTTACACCACTTTCCTTCCTTCCGGTAAGGTGTCTTATCCGATCTTAGAGGGTTTTTGTCCTTTTGGTCAAATCTTTGTTTGTTCCTTGTGGCATGGTCCTTTTGTTCATATTTGGTATAGTTTTGTGATGATTTGAAGTTTTCACCCTGCTTCTTCTTATTTCCTAATAATTCTGCCTGAGCTGCTTGATATCTCTCAGCAACAGTTACAATATCTCCCAATCTCTCTGCTCCTTGTTCCATGATAAACTTCCTCATTTCTTGAGGCATGGACTCTTTCACTTGCTCCATCATTATCATTTCTTTCAGGTCCTGACACTTTCCTAAACTACTCCATTTTTCCAAATAGGTTTCCAATCTAGCAGAGAACTGGTGATAGTTTTCTCCTGGAAGAAGTTTAGCTGTTCGGAATTTCTTTCTATATGATTCTGAGTTCTTTTCATATCTCACAAGCAGTGCCTGTTTCAGGATTTCATAATCTTCCTGGTCATCTCTTGAGAGCTTCAAATATACATCGTAGGCAACACCTCTCAATCCCTGAGATAGTTTAAGACTCCACTTTTCTTTCACTAAGCCATAGGTAGTGGCAAGTCTTTCGTATCTATCCAGGTACGACTCAATGGCGTCTTCTTTCTCAACAAATGGGTCCAGATGAAAATTCATGGCCCCACTTGAGGTGCTCTGGCTGGAGCTACTCTCAGAGTGAGGTGAGCTCCCACCATTATTGCCAGTATTTGCCTGAATTTCAAGCTCTTTTAATCTCAACTGATGGTCTCTCTCTGCTTGTAATTTCCTTTCCTCAGCTTCAATTTTCTTTGCCTCATTTTCAGCCTCCCATTTCTTGGCTTCCATTTCTAATCTTTTGTCTTCTCTCTCAGCTTCTGCTTGCAACCGCCTTTCCTCAGCCTCAAATTTCTTTGCTTCTCTATCAGCCTCTAATTTCCTTGCTTCAGTCTCTAATTGCAACTTTCTTTCTTCCCTATCCATGTGTTTGTCCACTTCTGTTGTGACATACTGAGTAAGAGCATCACCTGTCATATTTAATTCCTTACCCATCTGCATGACCGCAGTCCTGAACTTCACTAGATCAGCCATGGCGTTACTTAGAGAGGGTATGTAAATTTACTATAACCAAATTATTGTAATTAAAATTAATTACTTTAAATGAACAAAAAATTTCCGTGCAACTTTGTGAGCATCAACTATTTACTGAGTACTAAATGGTACTCCTCCTAAGAAAATATTGTTTTAAAAATCCTAAAATAGAATTTTTTTTTCAAAAAATAAAAATTTATTTTCTTATGTTACCTATGGGTGGCACAAGATAGAGTGTAGATAGATGAATAGACTAAGTATGGCTCAAGATATACAGAAATATCCCAGGAACGAGCCCCCAGTGTGGCGAGAGGTTTTATTTGGCTCTTGGATCAGTATAGTACTGACAATTACAGAAATAGAATTTCTGCAGAAAATGGTGAAGTCCCAGTGTCTGAGAGGACTACTGGTATCACAAATTAGTTACGGCTGTGAATGATCTGATCTCGAAACAATAGTATAGAGGAGACCGACATAAAGCGCCACCTCTGCTGTGTAACTAATTGTGATATTAAACAAAGCAAGGAAACAGATTTTTACTTAACAATGATAAAATTGACAAGTCGTTCAAAATACAATTTCCTTATATTTTATTTAGTATATATACACTATCTACTCTTGTGCTGAAAGGTGAATGTTGCAAAAAAAATGGAATGAAATGAATTGGTAAGTTTACATATGATTTACAAATATTTATATTTATAAATATTACAACACGTTTTCCAATTATAGGAACAAAAATTATATCAGCTGTGCTGTTAATTAAGGATATAACGTTTATCAGCTATGCTGTTATTTACGTATAATTTATCCACTATGATCTTATTATTGTCTCTTGCTACGCTAATTCACGTTTTCTTCATTGACAGTTCTATGCTCACAATGCCGACAGAAATGGTACTAATGTGTACTCATCTCTCTTAAGTCTGTTCTTCTTTGTTTGGTTCACACCACCGGCAGAGTATCGTTCCTTTAGCCCACCCAAGACTGAGGGGGACCAAAGATGTAGAGTCTGGTCAACCTCTATGCTCCTGCGGAGTTCCAGGCAGCGGGATTGACTCGAACATACGACCTCAGGTTTTTAGGACACAATTAAACCTGTAACAAAGCAAAAATAGGGGCTAATTTCTGTCCTCAAGCCCACCTATTTCTAGTGTGAGTGAAATGAGCGTGTCTCCGATGTATGCATGTGGGATGAATGACAACATGGCTCAGTATGATTTAGCAATAGCGAGACAAGACAGGTGTCTACTTGCAAAACATTCTTTCTGATAAACTAATACATGGATACATTCAATAATATAGATTCAATACATGAATACATTTTATACATGAATACATCCCATAATATAAATCAATACATGAATAAATCCAATAATATGTACACCTAGGTGTGATACAACAATGTCCTTCCCCCTATACTATATCACGCCCTCTCTGACAATAGCTGGTAACATATATCCTAACAATATTATTATGTTCTTATGATAGGAGTATATGAGACGAGGACTGGTTGGTGATATATCAGGTTGGAGTTATAGGAGACAATAGATTGGAGTTAGATGCAACAATAGATTGAGTCCTGACAAGGACTGTTTTGGTTATATTGGAGTTGGTCTTATCTGAGACAATAGATTGAAGTTATAGACTGACAATAGATTGAAGTATAGGAGACAATAGATTGAGTCCTAACAAGGACTGTTTTGGTTATATTGCAGGTTATAGGAGACAATAGATTGAGTCCTAACAAGGACTGTTTTGGTTATATTTACAGTTTGGAATTATCAGAGACAATAGACTGAAGTTATAGACTGACAATAGATTGAAGTATAGGAGACAATAGGTTGAAGTATGAGTCCTATTAGTCTTCGTCTATTCAATCATAATAGGAAATACAATCATTATACTTAATTCCCCCCAAGATACAATCAGTAACCTGATAGGTAGTATAAATGACACACAACAAATACCAACGGTTATCGTAAAAATATTTACCCTCCTAAGATTTTTAAACTGGCCAGGTTTTGACGCGACTTAGTGAAGTAGGTTGCAGGTCGATGCCCTCAGGTAAGTTACCATAAATCAAGGTGACAGCTTCTCCCTCTTCAGTCTGTATCTCTGGCGTCAAGTTCGGGGTTGCGTGGTTAGCATAAAATCCGCCCGATTATATAGTCAAGTAACTACTTGAGGAAAGCTTTCGGTTGGTTCCTGGCGGAGCAAGTTGATTGGTTTCCTCCGGTTTTGTACCTGGTCTCATACAGCCTAATTTTATTCAGTTTTCATCGGCCATCTTGCGTGAACAAGATGGCCGTTAATTTATTCTGTCTCAGAGACTGGTGAACGTTGATCGTTGATTGGTTGAAGCAAATCTGTATCTCGACATAGTGATTAACAAAGTAGTGGGTTACACTTCGTTTCACGACACCCCGCCACCCTTTTACAGAATATGTATACAAAATTTAGAAGGGAACGAACATTTAGCAAAACAAGACACGAAACTCATATACAAACTCCTAGTAAGAGCACAAGAACCACCTTTGAGTACACGAATAAAAAGAGGTTACAACTTTTTCATAACTGACTACACACAGAGCTTCACGAACATTCACGCAGTAAACATTAATTAAACCACAAGCAAAAGAAGTTATGTCCAGACTATTGTACAGTTTAACACCCATTGCGGACAAATCATCAATAAAAGCAGGGAGAACACCACCAAAATGTAAACTATGCAATGACAACATAATAGAAACAGAAGACCACCTGTTTTACACATGTAATACAGTGGTCCTTACCTTAAACAGACTAAGAAGAATAATAACATCCAACACGCAGCAAACACTCTATATGTACCGGGCTGTTATGCTTAACACTTTACCAAAGACACTGAGACAGACAGAACTCAAACTATTAACTCTTTTAGCTGAATTTAGACATCTAGTATGGACTTGTAGAAACAAAGCAGTATACGACGGCAGACAGTACGATCACAAAATATTTGCGCAAATATACGCACACAAGACACAAGACTTAGCAGGACAGGTTTATAACCTTGTCACTGGATGATGATGTCAATATTTTTAGTGTAAGACGCAGAGACAAGACGATGCGTACTTTCTACATTGTCATTAATTATCTCATGTCAGGTATCATTGTCATTTGTTAATAGAAGCACTATGTACCATTAATCATACCCTGTATGCATCCTACTCTCATTGACATGTTGTAAAAAAATCAGAATCCAATAAAGGTTGTTTAAAAAAAAAAAGAGAAGCAATGAAGGAAAGTCAAGAAAAAGAAAGACCTGGAATCCAGAAGGTACTGAGCAGTTTATAACAGATGGGATTTGGAAAAGGATGCAACATCCTAGTCAACTTCTATAAATGTGAACGAATGCTGGGGTGAGTTTACTTTTCGTCAAGGAATGGCGGTTAAAAGCGTTATTTCAAATGGGTCGCAAGGAAAAAGAAAATGTAAAACAAAGGACTATGGAGAATCCCAGGGGTGAACTCTCTAGAAATAGTTAACAAAGCTCGTTAGACTTGTTGTATTAGGTCTAATTACCAGAAGGAGGCTCGTTAGACTTGTTGTATTAGGTCTAATTACCAGAAGGAGGCTCGTTAGACTTGTTGTATTAGGTCTAATTACCAGAAGGAGGCTCGTTAGACTTGTTGTATTAGGTCTAATTACCAGAAGGAGGCTCGTTAGACTTGTTGTATTAGGTCTAATTACCAGAAGGAGGCTCGTTAGAATTGTTGTATAAGGTCTAATTACCAGAAGGAGGCTCGTTAGACTTGTTGCATTAGGTCTAATTACCAGAAGGAGGCTCGTTAGACTTGTTGCATTAGGTCTAATTACCAGAAGGAGGCTCGTTAGACTTGTTGTATTAGGTCTAATTACCAGAAGGAGGCTCGTTAGACTTGTTGTATTAGGTCTAATTACCAGAAAGAGGCTCGTTAGACTTGTTGTATTAGGTCTAATTACCAGAAGGAGGCTCGTTAGACTTGTTGTATAAGGTCTAATTACCAGAAGGAGGCTCGTTAGACTTGTTGCATTAGGTCTAATTACCAGAAGGAGGCTCGTTAGACTTGTTGTATTAGGTCTAATTACCAGAAGGAGGCTCGTTAGACTTGTTGTATTAGGTCTAATTACCAGAAGGAGGCTCGTTAGACTTGTTGTATAAGGTCTAATTACCAGAAGGAGGCTCGTTAGACTTGTTGTATTAGGTCTAATTACCAGAAGGAGGCTCGTTAGACTTGTTGTATTAGGTCTAATTACCAGAAGGAGGCTCGTTAGACTTGTTGTATTAGGTCTAATTACCAGAAGGAGGCTCGTTAGACTTGTTGTATTAGGTCTAATTACCAGAAGGAGGCTCGTTAGAATTGTTGTATAAGGTCTAATTACCAGAAGGAGGCTCGTTAGACTTGTTGCATTAGGTCTAATTACCAGAAGGAGGCTCGTTAGACTTGTTGCATTAGGTCTAATTACCAGAAGGAGGCTCGTTAGACTTGTTGTATTAGGTCTAATTACCAGAAGGAGGCTCGTTAGACTTGTTGTATAAGGTCTAATTACCAGAAGGAGGCTCGTTAGACTTGTTGCATTAGGTCTAATTACCAGAAGGAGGCTCGTTAGACTTGTTGTATTAGGTCTAATTACCAGAAGGAGGCTCGTTAGACTTGTTGTATTAGGTCTAATTACCAGAAGGAGGCTCGTTAGACTTGTTGTATTAGGTCTAATTACCAGAAGGAGGCTCGTTAGACTTGTTGTATTAGGTCTAATTACCAGAAGGAGGCTCTCGTTAGACTTGTTGTATTAGGTCTAATTACCAGAAGGAGGCTCGTTAGAATTGTTGTATAAGGTCTAATTACCAGAAGGAGGCTCGTTAGACTTGTTGCATTAGGTCTAATTACCAGAAGGAGGCTCGTTAGACTTGTTGCATTAGGTCTAATTACCAGAAGGAGGCTCGTTAGACTTGTTGTATTAGGTCTAATTACCAGAAGGAGGCTCGTTAGACTTGTTGTATAAGGTCTAATTACCAGAAGGAGGCTCGTTAGACTTGTTGCATTAGGTCTAATTACCAGAAGGAGGCTCGTTAGACTTGTTGTATTAGGTCTAATTACCAGAAGGAGGCTCGTTAGACTTGTTGTATTAGGTCTAATTACCAGAAGGAGGCTCGTTAGACTTGTTGTATTAGGTCTAATTACCAGAAGGAGGCTCGTTAGACTTGTTGTATAAGGTCTAATTACCAGAAGGAGGCTCGTTAGACTTGTTGCATTAGGTCTAATTACCAGAAGGAGGCTCGTTAGACTTGTTGTATAAGGTCTAATTACCAGAAGGAGGCTCGTTAGACTTGTTGCATTAGGTCTAATTACCAGAAGGAGGCTCGTTAGACTTGTTGTATAAGGTCTAATTACCAGAAGGAGGCTCGTTAGACTTGTTGCATTAGGTCTAATTACCAGAAGGAGGCTCGTTAGACTTGTTGCATTAGGTCTAATTACCAGGAGGAGGCTCGTTAGACTTGTTGTATAAGGTCTAATTACCAGAAGGAGGCTCGTTAGACTTGTTGCATTAGGTCTAATTACCAGAAGGAGGCTCGTTAGACTTGTTGCATTAGGTCTAATTACCAGAAGGAAGCTTGTAAGCTTGTGGAAGATGGAACTGATATTAAACTGATAACCCTTTACAGACTGTGTCCTCCATCAGGTTGTATTTATTCACTGTTGTATTCGGTTCCTGCGTCGAGCATGTTGATGTCGGGGTAGCTTTATAGCATTCAGGTCAATAAAATAACATGATGTCAGGAATGAATCCTTGGCCCTCACCCACCACTAACATTACTAACACTATACGATCAACACGCGCTGGCCAAATGTAAGAGAACCTGTGACTACTCCCCCATATAAGAGACTAGGTCAATGGTTACCAAACGGTGCAGCGTGACAGGGAGGTTGCTGTGGCGGGAAGATCTCAAGATAATCGATAATTTAGGGACATTTTCCAAAAATTCAAATGCTAGAAATAAAATGGATGTCATTTTCTTATTTATTTTGTTACATGGTGATGTAAGGTGGGAAATAAAATGTATGTAAACTCATAGAATTGTCCAGAAGTTTCCACATTTTATTCCACAAGTTATATCAAGAAAATTTTAAAAATAAAAGATATTTTAAAATGATGTAAATTATAAATAGGAGTTTACTGCTGGGCGTTGATTTTTTTTTTTTTTTAAAGGGTACTGTACTTCTTATCACTAAAAACATTCGGTGGGGCGCGAGCAAATTTTCATTTTCAGCCCAGAAAAAAAAAAAAAAGATTGAGAAACACTGATCTAAGATATAATAAAGACCGGAACACATGCTTTAGGGGGAGGTTTCCTTACGATTATTAATTCCCCCCCCCCCCCCTTGTTGTTGTTGTTGTTGTAGTTGCTGTAATTCCGTGCAATAATTCCCTATCATTTCGAGACCGAACGGGAAAACCCGTTTTGACGATCGGACATTTCACATTTTACAGGCTTTCATAGTTCGGAGATTACACCGGAAATTTCAAAAATGAGCGTTTGTAACAACTAGTTTTCCCATTCGTCTTCAGATACCATAGAGTGGGTGAAGTGATCTTGTCTCCGTAACTTCCTATCCCCAGTTCTGTCTATCAATTCTGTTGTTGACGTCTGCCCAATATCTTCTCTCTTTTTCCTCCTCTATCTTTGATTATTTCTTCAATCGTTGTCCTGTTGTCACAATAAATTCCAGCTTTCTTCTTTCCATGACGTGTCCTAAGAAAATGGATTGTTTCCTTCTAATATTAGTTATATGCTCCCTTTTTATTCAATTTCAGTTTTTTTTTTAAAATCAATATTCATAGCTTTGCCAATGAATCCTGCAGCATGAAATGTGAAGAATACAACATAATTGTTCTTACAAGTCATGTGACTAAAATATTGTTATGAATATTAGTGAGAAGAGATATGCGTTGTGAGAATTTCCAATGACTTTCATGGGCGTTTCTTAACGTCTGCGTGATGGTGTAACGGTATTGCCTCCCCCTGCTTTGCAGTAGTGGTCCAACAGTGGCCAAGACTCAAGAGTATCTAATATGAGCTTCAAAGGTATCTACCTTCGCAAGATTACTCTTGGCAGAGATGTAGATAGAAGGGTGATGACACTTCTATTACAAAGGGAGTCTTCACAAGATATTCAGAATAAGCAAGAACAATACTGCGTTGGCTGAGTATGTTAACTCTGTAATTCTGCCGACACTTTTATGAAGGATTTAAGCACTTATTAATTTCATCTCGTTTAACCACCCCTGATTTACTCAGTGGAATTCTATTATTCTAGTATAGCTCTGTTTAGAGTGTGTGTAGTAATTTGACTGAGACAAACATGCAGTAACTTTAAAATGATTAAATCGAAGTTAAATTTGTATAATTACAAATAACCAAATTTAATAATCACTTAAGTTTTAACAGTTGAAAAATAATTTGAATAGTTATGGATCAAGAAAAGTTATCATCACGGTCATTATGGATTGTGAAATGTTACAAGAAGTTCAAGTGGTAGCATAAGTTTGAACTTAGCTGCAATGACGGTTCTGCTCCTTCTTATGGGTTGGTTCTTTTCACATTGCTCACGCTCGTCCCTGATCAAGGTTGTCGGGTGTAGCTCGTTTCCCAGAAATGTCAAGGAGAGTCTACCACGTGGGTCCTTCGTCTTAAAGCTTAGGCCACTGTTTGCTTCTTGTTCCAGAGATAGTACTTTCTGCTGGTACCATCAATAAGCTAATCCTGGCTCACAGACATTTTTCTCAGATGAATAAAAGAGACTTGAATCGGCCTCTTACACGCGTCTGGGGTGTCGTTCATTTAATAAGTTCACTATCTGACTTCGTGTGTGGTCCTTTAGTTTCCTCAGTCCCGGTTTCCTTATTTAATATGAAAGAGATTTCCTGGGCTATGAAAGTCCGTCCAAAATTCTCAAATAAAAGGTGACCGGTATGTTAAGAAGGAATTCTGAATTCCAATTCTTCACGGTAGCAAGGTCTGGTATCGTGGCGAGCGATTTTTCAAGTGAAGTAGCTTGAGAAAATGGTCAGATTATTTTCACTGTCTTCCCACGAGTTCGTTATGCGCGCCTCAATGGATCAGCCAATCTGATTTGAATCTTTTGCATGACTCATTTAGTGCAAAATTTCAAACATTACTTTTCTGAAAATGGACGGTAAACACGCGGTTGCCCTGTGTATCAACTTACAAACACGTCGGTAAACTCATATAACATCGTGTTTCTCAATCTAACAATCATTACTTTTATAAGAAAGTAATCTCTTATCTTTGTCTATCCATCTGTTGTCTCCCCGTATTCCATGCTTTGCTGATGCGCGTACCCACGTCTTATCGGTGATTAAAGCACTGTGGTGAGGCGATTTACGTGTTAATCTGTATACTGATATCGCTGCGCCCACGATAGCCAACATGGTTAGGTCGCTGCCACTCCTTGCAACGCAGGGAGAGATGGGTAACAACCAGACATGTCCCCTTATGCCTGAGAAGGGTGTAAGAAGGAAAATACATAATATCTGCTACGCATAGCAGAAAAAGAAAGAAAGAAAGTTCGACAAATGAAAACACACAATAAAATCATTACCACAAATGTACCGATACTGCCGGAGTGAAACAAACATCGAGGATGATCGCCCCATTTTGTGACAGATTGCCTATCGTGTGTTCCTAAAAGGTACAAAAGTTCATTGGTCCTGCTTTTTTTTTTTAATTGGCCCTTAGAAAACGTAGACCTACTGTCCAATGTTCTAACATTGAGCATGTAACCACGACAGCTGTTCGTCTATTTTCATCTAGTGTGTTGCTCGTACCTTCGCCTACATTCATTCACTATTTTTGTCGTTTTGTTCTCTATGGGGCATTGAGCCACCATTGCAGCTGGTCTTCTTATGGGAAGACTTCACCAAAATGTTGTGTGATTTTGAATTGTTGGTTTATGTAGCAATTTGTTTGCATGATCAGGTTGCCAGCCCCATGCACCACCTTTATATTAGTCGCCACTTACGACATGCATGGGAAAGCAGTAGGATTATTGTTTATCTCATCACAGAATTCGGGAGCTACATGAGGGGGTGATAAGACGGAAGATGAAACTTTTCGGACATCTCATAATATAGACCAATCAGGTGTCATCACAATGCCCTGAGTAGAAAGGGAAGTGACGGTATTTGTAGGATCCTGAGTAACTGTGGTCTCCGGCTGGTTAATGCGATATAGTTTTACAAGAGCGAAAACTACATCTCCCCGCTACTCTGAACGACACAAATGAAAGGAAAAATAGCACGATACTTTTAAGAATCTCAGGAAGGTAAGAACTTGCACAGGATGGAAGGTACTGGTCAGCCTAATGAAATAGCACAGGCCAGGAGAGTGCCAGCCACGAAACTGATACAGAGCACATTTTTCAAAGGAAGTCGCTTTGATCCATAACTAAACAAAGAATATGCAACAGTGGTTTCCCCTAAACTTCCGTCGGTTTGTGTACGGTGATAATGTTTCTAGCCTCTGACTAGCGTGGCTAAATTAAGAAAGAGACAGATATCTAAGTGTAGGAGGGTTTTACGTTAACAAAACGTGCATTACTAATAAGGAAGCCCGGTGAAAGCCAGGTGGAAGAAAAATGTAGATATATGAAATCTATGTTCATAACCTCTGTCACACTAATTACGTGAAATTTCCGTGGTCGGCACATTTCTTTCTCTGCTATCAAGCAGATATTTTGTATTTTAATATCACCTTACACTCCTTTCATCATGTTTGTTTGCAAGCTTGACTTTATTAAGAGTACACGGATGATGCAACATTAATCGACAATCCTGTGATAAATATTCTCGTATACCGGACCGCCTGTTTCACACGAAAAATCGCCAAGCGAATTTGTTTAATCGCTTATAAGGCTGTGACGGATAGGATGAAAATTGAAGTCCCTGAATTGATGGATGATAATGGTAGTACCCTCGAATAGCATCAGTACCCCTGAATATTGTTGTAATTTTATGGTCAACGTGGAATCCTACCACGCGTGCAAATTAGTATGCACGTTTCCACGTGGATTTTCACCACGTGCGCTAATTAATATGTAAACGGTTATCGTGCGAGGATCCAGGAGTTTCGTTTTGTCTTAGGTTTAGTTAGCCACGCCTTCTGCATATCTCGCGATCCTTGAAAATCAAGCATTTCCCTACCTCTTTACTGTCATCCCGTCTAGAAGGGCGTTGCCAAGAGGAGACGTAAGCGGTCAGTTGATCAAAGACGGTGGTGGTCCCAGAAGAACAAAGCAGGTTTTCACACCTACGGTTTACACGTTCAAATTTCTGCTGGACCGAGAGATACAGGGGGAAATCGAACAAAGGAGAGACGGGGAAAGTCTAGCGGCGAAACAGAAAAGTTCCCTAATATCAAATAAGGCGTGATTTTTAGCATGTAGCTGTTACTTTGCATTTCATTAACTATATATTGGCATCGTCGACAATGCAGTTTATCATTCGTTGCCCAGAGATTGGAAGGAGTACTAGCTTATATTAGAATCTTACAAGATTTCTTTGGAGTTCTTTTATATTGGAGTGAATTCATTCTGGTGCTACGGTAAAATATATTAGTCTTGAGATTCAGTAGTTTAGTTCCTTCATGTATTTCACTGGATTTTTGTGTTAATTTAAACCTATTAAATAACCCCATCGCAAAGTTTTCCAGTCGCAAATTAAATAATATAACTATCCATTATTTCCCGAGATAATAGATGTGCAACATAAATTTTTAAAAGCTAGGCGAGCGAAATTGTTTAAGAACCATAATTCTATTTCATCTTGCGTAAATTTTGAGTAATTAACTGTTCATAGCTAGTGTTAAAAGCAAACGATACATTAGCTAGTCACTCGTGTAGTCTTTAAATATAAATAATTTAATACCGGAGTGATTTTGCAGATCTTACTGAATACCGCGGGTGTTAGAAATAATTATAGTAGAATTACCTGTTTTATATATTCTCTTTATACAGATGATCAGACCTTGCGATCCAACGGTTTTATTATATAGAGAGTCATGTTCAGATGGCTTATGGCATCCCAGTATGTGGCGTGAGTTTTTATTGGCTCTAGGATCAGTGCAGTACTGACAATTACAGAAATAGAATTTCTGCAGAAAATGGTGAAGTCCCAGTGTCTGGGAGAACTACTGGTATCACAAATTAGTTACGGCTGTGAATGATCTGATCTCGAAAAATTAGTAGAGAGGAGACAGTCATAAATTGCCACCCCCGCTGTGTAACTAACTGTGAATTTAAAACAAGGAAACAGATTTTACTTAACAATTATAAAATTGACAAGTCGTTCAAATACAATTTCCTTATTATTTATTTAGTATATACACTATCTACTCTTGTGCTGAAGGATGGATGTTGAAAAATGGAATGCAATGGATTTGTAAGTTTACATATATATATATATATATATATATATATATATATATATATTATATATATATATATATATATATATATATATATATATATATATATATATATATATATATATATATATATATATATATATATATATATATATATATATATATATATATATATATATATATATATATATTTATATAGATATATATATATATATATATATATATATATATATATATATATATATATATTACAACAAGTTTTCCAATTATAGGAAACAAATTTATGTCAGCTGTGCTGTTAATTAAGTATATATATATATATAATTTATCAGCTATGCTGTTATTTTTGTCTCTTGCTATGCTACTCAATTTTTCGTCCTTGACAGTTAAATGCTCACAATTGCTGACAGAAATGGTACTAATGTGTACTCATCTCTTGAAACAGTTCTGTCCTTAATTTCTTGCACACAACACCCGCTGATGATCGTTTCGTTAGCCCACCCAAGACTGAGGGGGACTAAAGATGTAGCTCCTGTGCATTCACTGTGCTCCTGCGAAGTTCCAGGCAGCTGGATTGACTGGACATACGACCTCAGGTTTGATGACACGAATAAAACCTGTAACAAGTAAAAATAGGGGCTAATTTATGTCATCAAGCCCACCTATTTCTAGTGTATATGAGATGAGCGTGTGTCTCAGGTGTCTGCGTGTAGGATGAATGACAATATGGCTCAGTATGAATTAGCAATAGCGAGACAAGACATGTGTCTACTTGCAAAACATTCTTTCTGATAAATTAATACATGGATACATCAAATAATATAAATTCAATACATGAATACATCCAATAATATAAAATTCAATACGTGAATACATCCAATAATATGTATTCAATACATGCATACATTCAATAATATGTACACCTAGGTGTGATACAACCATCTCCTTCCCCCTATAATATACCAGGCCCTCTCTGACAAGTGCTATACTGGCTGGTAACATATATCCTAACAATATTGTTGTGCTCTGGTGATAGGAGTTATATGAGACGAGGACTGTTTGGTTATATTTCAGGTTGGAGTTATAGGAGACAATAGATTGGAGTTATACGAGACAATAGATTGAGTCCTAACAAGGACTGTTTTTGTTATATTTCAGGTTGGAGTTATCTGAGACAATAGATTGAAGTTATGTGAGACAATAGATTGAGTTATACGAGACAAGAGTCCTAACAAGGACTGTTTTGGTTATATTTCAGGTTGGAGTTATCTGAGACCATAGATTGAAGTTATGTGAGACAATAGATTGAGTCCTAACAAGGACTGTTTTGGTTATATTTCAGGTGGTTTTCGTCTTCATCAATCATATCAGGAAATACAATCATTATACCTAATTCCCCAAGATACAATCAGTAACCTGATACATTCATAGTGAAACAATTTATATTAAATATATACAGGTGTAGGTAGTATAAATGACACACAACAAAAACCAACATTATATATATCTACTGTAGGCCTATTTTCCTACAAGTTTATAGTAAATATATTTACCCTCTAAGATTTAAACAAGCCAGTCGACTTGAGTGAAGTAAGAGTTCCCGGTCAATGCAGGTGAGCAATAAATCAGCCTGACAGCTTCTCTTCTTCAGTCGGTCGTCTAGCTGGCTTCGTGTTGGTGTGGCGTGATTTTGTATAAATCTCTCCCGTATATATAGGTAGATGAGGTAACTTTTACTGCTTAAGGAATGGTTTTGGTTGGTTCTCGGCGTGGCAAGCTGATTGGTTATATGCGGTTTAGTACCATCCGCCGTACAATCCATGACCTAGGCCGACTTCCGAAAAACAGGGCTTATGCCTAATTTATATTCTGTTTGGGACCAAAAGATGCAGCAATAGAGAATGCAGTCAGCGACCCATAGCTTGACTGCTTGCATCAGGATCAGCGAACCAGAGCTGGTCAAGACCGTACTCCACCTCCACGTGGTGGTCCTGGAAACAGTCTGCAGCAGTGCAGTCTGGCTGAGCGAGTACGGATCGAAGAGGGAAGGCAAACCCGGTCCCAAAAAATGCCGTGCAGAAGTCGGATGTGTCGACCGAAAGGTGCAGATATCACAGCTACGGCGTAAACAGACACAACGCAACCACCGTCCTTTTCAGGGCGAACGAGGAAGAAGAAGAAGAATATTCTGTTTTCCGCCATATTGGGAGACAAGATGGCCCCAACCGAGTTCCGAAAAACAGGGCTTATGGCTAATTTTATTCTGTCTCAGAGACTGGTGAACGTTGCTCGTTGATTGGCTGAGGGATATTTGTATCTCGACATAGGGATTTAACTAAGAAGTGGGTTTACACACACTCGTTTCACGACACAGTATATGTTCCAAACATAATAACATTGACTATACCAAAATCTGATTGTTGGAGGCCCTTATAAGTCCACCTTCTAAACCCATGACAGCGGTTAAATAACCAGAATGGTCAATTGTTCATTTGTGTTAAATGTTAACTGGAACGGACAATGCCAGAAGATTCCTTTATTTAATTCTATAAAGTTCCCTGGCCTGATGAGGCAGAACGGACAGCACAAATCTATTAATCAAAACCCATATGCCAGTAAACAGTGTTCCTAACACCAACTATACAGAGAACAGTTTCAGCTATTCATTCAGAGAACAGCCGGGTGGTAACATTCTGCTGTTGGAGATATTTCCCAGTCATTACGACAGAATCCTAGAAAAAAAAACGTATTCCCAATTAAATACCTGCAGTCTGACGGAGAATCCTTGCCAGGAAAAATTATAATCAACACACCATTTCAGCGAACTCTCCGAGCGATCTTAGCAGTGGCTATACGGAGTTTTCTGGGGCTGGACTGGACAAAATAACAGGACATCTAATAGTCTTTGTTTAAGAACTGTGTGCGATTTAATTCTATGGACGTATGCAGCCGACTGAGGGGTAAGTCTGAATGGATGTGAGCGCTCACTGCATGAATGTAGAGCACGGAAACTGAACGAAAGAATTTGGTTTACTTAAGTTTACTACTAATATAACACCTGGATGGGTGTGAAAAAAATCGAAAAAAGGTGATTCGTCTTACGAGGACAAAAGAATAAGAAAATAGCCAACGTTACGGCCACAAGGCCTTCGTCAGGGAAAGGAAAGAAAGTGAAGGTTAGATAGGACACATTAGAAATAATATAACACCTTCATTTTTTTATCTATTCTCTCACTAAGTCTGAAGGCCCACGGGAAAGTTAAATCAAGGACATATCCTATATACCCGTCCCGTCTACCCCACTCCCATTTGTCAATCAATTGTTTGATCTGTTGGGTAAACACACCTCGGGTGGGATCATTTTCCTAGTTTTTCCATGTTTCAGAGGGAGGGTCGATGAGAATATATATTGTTTATTTATTTTCCCTTTATGTAACTATGATTTCACCTGATGACATGATAACGATGTATTAACTGTTGTAACCTATTTTTTTGTCTAAAGATAGAATAAATTTTATAAACCTTAAGCTATCAGTTTTGGTCAAAACCCTTCCCTGATATATATATCATATGTGCCCATTGTTACCTGTTCGTTTCTACGTATGTACGTTTTTATGTCACAAAATTGTTTGTGTGTGCGTACGAGAGGATAGTGTATTAGAATCAGTATCTAGTGAAATAATACTTCTTCAATTTAGTGTGCCGTGCTATATAGGTGAGTTGAGCAATCACTCAACCCAAGACAGTATTTTTTCTTACACTCTGTATTCCTCGTAAACAGGACTATTTCTCACACCTTTCTCTCACATAGCTTTCACTATCTCACCCCTGCTCGATTAGGACCATAAAAAAATAAAGCCTATTTAAAACTCACGACAAAGGCGAGTGTGACTTTCTCGTCCAGATGGTAATACGACGAATTCTGTTTAACTGGGAGTGCCAGGCGATAAATTTTCAACCTGCTGGCAAGCAATCAGCAGACTTGACATGACATAATCGCTTCCTTTAAGACTCATTACGAACATATTACTTTAGATAAAAAGTAGGGATCGAAGAGGGAAGGCTAACCCGGTCCCAAAAATGCCGTGCTGGTTGGATGTATCGGCCGAAAGGCGCAAATATCGCAGCTTCGCTGTAAACGGACACAACGCAACCAACGTCCTTTTCAGGACGAACGAAGAAGAAGAAGAAGATTAAAAATAATGAGTTGTATTTGTAAATAGTGCGGAAATCTCACTTCCATATTTGGAAGACACGACCTTTGCATTAACGCATAGAAATTTCCTAGTGGAAGTATTTTGAATTACCCCACCAAAACACACAGGATTTGAAACGATTGGCGGGCATTCGAAACATTGGAAGAACAAAATTCAGGATTGGACCCTACCGAAATCATAACAAAGTGCTGCGGGGGGAGGGGGGGGGGAAACAAAGTGTAAAATAACCAGACATTTTAGTCAGTTTAGAACACTGTGAAAATTCATCTCGCACCAAGAAGACAACCAGACCTTGCCAGAGTTAAGAATAGCAGCAGATTTCATTTACCAGACTGGAATTGTTTGAGCATCTTGAGGATTTAGAGCCCAGGAAAACTCTACCATTTTAACACGGAAACCCGGATTCTGAGGAAACTGTAACACAAAGTCAAAGTGGGAACTTACTGCTAAAATAACAACACCACAGACCACGTGTAAGAGGCATCGTCAAGCTGCCTTAAACTATTTCTCTGAGCCAGCAGTCTGTGAACCTAAAGATTAGCGTAAGTTGTACATTTTAACTTCTGTATTTTGCATTATTAACATGTGAACTAATATGTATATATTGACATGTGAATATTAATATGTGAAAATTGCTAGTGGATGTCCAAGGCAGTTGAGGCTGGCAACCTCAGCATATAGAATGATGATTTCATGAACCCACCACTGCCAGGTTTGGTGACTGCTTTATTGTGAGTTTCTTACAGAGAACCAAAAGCAGAGGTAGTCCCATGTTCCATATGAAGCAGGGAGTGAATGATGATAGAAATGATGTAATAATCTATATTATTAACATTTTCAAACAGCGTAGATGTAAGTGTAAACATATTCAATCTATATTGTTAACATTTTCAAACATGGTAGATGTAAAGGGGAACATATTCAATTTATATTATTAACCTTTTCACCCAATGTAAAGGTAAATATAAATCTATTCAACCTAGATGTAATGAAAGTTTTTCCGCTCAATGGGATTAATATAAATTCTCAGCGAAGGTAAAAGTTCTGAGGTAGATGGGATGGTGAAATGAAAAGAGGGGGCACATGAGTGTGTGTCAGGAAAACACAATACCCAAGAGGGTATTTGTTCCCTTCTTTTGTGACACTAGTCGGTGGTACCAACTGAGGGTACTTTCTCCGAAACAAGTGAGAGTATAAGTGCCTGAAGTCGACGCTAGACACCATCATCAGACAGGTCTTAGAGACGCGGGACCAGCTTGGTAATTACCCCATGACACTTCTTGGAACGTGCTACAACTTTCAAACTTGACCAGTGACGAATGTGATCCATTCATCTATCTGTAAAGAACCAAAAATCAGCTGGACCAGAACCTCATTGGCAGCTAAGTAGAAACATAAAAGCTGCCAAGTGAACTATCCAATTTTTTACGCCATAACATCACCCAGTGATGATAACTTTTCTATAAGGAATTATTAATGTTTATAGCTGTTAAATATAATTGATTATTAAATTGGTTACTTGTATAAAAACAAATCTAAAGTTGATTTAATCATTTTGAATGTACTACAACCATACGTCTCAGACAATTTTTTAAAATACATTTAAACAGACCTTCATATAATAATAAGAGGAATTTCGCTAAATTAGCTCAGCTGGGGGCTTGAACGAGCCAACGAATTATAAGAAAACCCTATCCTTCCCAAAAGTTGACGGCAGATACTAGAATTAACATTTGCTCAACCTCATGCAGCATTGTTCTCGTTTTTTTCTGAATATCTTGTGAAAACTACCTTGAGGTAGAAGCATCATTATCCTTCTACCTACAACTCTTTCAAGAGTAATTTTGTGCGAAGGTAGACACCTTTGAAGACCCACATTAGTCAGTCTTGAGTTTTGGCCGCTGTTGGACCACTACTGCAGAGCTAAGGGGAGGCAACCCGTGACAATGTCCACTCATCGACCTGACCAAAAGTGATGTGCGTTTATATTGTGCATCGTCTTTCCTACAGACATGTACATCCCTGAAGGCGATACGTGTCCTGCTTTCTTAATATGAGATTTTAATGGGAGTAGCACAACTAACTGTCGGGTCCCAGGTCTCGTTCGTCGGAAGAGAACTCCTTCTTTGAAAATTGTTCCAATCGAAGAATGGAACTGTGTTCTATTTCTCTGGTCAGAGTAGGGCGCTAAGGTTATATCATCTTCTTGCGCTCTTTTCAGCTCAGTTAGGCTAAGAAAAAGTGGTGAGTTTAATTCTGGGCCATCCAATGTTGGGAGTTGTGTGTTCTGTGCCATCTCCTTCCTCGTAGTTATATTATGGTTTTCACCATTCTGGTTTCCCTGGCTATGGCAGTCAGGACAATCTTTCACATGTTGTCGAATGTTGCGATGCATGCTCAGCCAGAAATATTCGAGGGAAACATGCCTTAATAATGCACGTGAACCTCGATGAGATTGTGACTTGGGTTTATGCATTTGTTGCATCAGGCGGGTGCGATAGGAGGCTGGGACAAATAATTGCCTCTTGTTTCCTACCCGTCTTTATATTAAAGCATTCTCCCTATAATATGCTCCTTGTATGGGAGTAATTGCCATACAACCTTGCGAAACAACGCTTTAGAGTTTTATCATTCTTTTGCGTCTTTTTCAGCTCCGATATGTTCAACCATGCGTGTTATGATGGTGTTCTCCTCACCAATTTCCTCATAGTAAAATTCTGCATGAATTTAAAAAGTTACTTTCCATGTAAGGTAGTGTGGTTTTCTAGTGCGCGAGCAATATTTCCTCACCTGTGTCAAATCTCTCAGCAGGGATGATCAGGTAAACAGACATGACGTGAATTACATTAAGAAAGTGTAAACAACGACTTAAAAATACCAAATACGATCAGAGGTCGAGACAATAAAAGTGAAAGGCGCAGTATGAATTACATGATGGCACAGGCAAATTTCATGTCTGAATTCATTCTGTGACAACATTAACTTAAAAAATCAACAAATACGGAACATTTACAAAAAATTTTTAATTATAATAAAGGAAGAAGAGACAGGAAACTAAAGCCTACAAACCCCTGAAGCACTACAGTACAAGGAGACACTTACACGGCTGGACATTATATTAGCAGTCTAGAATAGTGTGACAAAGTTTCCTATTGTTCCTGTATTTGTCCTCTGTTTCACATTAAGATTGAGCGTTCGTGCGGCTTTTTTTTTTTTCAAAAGTGCATTTTGTCCGGCTTTTCTTCGGAGATTGAACTTGATAGATTAGGTCTATCAAACACAAGTAAATTCTTTTTTACAAGTAAATATTGAACGAATTGAAAGAAATGTCGTCTAATTGTTCTAAACTGTGTTAAATCTGTGACAGACATTCTTAAGCAGCGCTTATGTCAGAGTATTTGCCCTTGAAGATTCCGATTACGCTTGTTGAAAAACGAACAGTCAGACTTGACAGTTTGTGTAACACGTTTCATGACGATAACAAATGCCTGCGCCTCAATTGTTTAGAATAAGATACATAGACGAAACCATTAGAAGATTTCACATATTTTTCATGAAAGACCTTACTTACCCAGTCTTTCCTCTTCCGCCCTCTGTTTTTTTTTTTTTTTTTGTTTTGTTTTTGCCACAGCTAGGTGGATTCACCTAGATAGATGTAGGTTTATTTGTCCCGACTAGGTGTCATTTTCCTTCAATAGTTAAAGAACGCAACATAGATTTCGCCCAAAATCGAAACAATAGCCCAAACAGCGCCTAAAGTAGCCTAAAATAAAGTCGGCGATATCAAGTTGTTTTTCGAAATTCAAAGTGGTCGTTATTGTTGTTGTTGTTTTGAAGAGGTGATGGGTGGAGAGCGGGCACTTAACAGCTGACCGTTATTGCCTATTCTCGTTCCATCTTGGTCTACCCTGTTCAACCTGAAAATTGGTTATAATTGGGGTATTTAGTGTCACTTTATTTACTAATTTTGTATTAAGTTTAAATAACTATTGTCTTTTGCAGTTGCTGGTTTTAATTTATATTAGTATTTGTCATTTTATTTTCAGTTTTGTATTGTATATTGTCATTAGTGATATTTGTAGAATAGTTTGAGTTTCAGTGTGTTTTTGTTATTCAAGAAAGGGAGAGAATGTAGTGTCCTATATTTAGATATGACGAGAGAGTTACGGGACTTGGAAGAATGGCCGTTGTGAGATGTTAGACGTGTTTGTAACTCTATGTGTAATAAATGTTAAGAACGACAAGAGTCTAGTATAATTTCATTTATTAGGACACAGATAGAACACCACAAATGGCGACGAGGATGTTAGAGTTACCCATCACGTTTTTTTCAGTATGATCACGATGTGAACATAGGAACCAAATGGGTAAGCCGTTTCGAAAACTGTCTGGCGGCATTTGATGTCAAACGCAAACAGTGTTTACTATTGCACTATGCCGGAGAAGATGTAAATGATATCTACCAGACTATGGCCGAGACAAGTGATGATAACGACAAGGTGAAGCAGAAGCTTTTTTTTTTAAATTAATGAAAAAAAATATCCTGTTTAACCTCTGATGGGTTATAATTAGGATATAGCCTATATTGTTTTCAATTCCAAATAATATGAACAACTGCCGATATGAGAAAGTGGCATCACATTTGTCAGATCATTGTAAATAGGGACAATCACAATTGTGCTTATACGTTAAATAAATAGAAACAAAAAATATTAAAAAAAAAAAAAAAATGAAGAAGAAACTCTGAACAAGAATAATATTAGGCCTAACTCTTAGTAGGTACCACAAAGTGCCCGCTTCGAGCTGTTGAAAACGGACGAAAGTGGAGAAAACTGATGGAAATTCGTCAAGTTTAAGTCGTCACTGTCCCTTTGCTATTAAGCAGATTGTAATAAAATTTATATCACGATACTCTTTATCTTCTTCTCTTTTGAAATGTATTAATTCCTGAATAATAAAAGTTATTGAAGTATTTTTTTTACTAATAAAAACTAACAGCAACGTTACGCATAGTTGGCCCCGGCGCGCAGCCAACTCTCGGCTTTTTTGCCTCACCCCGCTTCATTCAAATGAGTTTCGCTTGACCAGCAGACATCTGATTTGCATACGATTTTCACCATTAGGATGGGCAAAGAAATAGCTTTAATGTCGTATAATGCAAGCTGTAGAAAACAAAGTGGAAGATGTAGATTTCTCGAAGTGAAGTTGAAATTTTACAAGATTTGACATTTTAAGTTGTGTTATAATTCCTTGCATGGTATGAGAAGATTTGGGAGCCATTTTTATTTATTCCTGTAAAATATCATAGACTTCTGATGTTTGCTGGTGAAGCGATTTGACTTTAAGTAACGCTCTCTCAGTCAAGAATTTTAGCGAAAAATGCAGAGCGAGGCTGTTGCATCGACCGTGATAACTCCCGATGTCTATCAAAATCGGCATGCCACTTATGTTGGTTCGTGTTCAAACTTCATCACATCTTCTGATTTGAAGATGACTATACGTAAGTATATCACTTATTAACAATGTTTTGAACTTTAAATGTAAACTTTACAATAGTTTTAATATTATTTAGCAATTTAACACGATCACATAGTTGTTGTAACAGCATGGAATGAATGTGTTATCACCACTTCAGACATTCACGCATCAATCTAATTATTTCACGAGCTTGAAAAGCTAAGAAAGTTACCAATCTGAATAAAAAATGCATGTTTTGATTAATGTGTAATTGAATGAAGGTTTATTTTGCAACATAATAGGGTGAATTATGATCTCAAAAGCAAAGGATATCGCAAGGCCAAAGCCATTTGCTGACATATCGAGTCAAGGCTAGGAGACTGGACAATGCCATAATTAAAGCAGCTGATGCTGTACTGAAATGTCCGGACTCGCAGCCAATAGTTGATAGTCTTAAAATTCTCCGAAAAGAATATATATATATATATATATATATATATATATATATATATATATATATATATATATATATATATATATATATATATATACCTCCTGGCAAATGGGTACATTGTCACTACCATTCAGAAAGGAGGTATCCCAGGTACACCAGGATGTCTAGAGCATGCCACAATGATCTGGGAAGCAATCCAAAAGGCAAAGTCTGACAGAACAAACCTCCATGTAATCTGGTTGGATCTAGCGAATGCTTATGGATCCGTTCCACACCAGATGTTGTGGCAGGCCCTAGAAATGTATGATGTTCCACAAGAGATTGCAGCAATGCTGAAGCTGTATTTCGCAGGGTTTGCTGTCAGATTTTCAACCAGAGAGTACACAACAAAGTGGATTGGCCTTGAAGTTGGAATTGCGATGGGGTGTACCATCTCTCCGATACTATTCGTGATGGCTATGCAGGTAATCCTCAATGCGGCTGAAGGAAAGCTCGGTGGAATGTGTCACATGCCATCGCTCAAAGCATTCATGGATGACATAACAATTCTGACATCAGATGAACATCAGGCCCGGAGGATGTTAGCTCGCCTGGATGAACTAGTCAGCTGGTGCAGAATGAGCTTCAAACCCAAGAAGTCGAGAAGCCTATCAGTCAAGAAAGGGAAGATTTAAAAAAATGTAAAGGATCCCGTTACACGCCTATTGGAGCATATTGGGAATACGGTGTTAAGCCTGTATTTTCTTGATCATCGGCACACTAGGGGTGATGTGGTCAACATCACGCCGGAAAGGGAAGATAGCAGAGGTCATATTCATGGTTTCCAACCAAAGAATCCCTACTGTCATTGAGGAACCTGTTAAAAGTCTTGGCAGGGTGTACGATGCCTCTTTAAAAGGCTCGAAGGCAGTGCAACAGACAATAGAAATGGCAGACAGAGGACTACAGATCATAGACCAAAGCAGACTCCTGGGAAAGTTCAAACTGTGGTGCCTCCAGTTCATGTTGATACCGAAGTTGCTGTGGCCACTGCTTATATATGAAATAAGCACAAGTACAGTGGAAGCTATAGAGCAGAAGGTCAACAAGTTCATGAGGAAATGGCTAGGGGTACCACCAGGTCTGTCAGATGTAGCACTGTACTACAAAAAGTCAAAATTTCTGCTTCCTTTCAAGTCAGTTGTTGAAGAGTACAAAGTTGGAAAGGCAAGGCTTGCAATGATGCTACGCGAGTCAGCTGATGACGTGGTTAAGTCCATTCAGCCCACACTGAAAACGGGAAGGAAGTGGAGAGTGGAAGAAGCTGTTGATGCTGCCCAAGAGTCACTCAAACTGAGGGAAGTAATCGGATACACACAAACAAATAGATGGGGATTTGGTCATGGAGACATCCGCTGGTGGTCCAAGGCATCAAGCAGGGAGCGCAGAGACATGGTAGTTCAGGAGATACGAGGAGCTGAGAATGATAAGAGGTTTCAAAAAGCAGTGCAGCAGGTCCAACAAGGCCAATGGACTACATGGGAAGGAGCCCTGCAAAGGTCCTTGACATGGAATGATATATGGCATATGGCACCTCTTAGGCTCAGCTACTTTGTTAGATCAATGTATGACCTGCTGCCGTCAGCCACCAACCTTGTGAAATGGGGAAAGTCGGATGATGAGCAGTGCCCCCGTGCCAGGGGAGGCAGACACTCGAACACGTGCTCTCAGCGTGTATGGTGTCTTTAGGGCAAGGGCGATACACTTGGCGCCATAACAAAGTGCTAAATGAGCTTGCTGCGACAATAGAGCTGGCAAGGATGAAGGCGAATAGCAAACCCGGGCCGAGCACCGCAAATACATACTTTCTGAGGGCAGGAAAGTCAGCACACCCCAAACCGAGTAATCCTGGTAGCAGTTTACCATCTCTTCTTGACTGTGCAAACGACTGGGAGATGGCGGTAGACCTACCTGGATGAGGGGCATATCCAGAGAGTATCAGAAAATCACGGAGACAGCCGGATATAGTGCTTCATTCTTCAGCAACGCTTCAGGTCATACTGATTGAACTGACCGTGCCATTTGAATCCAGATTAGACGAGCAACATTCATTCAAAGCGGCCAAGTATAGTGATCTGGCCGCGGATCTGAGACACGATGGGTTCACTGCAAGGGTCATGGCTGTTGAAGTGGGCGCAAGAGGGCTTGTGGCTGCATCAGTGTATGATCTATTGAAACTGTTGGGGCTGAAGGGACAGTCGAGAACAAGGGCACTGAAGAGGCTTAGTGAAACTGCCGAAAAGGCATCAGGCTGGCTGTGGAATAACCGCAATGGGCAATGGAAATCGTGACAATAAACGCTGCGGTACATAAACCCCAGGAATTTTTCTAAGTCCACAATACGCTGAGTTTTTAGGCGTACTAGTGAAAGGGCTGTGGCTGAGAGGCGACAGGCGATGTATACTATAAGGGGTGTCAGGAAGAAGTTCAGTGGCAAGCGTGCAGTGTCAAGTCTCGTCGCCTTCGCGCAGGTGACTCAGTGAGTGTCCGTAGTTGTGATGTGCTACGGAGCGAACAGAATAATTTGTCTTCTCTTTGTTACTTTCACAATTGCCTCCACGGCTGGCGGAGTTGTGGATTAAAGTTGCTACCATAAGTGAAATGGGTTCATTTTCGATACAAGACAACAGGAGGCTGAGGCACTTGGGAGTCATGACCCAAGTGGGCCCGCCCCCCCTTAGAGTGTAAAGGAGTATGTAGGGCCGAAACACTTGTCGGACGGGGGGACTGCTTCTGATGATCAGATTGCTTCCTGTTGTATCGTTCTGTAAAGAGTTTCCTATCATCATATATATATATATTATTTTTTTTTAAATTAAGGATGAAAAATATCCCGTTCAACCTCTGATGGATTATAATTAGGATACATATTGTTTTCAATTCCAAATAATATGAAGAAAAAAAAATCAAGAAGAAACTCTGAACAAGAACAAGCCAGTAATAGTAATAGTAGTACTATTAGTACATGTAATTCTCTATACATGTAAAAAAAAAAAAAAATAACTTCTGGAATTTGATTGTTCCAGATGACTCCTACTACGATGCTATGAAAAACCATTTTTAATGACTGGGAAGGGTTGCCGTCCAAAGGTGCCAGCTGTCATTCTGACAAACAAGGTCCTTGCACAACTTTATTATCTGAAGGAGGATGGGAATGCAACATGTCTTGAGGTAGACTGCTTGTAGTTTTTTTTTTTTTTTTTCATAAAGCTACAGACCACAAAGTAACACACTACAAACAGATAAAAAGTGAAATGGAGAAGAGGAAGGAGCAGATAAAATAAAAGTAGAGAATGCAAGAGTGGCGACGAACCCAAAACATAGACTGGAATGGAAGAAACGGAGTAAAGAGTCAGAGAGGGCAGTCAAAGAAAAAAATTAAACAGCGAATAACTGACAACAATAGGAGGAAAAAGGAGAAAGATATTAAAAATGCAGAGAAGAAGATAGAGTTATATAACACAATCATAAGCCAAGGGGGTCTGTGCACCACAAAGGAGGATGTGGATAAAATTTGTAAAGGACGAAATGCCCTTAGAAATCTTAAGGCTCAGTTAAGATACAGATAATTAATATTGAATGATAAGGACATTAAACTATCAGGAAATATCAAAGAATTGTATTTTGGACTTCTGACGCATTTAGGTTTTGAGGCGTCATTGCCCTCTTGCAGGGAAAGAGTACGCCATGATCATTCTCCTACAGTTTAAAAATGTCTTTTTAAATGCTAATAACCAGTTCTTTTAAAAAAAATAGCGTTTAGATGTTGTTAATTATTGTTTAGATGTTAATTATTGCCTACAAATTTTTTTTAATGAAATATGGACAGTATCTTTAAAAAAAAATAATTTCATTTTCACATTTTTTTCTTCCCCTGTGACAAATTGGCCTATGGACACATTTTAAAAAATTATTCAAGAACAAATAGATGTTTAAATCCTCTGAAAAAAAATTGAGATATATTTGTGTAGTATTCAGATTAATATGTACAAATTTAAAGCTTGTACCTTTTATACTTTTTGAAATATGATGTTGTGAATATTGACTTTCATTCAACAAACTATATTTTTCGGTAATGTGTTTTGCAAATTTGCAATTTTTGGTCTCAAATATATTGATAATTATTCATGATGTAGCCCTATAGTTTTCTTTGTGTGATCAGTATATTCCAGACTATATGCTGTTTGTCAGAGAAAGTTGTAAGATTATATTTAAGAAGACGGCAGTGTTCTGAAGTTGGTGTGATGTAACTTTTTCAATGTTGCGAAATCCCCACACTTTTTAAAATGCTATAACTTTTTTATTTGTTGTCCTATTTTAAAAAATAAAGTACCAAATTTCATGATTTACCAAAGGCTTCAAAACTACATTGTTTTCTCTGGTGTTTCTGTGCAAACAAAAATCACTTTGTGGAACCTACTCTTAGTATACGTGCTCAAAAACCGCATTTTTACGAGCTGATTTCAGAGAGTACATTTTTAGTCATGACTGCCTTTACTGATTTTGCATTAAGTAACTTATTTATAATGATAACATAAAGTGTTATATATTAAAATGTAGAAAAATAAAACATCTATGACATGCACTTAACTTAATTGTTAAGTGGTGTTAAACATGAATGCAACATATACAGTAATGAGTGCAGAAAAATATTTAAATTGAAAAAATTGAGAAACAAATTGTACTTATCAATATGTGTAATTAATTCTGGTAAACTTCTACCCCTAAGCCTACTTTCATTTTAAAGTACATCCATTTTCACATAATGTAGGAAAGTTGGAGCTGTTTCTGAGCTCAAATAAAGTTTTTATCACAATTTGAATTTTTTTGGTATATTTAGATAAAGCGCACAAATATTTTAACCTTTATTTACAGACATGACTACCGTTACTGATTTTGCATTAAATAATTTATTTATAATGATAACATGAAGTGTTATATATCTAAATATAGAGAAATGAAACCCCTTTGACATGCACCTAACTGAATTATTCAATGAGTTTAAACATACATGCAACATATGCAGTAATGAATGCAGAAAAATTTAAAAAGATAAAAAATTGAAAAACAAATTGTCCTTATCAATATGTATAATAAATTCTGGTAAACATCTACCCCTAAACCTACTTTCATTTTAAAGTACATCCACTTTCACATAATGTAGGAAAGTTGGAGTTGTTTCTGAGCACAAATAAAGTTTTTATCACAATTTGAATTTTTTTGGTATATTTAAGCGCACAAATATTTTAACCTTTATTTACAGACATGACTACCGTTACTGATTTTGCATTAAATAATTTATTTATAATGATAACATAAAGTTTTATATATATCTAAATATAGAGAAATGAAACCCCTTTGACATGCACCTAACCTAATTGTTAAGTGGTGTTAAACATGCATGCAACATATACAGTAATGAGTGCAGAACAATTTTAAAATATTAAAAAATGTGGAAAAAAGTTGTACTTACCCACAAAAATAATCCAATTTGGAAGCCTGGAACTCCTAGAACCACTTTCATCCAATTATACGGAACACAGACAAGTTTCACTTGTTTTGAATACTAAATAAAATTGTTTCCTTTTGAAATGTTCAGGTCACATATTGAAAAATCATGACGAAAATAAACTATGTACACACTTTATACACAACTGATTTTTACCACAAACTATTTCCTTTCATGATAAGCAGCAAAACAGTTATTTGGATGTAGATGGGGATTATTTGTGCATCCTTCACAATAAAAGGATGTCCTGACCCTTACTTGAGGGGTGCTGCAAACGACACAGTTGCGATGAGACTTGGATTTTTTAATTAAATGGTTTGTTCCTCCTAGTCTGTTGACTGGATTGTTCACTTGATTGCCATGTCCAATCCTGGGAGGAATTTGCTGGAAATCCACAGCAGCAACAAGTTGCCGTTTAAATTGAAGAAGGCTCTGTTTTTTGGCATTTGTTGTTCTTGACAGTGCAAATAATTTATACGCATTGAGCTGAGCTATTTCAAAAATCCAGAAGAAAATTTTTTTCCACCACTTTCTTGTTCTTCTGCTAAATTTGCCATATGTTACAATGCTTTGGTCCACTCTGTCACATCCATTCATGCGTTGATTGTAATCATCAATCATCAGTGGTTTATTTTTTGTTTCACCAAAGCGATTGGTGATGTCCTTGCTTTCCACTGTTGCGCAACTTGAAACAAGAATGCATGGTTTTTTTGCTTTTTTGTCCCTAAACATTACACATAAAAATCGTTTTTCTTGCTCCATATACCATTTCATTTCCATATGCATTAGCTGTGTAGTTTTCAGCTCTTTTGGGAAGTTCTTTCGATTAACGTTGACAGTCCCAATGAAATAATGACTCCTGTTATTCAGATATTGAAGCAACGGCACACTTGTGTAATATCGATCAGCATAGATGTGATGACCTTTTCCACATGGTTGTAGCAAAGTGTCAAAAACTTTGATGGCTTGCTGGCTATTTACATCAATATCTGGACTGTAAGAAGTATTGGCCCCAAAGTATATCAACAAATTTACTACATACCCTGTGCTACTGTCGCAAAGACCGAATGTCTTCACATTATATTTTTTGGGTTTAGAGGCATTGAACATTTTGTGAGCCCATCTGCCTTTCCACCCAATTACCATTTCATCCAAAGACAGCTCCTTGTAAGGGTAAAATGCTTCCTGGAATCTAGATAACATTTTCTGTAGAAATGGTTCGATCTTTGCTTTACCTTGTGCGTCTACATCACTCACATGAAACATCGTGTGATATAACATCTGAAACCTATCCCATGTAAACATGTCTGTACCAGGGAGTTTGCATAAAGCCTTCATTAGACCAATAATCACTAATGGCTGGTTTTTTCACAATTCCCATTGCTATTATCAAAGCAAAAAACTTGCACAGTTCTGGAGATGTAACTGGATACCAGTTTTGATAGATCTTTTTGTCGCCGTTTCTGAATTTGACCGAGTCGATCAGCATATTCATTTATAGAAACAGTAAGCTCATCTATAATCTCATTAGTTAAAAGAGCTTTGAGACAATAAAATGCAGAAGAATCATCAGGTATAATATTTGGATTCACACCTGTAATCCTAGCATGAGGCGGTACAAAGCGGAAAGCATTTTGTGTTGAGCCAGCATCAACTTCATTCCACCTAATTTCCTCATTCATTGTACTTGTATTACCATCAGTACTTGTGGATTCTGCTTCTTTATGGGGTGATCTAGATGTATCTTCTTTTAATCTTTTCTTCATGGGAGCTTGACCTTTTCCTTGTCTTTTCACTGGCCTGCCATTTCTAGTGCTAGTACTACTGACAGAACCAGCTAGGGGAAACGCCCCCTTCTCATCTGATTCAGTGTTTTGATTACATATATCTTCGCTGGGCAAGATATATTCTAAATCTGAACTGTCATCTTCACTCGATAACTGATCATCCTCATGTTCGATCCAAGAAGAAATAAGTCTTGCTGCTTGCACCGCCTATAACCTTTGCTTACAATCGTTTGAAGATGAAGCCATTTTGGTTAGAACAAATTTGTTTACGAACAAAACACTAAAAATCGAACATAATAACTCATCAAAACGATAACCACGCTAATATTTGTAAACAGACTGAATACAGGAAGTGACTATAAATGTTGGATTGGATAAAACATCGACAATTTTTCATTAACTCTTTGCCGATAGAGACTTCATGTAAAAAGCCCCGTGAAGTGGCGAGCCGTAAAATTGGTACTAAAGACGCGCCACTTCACTGGGCTTGCCGGATAGTAAGAGTTAAAGTGGAGGGGTGTAAAGGCCTGGTGGTTCTAGTTATATAACTGACTTTAACAGATATTTAATTGACTTTCATCTGTTAAAAGTCATATGCATTTTAAGAACAGCATCAGACCTTCACATTCCCAGCCACTATATATTAACATTTGTTCGTGTTAAATATTGTTTGACTATATTATGCAGTTCCCTAGGTCTGTCTATTTTTAACACCTCTTCTATATTTATAGGTAAGTTGGATGCTTGCAAATAATCTAATATTGGTATTCTCATTTGTTCAGCAGAAGCTGAACTCGTATTTCATCCCAAAGAAGAATACAATGTATGAACAGTTCAAGTTCAGACAGGCCATTCAAAACGGTGAAGAAAGTTTAGATCAGTACGTCACGAGGTTACGGCAACTTGTAAAACACTGCCAATTTCAGAATCATGATGATGAAATTAGAAATCATGTAATACAGACATGCACATCATAGAAGTTAAGAAGAAGGATTCTTGAAAGTGAAAAATCCCTTACATTGGATGAGGTACTACAAATTGGCAGAACGATAGAAATTGTAGAAATACAGGCCACACACATAGAGAAGAAAGAAGAGAACACTGTCAACAAACTGCAAGTTCAGGAGTCTAGGTCTAGAACCCAAGATTCAGTCACACTAGCTGACAAACATAGCAGACAGAAACAAACTTTTTATGCATCCAGATCTAACTCCAAGAAAGAATCATATACAAATTGCAAATGTTGTGGAAGGAAATATCCTCACAAAGGCGGAAGACAGAACTGCCCTGCATTTGGGAAAGAGTGTCATATTTGTCACAAGCAAAATCACTTTGCCAAGTTTTGTCTCACCCCTAAAAATAAGGTTCAACAGGTTACTGAGAAAAAGGAAAACACCACAGACACTGACAGCAGCTCAGAGGCTTATGTTTATGCACTGGATAACAGACCAGATGTCCCCAGAACAATGATTAAAATGCAAGATACATGTCTGTCTGCAATGATAGACATGGGTTCAAGTGTGGATGTCATAAGCACAACCACGTACAAACAGTTGAAGAAAAGACCACAGTTGTTTCCCACTAATAAAAAGTTATATGCATCCAAGACTCCCTTAAAAGTGGTTGGAATGTTCCGAACTACCATTGAATCCAAGCATCATCAAGCCAGTACTACTATCTATGTAGTAGAAGGTGGACATGAAGTTCTTTTAAGCCATACGACAGCATCTAAATTGCAGGTTGTCAAAATAATAAATAGCATCAACAGCAAGAGAACACATAATCTGTTTGAAACATATTCAGACCTGTTCCAAGGTGTGGGTAAATTGAAAAATGTTGAGCTAAAACTACACATAAATGCAAATGTGAAACCTAAAGCACAACAGCACAGAAGAATTCCATTTCACATCAGGCAAAAAGTAGGAGAAATGAAAAGATTAGAAGAAGAAGATATCATTGAACATGTTTCAGGGCCAACTCCGTGGGTCAGTCCTATAGTACCTGTCATCAAGAAGAATGGTGATGTAAGAATTTGTGTAGACATGAGACAGCCTAATGAAGCTATAGAAAGAGAGAGACACATCACTCCTACAATAGACAACATAATAGTGGATCTAAATGGAGCAAAAGTTTTCAGCAAATTAGATCTGAGAAGTGGCTACCATCAAATTCCATTAGCTCCGGAATCTAGATACATCACAACTTTTTCAACACATCTAGGTTTGCGAAAATACAAAAGGCTCAGTTTTGGAATAGCCTCAGCAGCAGAAGCATTCCAGAATATAATTGGAAATGTGCTTCAGGGTCTGAAGGGACAGTTGAATGTATCTGATGATATTCTCGTTTATGGAAAAACCCTAAAAGAACATGATGAAAATCTAGAACAGGTATTCATCAGACTGAGGCAGCATAACCTCACATTGAATAAAGAGAAATGTGAATTCAGCAAAAACACATTGGATTTTTATGGATATACTTTTTCTGAGAAGGGAATTGTTTCAGACCACAGAAAAGTTAGTGCACTTCAAGATATGGCAGAACCAACCAATGTATCTGCATTGAGAAGTCTACTGGAAATGTTCAATTACTGTTCACATTTTATTCAAAACTATGCAACACTCAGTCAGCTTTTAAGAATGCTTACAAGAAAAGACACACCATGGATATGGACTGCAACTCAGTCAAAAGCATTAGATATGCTGAAATCAGAACTATCCAAAAGTGCTGGTACATCCTATTTTGATAGGAACAGAAAGACATTCATCTCAGTAGATGCAAGTCCAGTCGGTTTAGCGGCAATGCTAACACAAAGAGATGACAGAAACAAAGAATTTGTTGTAGCTTTTGGCAGTAGAAGTCTGTCAGATACAGAAACTAGATACTCACAGACAGAAAAAGAGGCTTTAGCAATAGTGTGGGCTTGTGAATATTTTCACTTATACATTTATGGCAGCAAGTTCACCATCATATCAGATCACAAGGCATTGGAGTTGATATTTGGAAAAAGAACATTCAAGCCTCCTGCTCGTATAGAAAGATGGGTTTTAAGACTGCAGCAGTATGATTTCAATGTATACAAGCCTGGAAAAAGTAACCCTGTTGATTATATGTCAAGACACCCACTAAAAGTGCAGTCTGAGAACAAAAACAGTGAAGAGACAGAAACATATGTGAGATTCCTTGCCATGAACAGTGTTCCAAAAGCTATGAATTTCAAGGAAATACAAGAAGAGACCATGAAAGACCCACTGTTACAAGCAGTTCAGTTTATAATCAGAAATAATAAATGGAATAACATTCCTTATGGACAGTTCTCTAAAGTGAACAGGGATGATCTTAATATTTTCCACAGATTTAGAAATGAACTTACACTTACTGAAGACAATTTATTACTGAGAGATTCAAGAATAATAATTCCTAGAACACTCCAGAGAAGAGCAGTAGATTTGGCTCATGAAGGACATCAAGACATAGTCAAGACCAAATGTTTGGTTAAAGAGAAAGATTGGACAAAATGGTTGAAGAGATTGTTGCAAATTGTTTAGCTTGTCAAGCTTGCACAGAAAGTGGAGCACATATGACGCCTTTGAAAATGTCTGAGCTTCCCAAAGCTCCATGGACAGAGGTCTCTGCAGATTTTTGTGGACCATTACCATGTGGACAGTATATTCTTGTCATGGTAGATGAATATTCAAGATTTCCAGTTGCTGAAATCATTAATTCCACATCAGCAAGAACTATCATTCCTGTGATTGAAAAGATATTTTCGACATTTGGAATTCCTGAAATTTTAAAAATATATAATGGTTCCCCATTTAACAGTCAAGACATGACAAATTTTATGCACCATGTTGGATGCAGACACAAAAAAATCACACCTTACTGGCCAAGGGCAATTACCGCAAACAGGCAGACCACCGCCTAGACACAGAAATGTCCCAAGACGTCTGTCTCATTGACTATGTTTTGTATTGACAATGACTCTGTCTGTCATTAGTGATGTTTGTAGAATAGTTTGAGTTTCATTGTGTTTTTGTTATTCAAGAAAGGGAGAGAATGTAGTGTCCTATATTTAGATATGATGAGAGAGTTACGGGACTTGGAAGAATGGCTGTTTTGAGATGTTAGACGTGTTTGTAACTCTATGTGTAATAAATGTTAAGAACGACAAGAGTCTAGTATAATTTAATTTATTAGGACTCTGATAGAACACCACACTATTGTCCTTTGCACTTGGTTTTAATTTGTGTTTGTTTTTTTTTTTTTTAAATCTCGTTGCCTTTCCTTGTCCTATGAGTAGTTAATGGGTTTGCTAATTTTTCTGGTTTTTATTTTTTTTTTATTTATTTATTTATGATTTGTTAGTTTTTGTTGCTTAATTTCTATTTGGTTGAATGTCTTTTCTGAAGTATCATTTTTGTTATTGTTGTTTGATATTGCCATTGTTACTAACCTTATATGTTTTCCTTTGTTTTATGTATATATCGTTTGAGTATTGATTGGGTTTCCCCTGGGGCATCTACACTTAACACCTTATCCCCTGTCATGTCTATATTGTTATTTCTAAAGTATGATTTTAATTCTAGCCTCTGTTGATCATATTTTATACAGTTGATTAGGTAGTGGTCTATGTCATTTTCTTCCTGACATTCTTGGCAGTGTGGTTCCTCTATCATGAAGTGTGCTGCACGGAGACGCCACAGCTTTTTGTTCGAGGGTACCTTTAGTTCTTATCTGACCTGGCATGTCCTTGTTGATTCTTTCAGCAGTTTGAACACATGTCTGCCTTTTCTACTGTTCTTCCATGTTGTTTTCCATTCCTCGTTTATAGTTAGCTTCACATGGCTCTTTATCTCCGACCTTCCCAGTCCTGCTCTTATATTGTTTTTACTTATCCTTCCATTCTTGGCGTTCTGGTCTGCCAACTCGTTTCCAGCTATACCTATGTGTGCTGGAACCCACACTAGCCTCACACTACATCCTCTGTTCCCTAGTGATGTATTAATTGGTAGAATTTCTTCCTTAATGTCTTCTTCTTGTTTCTTTGATCCTTAGCCGCCGACCGTCAAAGCAGTCAGTGGCCATCATGCCTAGTGGCGTCTTGTAGGGCAACAACAAATTGATTCCACTTTGCTCGGTCGGCGGCCATCCTTCGTACATGCCCCAACTCTGGTTCATTCTTTGCATCTCAGCCTCCACAGTCCTCCGCCAAGTTGTTTTTGGTCGGCCTCTCTTTTGTTTTCCTTCAGGGGTCCAAAGCATAGCTGTTCTTGTGATGGCATCGGGGTCTCTTCTGAGGACATGACCAACCCAGCTCCAGCGTCTGCCAACTATGATGGTGTGCATGTCCTCTTGCTTGCTCCGAGTAAGCAGATCTTGGTTGGTGATGGTATTCGGCCAAAAGATTCGGAGAATTTTTCTTAGGCATGTTGTGTGAAAAGAGGACAATTTCGACATTTCCTTCTCTGTAACTCTCCAGCATTCTGCACCATAGAGTCTGGCCGGCTACATTTACCTGGGTGTTCCAGTGCTTGTAGTGATGATAGTGAGTCTGTAAATATCGTAACATCTTCTGGTGGGTTATCTTCGATTATTTCTAAACTTTTTAGAATTACTACCTTCAAAGTGGTCGCCTGTTAGGGCCCCTTTATATAGAGTGTTACGCGAACTATGTCAGAATCGAAAACGAGGCTGAACGACGTAGACGTCATTTTCAGCTGGACAATACCAGGGCTAGTAGCGAGAATATGCATCGAGTAAGGAAACATTGATTAGGACACTTAGAAAAAAAAAAATCAGTAAACTTGGAGCAGGTTTAGCTACAGAGAAGAGGCAGAACAATAGAATCAAGAAAAAATTGTCATGCCAGACAGATAAAATATGAAACATGCTATCTGAGGATCAGATGCGGGTCCTTAATTGTAGGTCTTCAAGAGGAGTAAAATGGGGCAGTAAGACTGTAAAGAAAGCATTGCAAATTCGATTTGCTTGTGGAGCAACAGGCTATAATATGTTGTTGAAACAGCATTACCCACTGCCTGCTTTACGTACTCTGCAGCAATGAATATAGCACATTCAGATTTCTGGGGGAATACTCAATAAGATGTTTGATTACATGAAATTAAAGGTTGTAAACATGTTAGGGGTAGAACAGCTGTGCTGCTTGACATTAGATGAAATGTCAATTAAATCTGCTATTGAATATGCTGCAAAAATAGGAGAAATTCTTGGTCATGTCAATGTACCTGAACATCAGGGCATTGCGACAAATGCACTAGTATTGATGCTAAGTGGACTATCCAGCAGATGGAAGCAAATTGTTGCTTTTTATTACTCAGGAAGGTCAACTAAAGGCCATGTTTACAAACCCATTATTCTGGAAATAATACATAAAGCTGCTGCAATTGGTCTGCATGTGGTAACTGTCACAAGTGACATGAGAAGTGCAAACAGAGCAATGTGGGCCAGCTTTGGTGTTTGTGCTTCCAGAAACAAAATTGCACATCCAGAGCAACCAAACAAGTGGCTATATATCTGAGCTGACACACCTCATTTGATCAAAAATATTAAGTCTGCATTTATCTCTGGCCATGATTTCAGATTATCTGAGGAGATGTGTGTAGTGCCTTCTAACATTGCAAATATACTGCCTGTTAGGGAACTGGCGGACTTACAAAGGAACAGCATCCTGAAACTAGCTCCACACCTTACTGATGACATACTCTGCCCTGGACATTTTGATAAGATGAAGGTGTCACAGGCACTTCCCTTTTTCGGTATATCTGTCATTTCAGGGATCCACTACATGGTAGAAAAGGAGGGCAGACCTGTGAATAATCTGACAACTGCTCGGTTCATTGAGATGATATCTAAATGGTTTGATTGACGCAGTCGTGTCATGGCTCTGACTAAGCTGATTCCAGATAGGTATGCAAGTGCTGTTGAAATGTTACGACTTGTGATTCGAATGTTTACAACGCTTTCAGTTGGAAAGCAGGGATCATGGAAACCATTTCAGACAGGCATCCTTTTGTCCACCACATCTGTGCTTGATCTTGCAGAGGACATGTTGAGTGGAAATTTTAGTTTCTTGCTGACATCACATGTGAGTCAAGACTGCCTGGATAATTTTTTCAGCTCCATGAGATTAAATAATGTAGTGCCAACTCCTCTTGAATTCAAACATAGATTGAGAACTATCTGCTTGTCACAATTCCTCATGACTACACGTGGAAGTAGTTACGACGAAGATGATGACTTTTTGCTTGATTGTACTGATATTAATACAACAGCTACACACACCAAGCAGCATGTTGATTTGTCAGAAATAGAAATAGAAAGCACAGCTGAGATCCATGCAATTCATTATTTAAGTGGCTACTTTGTGAACAGTGTATTAAAGCAACAAACTGCCTGTCATATCTGCATTGCAGCTGTCACTGCCCCTCAGTGTGCAACAATTACTGACATTTCACGACTAAAAGAACATAAAGAGTATATTCCAGGCTCACTTGTTTATTCCAGTGACACAGTAGTAAATCTGATATTAAGAACTGAACAACTGATCCGTCAGCATGAGCATAGATTTGCAACCATGAAAAACATTGCAACTTTACTTTTGGAAATGGCATTACAGGAAACAGCTGAATGCTCACTGAGCAACTGCCATGATATTAAACAAAAGCTTTTAGCAAAGTATATAAGTGTCAGAATTTACATTTACTGCAGAAATAAAAACAATGGTCTTAAACAGCATGCTCGAGCATCAATGAGCAGTAAAAGCCATTGCAGGAAATCTCTGGTCCAAAATATGAAATTAGATTTTGTTAAAACTATCTGTACATTGTTGCATTTTTTATGAAAACAAAAACTGGTGTGATCATTGTCGTACGGAGAGGTTTGAGAGTTATTTTGGCCCGTCTGAGTAGAGTGGATGTTGATAAGTACGTGAGAAAAATAAAGGTATGAGAAATAGATTTTCACAGGTGATAGTTTAAGGAGAAGATATGTCTATGGAATGAGTCAGTCTCTCTATTCCATCCTATCTATACGACTATAATTTAGTACGAGACAATCTTTCCCTCAATATAAATATAAGTTTAACTACACACTCACGCACAGCTATGTGACAACAAGACACACAAACGTGAAAAACTGCGGTTAATTGGGTATGGGTCTGACCAACACACAAAGTAAGTTTTCTTTGTTGTTTATTATCATTTAAACGTGAAAACATCAAATATCTAAAGAAAGATCAAATAAAATCAGATTTACATACATAGGAAAATAACATAATAAATGTGCCCTCCCCCTCTGAGAAAAGAACCCAAAAGTAAATAACCCAAAGTTCAAAGGTTAGCACTATGTTACAGAATAGACAGTAAGATAAACAAAGTTCCTACTAAATGCTACTCAGTAAAGTAAACAATTTTTAGCCAAATAAAGGATGATACAATTTCCTGTAACAAGAAAAATATTCACTCTCTCTCTCTCTCGTCATACGTGGCCACTCACTCACTCCTTACCTATTCTTGGTGAAATCCTTTTTTTGGAAATACAATTATCCTGAATATATAAATATATGTAGATAATGTAAGTGTTCAGTGCCTAACTTGGCCCCAGTCCATCCTTGACAAATAAATTAATAAGATGGACGCCAAAGTTAGGGTTTTATTCCTGATGCACAAATGTCACTTCGAATAATTGGTGTAAAAAAATTGAGATCTTGGGTTACAGTAAACTGAGGAAAATACTTCCAGTATTGGGAAACATCTGGTTGCTAAAAAACTATTACAAGGGATAAATGATGGTTGTCACATGATGATGATGTCAGTGTAAAACAGATATCGAGCAAATGTTGTGATGATGATGTTAATATAATACAGACATCGAGGATATGTTGTAATGATGCTGATGATATCAGTGTAATACAATTATCAAGCGTATATTGTATTGATGATGATTATGGTTAATGTGTGTGTGTGTATATGTGAGCAAATGATAAAGTAAGAGGGGTTGTTTGCGTGAACAATAAATTGTGTAGGTCTGTGTGTGTGTGTGCTAAATGCGGATGAAAACTGGTCAGTCTGGTTTTATGTGAGTTTGCCTCGTGCGAGACTGTGGGTCAAAACACGGGAGAACAGTTCAAGGTGCGAAGTGGTTAGTTTTTAACTGGAAGGTAAACTGGAAGGTTGCGTGTAGAGCGGAGAAGATGGCTAGATGTTATGGCTGAATCTTGTTTTTAATTCTAAAGGAAGAATTGCGAATTATTACCTTGGATATTTGTATTTCATATAATGTTTGTGTTTCATGACATTTCCGAAATAAAGTGTTCAGTTTGGGACTAAATTTCAGTGTTAATTGGTTTACTCAGGAATGAATGTGTCAATTATGGTGTAAGAAGATAGTAAGCATCTTTGAGGATTAATTAATGTGACAGCATGCATCACCCAGCATGTGTCAATGGTAAATCCTATCGGCTGCCTCTATGGTGAGTGCCGATTTTGAAACAGCGTAACTTTCTAGATAAATCCACTGATACGAATGTCAAAAGTCAGATAGTGTTATTCAGTAGCTATCTTCTCAGATGCGCTGTCAGTGATTACAACGCTAAAAAGTCAAAGTAATGCTGAACTGGATGACCTAAGATTAACACTTCACAGACTATGTCAGCAGTACAAAAGAGTCGTGATACAGTGGATCCCTTCTCACTGCAACATACCTGGAAATGAAGAGGCTGACATATTGGCAAAGGAAGGGGGAAAACTTCCTCAACTTAACCTAAATATAACCTATGAGGAGTCTATGAATTTTATCAAGCGCAGGTACAGGCACAAGTGGGAAGAAGAGCATCCAGGCCACACACAAAAATGATCTGTATTACCAGCTCAGCAGAAGTGAACAAGTGGTAATCTTCAGACTTCGCACAGGTCATAACAGATTGAGATACCATCTATTCAACAAATTAAAGATAGGAACTACTGATGAGTGTGACTGTGAACTGATAAAATGACTGCCGAACATCTGCTTCAAAGGTGCCCAACATATGAGGAACAGAGAAAACGCATATGGCCATCACCAGTACCATTCCTGGAGAAAATCTACGGAGATATCAACAGCCTCAGGCTGACCACTGCTTTCTTTGAACTTATTCAAGTTGACATCTGAGGGTGAACGAAGAAGAAGAAGATAGTGTTATTATTTCTGCCCAACCCCTGTGGGCTGATAAAATTGGAATAAATATCTGGGTATTGGTAAGTCCAGTTAAATTTACGTTAACAAGTTGCTGGTATATCTTTTTGGCCAATCCTGTTCACGAATGAACTTGGGGATGCGTAAGCCAAGACAAGACAACATTAACCATTCAGTAAATGAAGAAAAGGATCAAATTAGAAAACCGCTGGCCGCCCTTGATCAGGTCTGCTTAGAATAAAAGAACATTTATGAAAAAATGCTACTATTCTATATATATATATATATATATATATATATATATATATATATATATATATATATATATATATATATATATATGTATGTATGTATATATATATATATATATATATATATATATATATATACCTACGGACGAGGACGAGACGATCTCTTGGTCCCTTACTATTTTATACAAAATGAAATATAACGTGAATTCTATCTGTCACTTTAGTCGCGCTTAGCACTTAATCGGTCAACTAAACCGTATCTTCTTGTATGAGAAAGCGGTTGGTTACAATTAACATTACCACTGAAACATCTGGTATAAAATAGCTACGCGTTATTATTTCACTAGTTTTAACGCTAGAAAATCACAGTGAATTTAAATGGTAAAAGCTTTAACACTTTAACATTTAAGCACTAATTTCTATTACCAGAAAATCATCATGAAAAGATCCCCACGAAGCTATTAACATACTTAGCGAAAATGGTTCTAGCTACTGCGTGCTTAGACTATTCCAAAATTTCTGAGCGACAACTGATAGCCGGTTAAGAAACCACAGTTTATATATATATATATATATATATATATATATATATATATATATATATATATATATATATATATATATATATATATATATATATATAATAGGCTCTATGATCTATCGATGATGCTATTTTTCACATTCCCATGTGAATGGGCAGAATCGTGAGTAGCGTTCCCCCAGATCAAAGGTTTCACGGTCGCTCTGTCTCAGCGTTGCTAATCGACATCAGAAGCTTGAACCGTGTAACGGGGGTTTCCTAAGATTTTTGCCCCCTTATGAAGATCAAAGAGTTAGCTCCCCTCTTGTGTACGAACATCAAAGGGTACACGGGGAAATATTTCTGCCCGTGCGTCTACTTCAAAAGGTCCGGTGTTATCCTACTTGTGGTCTGTCAGTTATCGTAATATTGACAGATCATCTCGCGTGAGAAACTTGATAAACAACCCGGATTCGCTCCCTGTTATGACTGGCAGGTCGCGAAAGTTGATAAATTCATTTGTTTCTGGTCAAGGAAAAGAGGCGTGGATTAAAAGGTGAGTAAGACAGGCAGAAAAATGCATGGCTTTGTTAGCAAATCATAGAATGCCAACGAGGTCACGAAAGGCTGTCAGATACTGTAGGCTATATTTCCATTATACGTCACAATCATCTGGATCTAGTAAAACTGTCAGTGTCTACAACAGTCATTCACCAGTTTCCACATTTCAAACTAGGTAAATAGTTCAATTCGAATGGAGTATATTTTGCTAAGTATTGCAATTCTAACGGAATATTTGTTGCTAAATAGTGGAATTCTAACGGAATATAAAATTCAGCGGAGTGTGTGTTAAAAATTAACGCATTTTTTTTTTAAATTAATGAAGAAAAATATCCCGTTCAACCTATGATGGATTATAATTAGTATATACGAATCACATTTGTCAAATCATTGTAAATAGGGACAGTCACAATTATGTTTATAAGTTAAATAAAATAAAAATATAAAAAAAAACACTAAAAAAAAAAAACGAACAAAATCAAGAAGAAACTCTGAACAAGAATAATATTAAGGTGGAGGGGTGTAAAGGCCTGGTGGTTCTAGTTATATAATTGACTTTAACAGATATTTAATTCTTCTTCTTCCTTCTTCCTCGTTCGCCCTGAAAAGGACGTTGGTTGCGTTGTGTCTGTTTACGCCTAAGCTGCACCTTTCGGTCGACACATCCGACTTCTGCACGGCATTTTTTAGGACAGGGTTTGCCTTCCCATTGCGATCCACACTCGCTCAGCCAGACTGCACTGCTGCAGACTGTTTCCAGGACCACCACGTGGAGGTGGAGCGCGGTCTTGACCAGCTCTGGTTCGCTGGTCCTGACGCAGGCAGTCAAGCTATGAGTCGCTGACTGCGGTCTCTATTGCTGCGTCTTCTGGTCCCAGATATTTAATTGACTTTCATCTGTTAAAGTCATATGCATTGTAAGAACAGCATCAGACCTTCACGTTCCCAAATGTACTGATTCTATTCAACAAACCGGTAAGTAAACTAGTTTTCTTCTTTTTGTTTTGTTAGTTGAAATACAAAGAATAGTATAAATATGTGCTACTGTATTTGCATCTAATTTATTTCAAATTATTAGTTAACCTAAACGAAAATGCATATTACGTCTGAAACTCGCGATTGGGTCCATTTTCCTGCAATACGGGTACAGCCGAAAATGGACCTAGGGAACTGCATAATATAGTCAAACAATATTTTCGAGTAAAGCTTCGTACGAAATACCGGTATGTGATTTCCCTTTTAAAATTACTACTTCGTCTATAAATTGTACCACACGTTAAACAGTCGTCTTAGTTGCATAAATTTAAACAAAACACAAGTAAATTTCTGTTAGCTGAGGAAATGAGAACCAGCTTAGTGACAACGATTTTAGAGTAAGTATATCGGTCACGTAAGTTTCCGCGGTAGTGCTAAGCATGGTCTGAACGAGATGACAGTATAGATGACATGATCGCCGCGCGTCGCGGTATTTTGAGCAGACCCTGGCATGTGCATCCTTCATCGCCAGTAATCTGCGTCAAATTTAGAGACACTGAAATAAATTAAAAATAAATAAATAATTTTTTTTCTCATTAACCTGGCCCAAGGCATATCAATCTCCTGCGTTTGTCTTCGGAATAAAATCGTTCTGTACTTTTCAACTGCATGTCCCCTCTGCTCAATGGAATCGAGTCTGCTATTTGTTTAGGATGCCTCCCCCCCCCCTTAAAAAGGGGGGGGGGGGGGGAATTGTATTCTACCGTAGCAGTGCCATATCTCCATCGTTCTGTCTCCATGTCCATTACGGAGTTCTTGAATTTTTGCATTAACTGCTCGTGTCTTCCAGTGGGGCCTATTCTTTTCAAAGCAATACACCGAGATAATGTGCGTTATATTGGTCCATTCATTGTCTATGCTTCTGTCTGTGCAAGAATTCATCGCTATTGCTGGATTGTTATTCTTGTTTTCCGATTACACGTATATCATGGGGTATTTATCCCTACAGATGTAAATACGGAATTTCCCGATTCTTCCTTTCCGACATGTAGGCTACGGAAAATTTTGAAAAATGGGTCATCGGTGCTAAACTTAGAATACACTTGACATGTTCGTGATTTATAGGGCCTACAGATTATAGTTTAACTATTTAAGAATTAATACCATTAAAATTTCAGCCATGGTATCTCAAGTTCATTTTTTTTTTAATTTGATGACGAGAAATATCCCGTTCAACATCTGATGGGTTATAATTTAGATATATATTGTTATCAATTCCAAATAAAATGATTAACTGCCGATACGTGAAAGTGGCATCATATCTGTCAAATCTTTGTAAAGTTGATGTCTAAGATTTCATAGTTAGAATAGCGTTATGCTGTAGCGTATATTAAGTGTAGCGGATATATGCCTGGTAATTCCAGCGAATATTAATTATAAGTATATCGGTAACACGTTTTCCCCCCCTTACAGGTCAAAGGTCACTGCCACAAGTGTAGTTGTGATTACGGTAATCTCTGCGGTATGTTTGGCGCTGTCCGTTGCGTGCTATGTAGCTCACATGAAAACGGTAACCAATGAGGTAAGTGTTTGCTGTTTCTTATAACACGTTTTTCCCCCCTTACAAGTCAAAGGTCACTGCCACAAGTGTAGTTGTGATTACGGTAATCTCTGCGATATGTTTGGCGCTGTCCGTTGCGTGCTATGTAGCTCACATGAAAACGGTAACCAATGAGGTAAGTGTTTGCTGTTTCTTATACCGCATTTATGTGAGTTATTTATAACAGGCCTACTTATATTTTTGTCACACATAATATTTGTTTGTTTATATGTTAAAGAATAAATATCCCATTCAACTTTTTCAACAACAACAACAAAACAAAAAAAAAGATTTTAAATCAACAATTTTTATGTAACATTTTGTATTTTTTCCTTTTAACTTTTTTCTTTTTTAATGAGAAAGATAAATGAATGGAATGGAATTCACCACTATACATCGGATTTGTGGACTACGAAAAGGCATTTGACAGTGTGGACAGAGAATCACTTTGGAAATTGATGAGGTATTATGGAGTTCCCCTGAAGATCATTAATTTAATAAAGAAAACATGTGAAGACATGACATGCAGAGTTCTTCACGAAGGACAGCTTACAGAACCGTTTGGGATAAGAACAGGAGTGCGACAGGGATGCCCCTTGTCTCCATTTCTTTTTTTACTAGCAATAGACTGGGTTATGAGAACATCAACAACACACAATAGAAATGGAATCCCCACCCATATAAAAACACACTCGCAAGTACATTTTTAACAGTATTATCATAATAGTGTCCAATGGCACCCCCTTCCTGGCTGTCACCTGGAGCGGACTCCCCCCCACCGCACCCCCTTAGTTTGTCACTGTCATAGGGGTATAAAGGCCTGATGTTTCCAGTTAGATATTTAATTGACTTTCATTTGCCATAAGTCATATGTATTGTAAGAACATCATCAGACCTTCACCTTCCCAATTACTATATATGTATTAACTTTTGTTCTTGTTAAATATTTTGTCATATCAGCAAACAGAGATAAACCACTTCGTGTGTGTGACCTGCAACCGGTTGAATAACGCATTTCCAGATGGGAGAGAGTTCACCTCCTTGATCCAGAGTTTGCCCAGAAAATTTCAGGATGGAGAAGAAACCTGTTGTGCAACGAATCTCAAACAAATGTCAGCCATTTTTGATATTGTAAGCAGAAGATTAGAAGTTACGGTTTGCCATTTCCAATTTTAAAACATGTGTGTGTGTGCGCGTGCGTGCATGCGTGTGTGTGTTTTAAAAAAAAATTAATTTTGTTTTTGTGTGGGCTAAATGATGAGAATAAAGAAATAGATGAAGATAATCTTCCACTAATATTATGGAGTAAATAACACTTTTCTGAGCTTGAATGAAGGTGTAACTACACAAGAAATTAACAACGGAAAATAGCAGTACATCTAAGAGATGTAAAAATGTGTAAAATAGCGATGTGTTTAGGAGATTTGATGATAAAGAAATTAACAACATACCTAGGAGATGTGAAGATAGGGAAAATAACAACCTTAACATGTTTGGGAGATGTGAATATAAGAACATTATTAACACCATTAGGAGGTGCTTAGATAAGGAAAATTATAACAATGCATTTAAGGGATGTGACGGTAGGGAAAATAAAAATGCATATATGAGATGTGATGATAGGGAAAATAAAAATGCATATATGAGATGTGACGATAGGGAAAATAAAAATGCATATATGAGATGTGACGAAAAAAAAATGCCTTATGAGATTGTGATGATAGAAAATAAAAAAGGGAGATTTGATAAAAATGATATATGAGATGTGATGATAAATTGCATATATGAGATGTGTTGATAGGGAAAATAAAAATGCATATATGAGATGTGATGATAGGTAAAAATGCATATATGAGATGTGATGATAATACTATAAAAATGCATATATGAGATGTGACGATAGGGAAAATAAAAATGCATATATGAGATGTGATGATAGGGAAAATAAAAATGCATATATGAGATGTGATGATAGGGAAAATAAAAATGCATATATGAGATGTGATGATAGGGAAAATAAAAATGCATATATGAGATGTGACGATAGGGAAAATAAAAATGCATATATGAGATGTGGAGATAAGGAAAAGAAAAAAATGCATATATGAGATGTGATGATAGGGAAAATAAAAAAAATGCATAATGAGATGTGATGATAGGGAAAAATAAAAATGCATATATGAGATGTGATTGATAGGAAAATAAAAATGCATATATATGAGATGTGACATAGGGAAAATAAAAATGCATATATGAGATGTGACGATAGGGAAAATAAAAATGCATATATTGAGATGTGAGGGGAAAATAAAATGCCATATATGAGATGTGATAATAGGGAAAAAAAAAATGCATATATGAGATGTAAAGATAGAGAAAATAAAAATGCATATATGAGATGCATAGGGAAATGATGATAGGGAAAAATAAAAATGCATATATGAGATGTGATGATAGGGAAAATAAAAATGCATATATGAGATGTGACGATAGGGAAAATAAAAATGCATATATGAGATGTGACGATAGGGAAAATAAAAATGCATGTGGGAAAATAAAAATGCATATATGAGATGTGATGATAGGGAAAATAAAAATGCATATATGAGATGTGATGATAGGGAAAATAAAAATGCATATATGAGATGTGATGATAGGGAAAATAAAAATGCATATATGAGATGTGATGATAGGGAAAATAAAAATGCATATATGAGATGTGACGATAGGGAAAATAAAAATGCATATATGAGATGTGACGATAGGGAAAATAAAAATGCATATATGAGATGTGATGATAGGGAAAATAAAAATGCATATATGAGATGTGATGATAGGGAAAATAAAAAATGCATATATGAGATGTGACATATATGAGATGTGAGGGAAAATAAAAATGCATATATGAGATGTGATGATAGGGAAAATAAAAATGCATATATGAGATGTGATGATAGGGAAAATAAAAATGCATATATGAGATGTGATGATAGGGAAAATAAAAATGCATATATGAGATGTGATGATAGGGAAAATAAAAATGCATATATGAGATGTGATGATAAAAAAAAAATATGCAAAATTGCATGAGATGTGATGATAGGGAAAATAAAAATGCATATATGAGATGTGATGATAGGGAAAATAAAAATGCATATATGAGATGTGATGATAGGGAAAATAAAAATGCATATATGAGATGTGATGATAGGGAAAATAAAAATGCATATATGAGATGTGATGATAGGGAAAATAAAAATGCATATATGAGAGGTGATGATAGGGAAAATAAAAATGCACATATGAGATGTGATGATAGGGACATATATGAGATGTGACGATAGGGAAAATAAAAATGCATATATGAGATGTGACGATAGGGAAAATAAAAATGCATATATGAGATGTGACGATAGGGAAAATAAAAATGCATATATGAGATGTGACGATAGGGAAAATAAAAATGCATATATGAGATGTGACGATAGGGAAAATAAAAATGCATATATGAGATGTGACGATAGGGAAAATAACACATAGGAGATATGAAGGTAAAAGAAAATAATAATCTGAACATTACTGGGAGATGTAGAGACAAGGAAAATAACAACATGTCTAGGAGGTGTGAATGTAAATGAAATAACATGTTTAGGAGATCTGAAGATAGACTAGATGTCTAGGAGATCTGAAGATAAGAAAAATGACACCTCTAAATGATTTGAAGATACAAAAATAACACGTTTATGAGATGTGAAGATAAGAAAAATTACATATGTAGTAGGTGTTGATGTCAAGAAAAATAACAGCATCTGTAGGAGATATGAAGATGAGGAAAAAAACACATGTTTAGGAGATGTAAAGATAATAGTAAAATACCATAATCTATATTACGTGTAAAGACTACAGTAAAATACCATAATCTATATTACGTGTAAAGACTACAGTAAAATACCATAATCTATATTACGTGTAAAGACTACAGTAAAATACCATAATCTATATTACGTGTAAAGACTACAGTAAAATATCATCATCTATAGTAGGTGTAAAGATAACATGAAAATATCATCATCCATAGTAGGTGTAAAGATAACAAGACAACATCATCATCTACAGCAGGTGTGAAGGTGAAGAAAATAAGAGCTTGTGTTGTCACAGAAGAGCTGTCTAAGAGGTGAAAAGATAAGGAAAATAAAATATTTAGGAATTGTGAAGATGAAAATTTCCAACACCTCTGATTCGTGCTATACAGAGCTTCTACAAGTCTTGCAGAAATTATGTGAGGACAGCAAACCATAAGTCAGAAGAGTTCAGGACCACCACTGGTGTAAGACAAGATGATATCCTGTCACCTTATCTTTTCATACTCCTCATGGATGATGTTATCAAGGCATGTAAGGAGAGAACAAGAAAGTATTCAGTGGGGTACTGGAAGATGAGACAGGTCTGTATTTCAGAGCTGGCATTTGCTGATGATGTTGCCCTGATTGCTAAATCAGAGGCACATCTCCAATCCAACCTGCAAGTCTGGAAGGAAGAGCTGGAGAAGAGATGGATGGTCATAAGCAGTTCGAGAAGACGCAGCAATAGAGACCGCAGTCAGCGACTCATAGCTTGACTGCCTGCGTCAGGACCAGCAAACCAGAGCTGGTCAAGACGTGGTGGTCCTGGAAACAGTCTGCAGCAGTGCAGTCTGCCTGAGCGAGTGTGGATCGCAATGGGAAGGCAAACCCGGTCCTAAAAAATGCCGTGCAGAAGTCGGATGTGTCGACCGAAAGGTGCAGATATCACAGCTTAGGCGTAAAAAGACACAACGCAACCACCGTCCTTTTCAGGACGAACAAGGAAGAAGGAAGAAGAAGATAAACAGCTCTAAAACAAAATCCATGGTGATATCACGAGACGAAAGAAGACATCAGATTAAGTTGGGAGAACAGGTCCTGGAGCAGGTCGACCACTTTAAATACCTTGGAGCTATTATAGACCGAAAGGGAGGCATCAAAGAAGAGTTGGCCACTCAAAACGCAGCAGCTGGGAGACTTTTTCATGCCATAAATCGAGGATTCCTCAGCAAGAGAGAGGTTGATAAGAAAACGAAGATGGCTGTATATCGCTCCACCTATGTCCCAGTCTTGACATATGGATGCGAGTCATGGGCAATGACTACAACCCACATAAGCCAGATCCAAACCTCAGAAATGAGGTATCTGAGGAAGGTGGTTGAAGTAACAAGAAGAGACGTCAAGGCCTAAAATCCCACCCTCTGCAGACCAAAGTAGAACAGTCCCAACTAAGATGGTTTGGCCATGTCTGCAGAATGGGAGAAGATCGGCTACCACGACAAGCATGGGAAACAAAGAGCCAGGGATCCAGACCCCAGGATGACCCAGAGTCTGCTGGGAGGACAACATTAGACACTCTTTGAAGGACTGTGGTGAAGTGGGATGTTATAAATACTTATAGGGAACTTAGTGTACTGACTGAGATCAGCTGTGAAGGTATCTATATCTATTAAGAGTAGTGTATTATAGATAACCTTACTTGCTACCACATATCTATATCTCAGTCAGAATTATTCTGGAATAGTGTGATGCTACGTTATGTGTCTAGGGTATGTGTATGATGAAGTGTAAGTCACAACAACAGACAGATAAACAATTTAATTTAATCCACTACTCTTGACAACACTGTGACACTCACATACATATAACACTCTACAAAGATATCTTAAAAGAGTCACTGATAAACTTTCAAATAACAATATGTATTCATTACTGGCATGAATGAATATGTGTCCTGATTCAACTACAAGGGAACCAGGAATCACAATCAATTTAAATTACAAGTTATGTACAGAATGTATTTAATATGAATATTGTAGTGACATATATTATTACAAATGTTCTATGTGTGTCAGTTGTGTAGTAGTAAAATGAGGTAATACTGGTTTTGTTTTGTTCAAGCTCTGTTGGTATTTGTCATCATGACTTCAATAGTTTGTCTTTAGGGACCAGTATTGGAGATGTTCACAGTTCCTGATTTTAAGACAAGTAAATTCCCCTCTTAATGTTAATTTTAAAAAGTCAGTTCAAGATGAGGGGACATAATGTTGAGCTCAGCTGGCCAAGTTAGCTTATCTGGCGTGATGGCGGCAGGAAAGGACTCCTCTGCTCGAATTCTCCTCTGGGCTCTGGAGACACCTCACTGATAGCTAAAAGGACCAAGGAGTATGCTGTCCGACACTGGATTCAGCAAAGCTCTGACTAGGTGCTGCTCAGTACCATCAAGACCACTGTCCCTGAAATCAAGAAGGATGTACCTTCTACTTCATAACTAACTTAAATTCTCTTGTTACATTGATCACAACACAGCACAAACATTGAGTTCAGAGCATTAGGCCAACTGTCAGCTTCATTTGAAATACTTTATTCCAGTATTACCCTTCTTAATGGTTACTACGCCTCTGCACTTCCAGCATTATTTCTTTCTAGTCAATCATCCAGGTGTCAGTGTACTGTTTGGCCATTCCATGCCGTTTTACTTCTCTCCGACACCCTCTGTTCAGGCTGGAGCATTACAGGCTTTACCTCACGTTGGCCACTGAACTACACATATATATACAGGCATAAATCAACAATTCACATTCAATTTTCATTAAAAGATATTGAATGGTTCAAGCTTACCACAATTCATACGAATAAACACAGATACGTTGATTAGCAATGAATTCTGGCACAAACTGGCACAAATTCCCATCTGCTTATCTTCCAGGCTTTTATTTAGCCAAATATATGCTGGCTTCAACGCACTGATGCTTTATCAAGCTATTTTAAACAAGTGGTTTCGAACTAACGCTCCCAAGTGTGTATATCAGCGAGTCTGACCAATGAGCCCCGTTTCGACAAGTGTTTGAAAAAATGTTACCTTTCCCCGTTTCCCCTAACAACCAAGATAGTATTTATAGCCCGACCAATCGTGGTTAGGCTTTCATTTGTTGCGCTCCAATCAATTTGGAGTTTACATGGTAGGCTATTTCTGTAACGTAAATTTTTTTCAAACACGAAAAAAAAAAATCTTATGAGCAGAAATGATGTTATGCTGTCAGGCACCCCCAATATTTTATTTTGGGTATAATTTATTAATTCCTGGACTATTTGCGTAACGTTTTACATATTATTTGTCAGCAAGCCCTAAGGAACCCAAAAATACAAATTTAAAGGAGCTACGTGGCTGCGTTCAAAATATGCAATTTCTTCTACCTCCTGTTTCGAAGATATGCTGTCTGGGTACTGTTATGTTTTCAACCGTAAACCCATCTATTGTTATCTTTCCTAATAAGCGTTTTTTATGATTTTAAAACCTAACTCTGGGGAAGGGTAGTGTATTTTATCACTGTCCGTCTGAAAAAAAAAAGTTAGTGCTTGTAGCCTAACACGCGTGATAGTAGTAATTGTGTATCGCGCGACGCGTGTTTAATGTTCGGCTTTCTGCCTCTCCCTTCTCGCTATCCTTTTGTCCATCTGTTCGTTCGTTTTGGTAACGTAATGTAGAAAAAGACATGAATGGAATTTAAAATTTAGGTCATTACGCAGTCTGCCTCTTAATGTTTTTCCAAGAAATACAGCACACGTTTCATTGAAGAAAGCGGGTATAATACAGTAAGCTTTTACTATCAACGTGAAAGCGTTACAATTTGCAGACGAAGCAGAAAACAAGGGGGATTTCGAGTACATTCTTTGTGACAGCACTGTCATTTTACCATTGCTCTTTTCTTTATTAATTTTATTTGTTAGGCTTCATATTTACCTAATAATTTATATATGTGGATTAGAATATTTCATGACACCTCCCCTCTTAAAACAGACATTATATGTCAGTCCTTTATTCTATATACACATAGAGAAATTTATTATTATTTCTGGGGTTTACGGTGATTCTCATCACACGGATGGCGGCTTAAAAAATCCGCTCCCAGATTTGTTTTTCCAGATATATACTCAATGCTAAAATTATATGGAGCCAGAAGCAAAGACCATCGGAGTAACCTAGAGTTCTCATGCTTAGCCTGTGCTAAAAACGATAAAGGTTTGTGATCTGTTTGCAACTTAAATGCCTTCCCATATAGATAAATATTGAATTTCTTTATCGCCCATATTACTGCAAGACATTCTTTTTCGCTAGTTGAGTAGTTGATTTCAGCTTTATTCAACTTTCTGCTAGCATATGCCACTGGGCTTAATTCCCCATCCAATGCATCTGATTTCTGTAGAAGAGTTGCACCCAGCCCAATATTACTTGCATCCGTCCTTACTATGAATTCTTGACTTAAGTCAGGTAATTTCAAAATGGGTTTACTTGTGAGCTTTTCCTTCAACTCTTGGTAAGTCATTTCACATTGTGGAGTCCATGTAATGCGATCTGGATGTCCTTTACGTGTCAATTCAGTTAACGGTGCACATATGGAATTAAAGTTTTTGATATACTTCTGGTAGAAACCACATAATGAGACAAAGGATCTCACGTCCTTCTTGGTTTTGTGGTCTCGGGGCTTTCTGTAGTTTCTCTAAATTCTTTGGGTCAGGGGTCATGTTTCCCTGATAAACTGTGTGTCCCAAAAATTCCAATTCTTTACATCCAACGCAACATTTGGTTGGTCGGGCTGTTAAATTTGCCTCCCTAAGTCGATCAAACAGCATGTTCAGAGAGTCAATGTGTTCCTCAAATGTTTCTGTTGCTATAAGGATATCATCCATAAAATTTGTTATACAGGGATTATTCAGAGGATCCAATAATTTTCTCATCATTCTAGAGAAGACACTAGGCGCATTCTTCAATCCAAATGGCAATCTATTAAACTCATAGTGTCCTTCTGAGGTACTAAAAGCTAGGTATGGTCTAACCTCAGGCTTTACTGGAATCTGATAGTATCCTTTACTCAGATCCACTTTTGAGAAATATTTAGCTTTATTTAGCCTGGCAAACAGCTGATTTGTATCCGGCAATGGATCCACCTGTCCTTCTGTAATAGCGTTCAGTCTCCTGTAATCTATACAGAGTCTATGTTCTCCAGAGGGCTTCCTTAAGAGTACAACACCGGAACTATACGAAGACTCACTGTGCGAAATAATTCCTTCCTTCAATAGATAGTCTATCTCTTCCTTCAAAGCTTTTTCCTTAGCAAACGGAATCGAATATGGTTTCATACAGACAGGTGTGGAGTCTATGAGTTTCATATCATATTCCAATAGGTTGGTATGCCCTGGTCGGTCTGTTAACACCTCTGCATGATTATTTAGAACCTGTTGCACTCTCTCTTTCTGAGTTTTCGTTAAATGTGTACTGATTTTCACCTGTGCTGCTGTCTCACAGGGGTGTAATGGATATTCAAATGATGAAAGTGGTTCCTTTTTCATCTCCATGGCGATGGACAAGGTCAACAAGTGTGTCTCTTCCTGATGTTCTCTTTCCAAATATTTCTTCAGGAGATTCACATGATAGATTTTTTCTTTCCCCTTCTTATCTATCTTATAATTTGTTCTAGACACCTTCTCTAAAACTGTATATGGACCCTGCCATCCAATTTGTAACTTATTCTGACTCCCAGGCAAAAGAAGCAGTACTTTCTCTCCCACAGCCAAATTTCTGTCTTTCGCCTTCCTGTTATAATAGGCAGCATGTTTCTTCCTGGCTTGTTTCAAATTTTCATTGGCAAGTTTCCAGCCAGTTTTCAACCGAGTGGTCAGCTCATTCACATATTGGTATGAAGATGTAATGTTTTCCTCTGCCTTTTCATCAGTCCACGTTCTTAACAAAGCTACATATGGACCTTTAATTGTGTGGACCTATTGTCCATGCACCGGTATGGTCTCTTCCACTCGAAGCTTTATAGTGATGATTTTTCCTCCCAGAATTTTCATTCACAAAACGACCGCTACCAATTCTTTTGGGGCTTTCTCCCCACTTAAAATTCTTGATGAGAGATTTCCTCTCTACATCCTCTTCCTCCAGTTTGTTTAAGTCCGATTGAGGGATTGTCGGCTTATCCTGGGGTAAGACATCTTTTTGCACTCTCCGCATAGTGGCCATTGTAAAACAGTTAAGTGAAGCTTGTCCGTGAAAAGGGGCTTCCCATTCCATTTGGTCCACTTTATCAAATCTATTTTTCTTTTTATTATCAGGCCTAATTTTGCTCCGGGGCGTGTCCAGGTCCTGATCCATGTTCCCACTTGTGGGTGTTCCCTCATGTGCTATGCTACACCTTTCTACAAAATTCTCAATGTCCCATCTTGCTTTGGGCCAATAATAATTGTGAGCCACCTTTTGAATGATGGTACCTATTTTCTCATGGTCCCCATCTGGTTTCACATGTAGGCTCCTTATTAATTCTGTCCTGTATCTTTTTGGAAGAACCAGCTGTCCGTGACCATGGGATCTAGTTCCGGCCTTCCTATACATCAACTTGTTTTTCATGTAAAAATCTCCCTTGCCTGGAGTTGTATGACAAGTTGACAATTTTCTGAAACAAGGCTTGAGTGTTTTATCCCCAGCCTGTGCCTTCCTCATCTCTTCTGGAGTGGTATCTAACATAATATCCTCCTCCTGTCTTGAGGTCGACCTGACCTGAAGGGTTGCCATATACACAGGTTTCCTTCTGCAACGGTCAGTGTCATGATTGTCCATCTGACAATTCTTACACCACCTTTTTCCTTGGTTGAAAGATTTTCTTTCATTATATTTCCTTTCATCGAATTGTGGGAATTTATTTTTTTTTTCATACCGTGGCCTATCAAATTGGTGCTTACCTTTATTTTGATCCCTAGGATCAAATTTATTAAAGTTCTGTGGTGCCCTAAAGTTATCCACCTGTTTCTTTTTATTACCTGTTACCTCTGCTTGAGCTGCTTGATACCTTTCAGCAACATTTAGCAACTCACCAGCCTCTCTGCACCTTGTTCCATGAGAAACTTTCTCAGGTCTGGAGCCATGGACTCTCTTAGTTGCTCTATAAGGACCATTTCCTTAAGATCTTGGGTTTTCCCCAGAGAAGTCCATTTCTCCAAGTATGTCTCGATTCGTGCAGAGAACTGGTGATAGGTTTCACCTGACAGTAGTTTAGCATTCCTAAATTTTTTCCTGTAAAACTCTGCATTCTTTTCATACCTTAACAAAAGAGCCTGCTTTAGCATGTCATAATTTTCCTGATCACCTCTGCTCATTTTTGCAAAAACTTCATAAGCTGCCCCACGAAGTCCCTGAGATAACTTTAAGCTCCACCTTTCTCTCTCTAACCCATACGTGGTGGCTAATAGTTCATACCTATTTATATAGCTCTCAATATCATCGTCTTTCTCAACAAAATGATCTAAATGAAAGTTCATAGCTGAGGTTGAGGCTCCCTGAGTAACCGTAGCATCAGAGGCAAAGGGACTGGCACCATTTTCAGGAGCATGGCCTTGAAACTCAAACTCCCTTAGTCGTAACTCATGTTCCCTTTGTAATCTCTTCTCCTCCTTTTCTGCTTCCCTCTCTGCAGCTAATCTCTTCTCTTCTCTTTCTGCAGCTAATTTCTTCTCTTCTCTTTCTGCAGCTAATTTCTTCTCTTCCCTTTCTGCAGCTAATTTCTTCTCTTCCCTTTCTGCAGCTTGTCTTCTTTCCTCGGCTTCCAATGCTTTAGCCTCTTTGTCAGCCTCAATCTGCAACCTCTTAGTCTCAGCCTCAGCTTGCAACCTCTTAGTCTCAGCCTCAGCTTCAAATTGTAACTTCTTAATTTCCCTTTCAGCCTCTAACCTTCTTTCGGCTTCTTTTTTCTAATCTTCTTTCTTCGCGTTCAATAAATTTGTCACATTCCGTTGTGACATAGGCAACCATAACTTGCCCATCTAATCCTAACTCTTTTGCAGTCTGAACCGCAGCAGATCGAAATTTGGCCAGGTCCGCCATTGTCTATCAGGTAAATTTTTATAATGTCTACCCAACAATTCAATTTCTAACTATATATCTAATGGACAACACAGGCACCGTGAGCTCAACCTTATTTAATTCCACCCAAGGATACCTTTTAATTCTTATATTCCCTGAAGTGAATTACCCCCAATATTTTTAATAGTTAAAGATTCAAAATCCCAAGACGAGCCCCCAATATATGTGGTGAAGTGGGATGTTATAAATACTTATAGGGAACTTAGTGTACTGACTGAGATCAGCTGTGAAGGTATCTATATCTATTAAGAGTAGTGTATTATAGATAACCTTACTTGCTACCACATATCTATATATCTCAGTCAGAATTATTCTGGAATAGTGTGATGCTACGTTATGTGTCTAGGGTATGAGTATGGTGAAGTGTAAGTCACAACAACAGACAGATAAACAATTTAATTTAATCCACTACTCTTGACAACACTGTGACACTCACATACATATAACACTCTACAAAGATATCTTAAAAGAGTCACTGATAAACTTTCAAATAACAATATGTATTCATTACTGGCATGAATGAATATGTGTCCTGATTCAACTACAAGGGAACCAGGAATCACAATCAATTTAAATTACAAGTTATGTACAGAATGTATTTAATATGAATATTGTAGTGACATATATTATTACAAATGTTCTATGTGTGTCAGTTGTGTAGTAGTAAAATGAGGTAATACTGGTTTTTGTTTTGTTCAAGCTCTGTTGGTATTTGTCATCATGACTTCAATAGTTTGTCTTTAGGGACCAGTATTGGAGATGTTCACAGTTCCTGATTTTAAGACAAGTAAATTCCCCTCTTAATGTTAATTTTAAAAAGTCAGTTCAAGATGAGGGGACATAATGTTGAGCTCAGCTGGCCAAGTTTGCTTATCTGGCGTGATGGCGGCAGGAAAGGACTCCTCTGCTCGAATTCTCCTCTGGGCTCTGGAGACACCTCACTGATAGCTAAAAGGACCAAGGAGTATGCTGTCCGACACTGGATTCAGCAAAGCTCTGACTAGGTGCTGCTCAGTACCATCAAGACCACTGTCCCTGAAATCAAGAAGGATGTACCTTCTACTTCATAACTAACTTAAATTCTCTTGTTACATTGATCACAACACAGCACAAACATTGAGTTCAGAGCATTAGGCCAACTGTCAGCTTCATTTGAAATACTTTATTCCAGTATTACCCTTCTTAATGGTTACTACGCCTCTGCACTTCCAGCATTATTTCTTTCTAGTCAATCATCCAGGTGTCAGTGTACTGTTTGGCCATTCCATGCCGTTTTACTTCTCTCCGACACCCCTGTTCAGGCTGGAGCATTACAGGCTTTACCTCACGTTGGCCACTGAACTACACATATATATACAGGCATAAATCAACAATTCACATTCAATTTTCATTAAAAGATATTGAATGGTTCAAGCTTACCACAATTCATACGAATAAACACAGATACGTTGATTAGCAATGAATTCTGGCACAAACTGGCACAAATTCCCATCTGCTTATCTTCCAGGCTTTTATTTAGCCAAATATATGCTGGCTTCAAAAGCACTGATGCTTTATCAAGCTATTTTAAACAAGTGGTTTCGAACTAACGCTCCCAAGTGTGTATATCAGCGAGTCTGACCAATGAGCCCCGTTTCGACAAGTGTTTGAAAAAATGTTACCTTTCCCCGTTTCCCCTAACAACCAAGATAGTATTTATAGCCCGACCAATCGTGGTTAGGCTTTCATTTGTTGCGCTCCAATCAATTTGGAGTTTACATGGTAGGCTATTTCTGTAACGTAAATTTTTTTCAAACACGAAAAAAAAAAATCTTATGAGCAGAAATGATGTTTTTGTGTTAGGGAACCCCAAAATTTTTATTTTGGGTATAATTTATTAATTCCTGGACTATTTGCGTAACGTTTTACATATTATTTGTCAGCAAGCCCTAAGGAACCCAAAAATACAAATTTAAAGGAGCTACGTGGCTGCGTTCAAAATATGCAATTTCTTCTACCTCCTGTTTCGAAGATATGCTGTCTGGGTACTGTTATGTTTTCAACCGTAAACCCATCTATTGTTATCTTTCCTAATAAGCGTTTTTTATGATTTTAAAACCTAACTCTGGGGAAGGGTAGTGTATTTTATCACTGTCCGTCTGAAAAAAAAAAAAAGTTAGTGCTTGTAGCCTAACACGCGTGATAGTAGTAATTGTGTATCGCGCGACGCGTGTTTAATGTTCGGCTTTCTGCCTCTCCCTTCTCGCTATCCTTTTGTCCATCTGTTCGTTCGTTTTGGTAACGTAATGTAGAAAAAGACATGAATGGAATTTAAAATTTAGGTCATTACGCAGTCTGCCTCTTAATGTTTTTCCAAGAAATACAGCACACGTTTCATTGAAGAAAGCGGGTATAATACAGTAAGCTTTTACTATCAACGTGAAAGCGTTACAATTTGCAGACGAAGCAGAAAACAAGGGGGATTTCGAGTACATTCTTTGTGACAGCACTGTCATTTTACCATTGCTCTTTTCTTTATTAATTTTATTTGTTAGGCTTCATATTTACCTAATAATTTATATATGTGGATTAGAATATTTCATGACAAGGACCGAGGACTAGAATGGAACCAGGCCAGGAGGAAGACAGCCGATAGGATGGTCTGGTGCTCTCTCTTCCAAACCTCTACACCTCACGGTAGAAGGGGAGCGACTAAGTAAGTAAGAAGATGAAAATAATGGTGGCTGTCTAGCAGGTGTGAAAAATGCATGAAATGTCTTGTTTAGTAATTGTGGAGATAAATGAAAAATGCAAGATGTCTAACAGATGTGAAGATTAAGGAAATAACATGTCTAGGAGCTGTGAAGATTAAGGCAATAACATGTATAAGAGATGTGAAGATTAAGGTAATAACATGCCCAAGAGATGTGAAGATTAATGTAATAACATGTCTAAGAGATGTAAAGATTAAGGCAATAACATGCCTAAGAGATGTAAAGATTAAAGCAATAACGTGCCTAAGAGATGTGAAGATTAAGGTAATAACATGTCAAAGAGATGTGAAGATTAAGGCAATAACATGTCTAAGAGACGTAAAGATTAAATCAATAACATGTCTAAGAGATATGAAGATTGAAGCAATAACATGTCAAACAGATGTAAAGATTAAGGCAATAACATGTCTAACAGATGTAAAGATTAAGGCAATAACATGTCTAATAGATGTAAAGATTAATGCAATAACATGTCTAAGAGACATAAAGATTAAGGCAATAACATGAATACAAGATGTGAAGATTAAGGTAATAACATGTCTAAGAGATGTAAAGATTAAGGCAATGTCTAAGTGAAGATTAAAGCAATAACATGCCTAAGAGATGTGAAGATTAAGGTAATAACATGTCAAAGAGATGTGAAGATTAAGGCAATAACATGTCTAAGAGACGTAAAGATTAAATCAATAACATGTCTAAGAGATATGAAGATTGAAGCAATAACATGTCTAACAGATGTAAACATTAAAGCAATAACATGTCAAACAGATGTAAAGATTAAGGCAATAACATGTCTAACAGATGTAAAGATTAAGGCAATAACATGTCTAATAGATGTAAAGATTAATGCAATAACATGTCTAAGAGACGTAAAGATTAAATCAATAACATGTCCAAGAGATGTGAAGATTAAAGCAATAACATGCCTAAGAGATGTGAAGATTAAAGCAATAACATGTCAAACAGATGTAAAGATTAAGGCAATAACATGTCTAACAGATGTAAAGATTAAGGTAATAACATGTCTAAGAGGTGTAAAGATGAAGGCAATAACATGTCTAAGAGACGTAAAGATTAAGGCAAAAACATATCTAACAGATGTAAAGATTAAGGCAATAACATGTCTAAGAGATGTGAAGATTAAAGCAATAACATGTCTAAGAGACATAAAGATTAAGGCAATAACATGTCTAAGAGATGTGAAGATTAATAACATGTCTAAGAGACGTAAAGATTAAGGCAATAACATGTCTAACAGATGTAAAGATTAACTCTTTAAGTCCCAATCGACTTTATAAAGGCTCAGGGGTTAGACGCGCTTGGCCCAATCCACTTTAAAAAGCCTTTAGTATATGTGCCTCTGTTTGAGACTGTTTCTAATTATAACTACCCACAAAGTCATTTCCGACTGCAAGTACATTCTTTTAAATACCGCACGTGTTTAAGAGTGAACGTGTTTCTGTTTTGAGATATTTATTTTGGATTTTTAAAGCGATTTTTTTTTAGCGCATATCCTTCATTTTACCTTGAATAACTAATCATTTTTTTTAAGCGCATATCCTCCATTTTACCTTGAATAACTAATCATTTTTCAATGAAAGCTTTTATACTTGTAGCACAAGAGTAAAGTACATCCAATTACCTTCAGTTTCATATACAACAACAAAGTTATTTATGCATATGAACATTTAAAAAAATTATTTCCAAACAACAACAATAAAAACGCACTGGGGTGGCCATTTTTGCTTGGGCCACACCCACTTTTTTGCTTGGGACTGAAAGAGTTAAGGCAATAACATGTCTAAGAGATGTAAAGATTAAGGCAATAACATGTCTAAGAGATGTAAAGATTAAATCAATAACATGTCTAAGAGATATGAAAATTAAAGCGATAACATGCCTAAGAGATGTGAAGATTAAAGCAATAACATGTCTAACAGATGTAAAGATTAAGGCAATAACATGTCTAACAGATGTAAAGATTAAGGCAATAACATATCTAACAGATGTAAAGATTAATTAAGGCAATAACATGTCTAACAGATGTGAAGATTAAGGCAATAACATGTCTAAGAGATGTGAAGATTAAAGCAATAACATGCTTAAGAGATGTGAAGATTAAAGCAATAACACATCTAAGAGATGAGAAGATTAAGGCAATAACATGTCTAACAGATGTAAAGATTAAGGCAATAACATGTCTAACAAATGTAAAGATTAAGGCAATAACATGTCTAAGAGATGTAAAGATTAAGGCAATAACATGTCTAAGAGACGTAAAGATTAAATCAATAACATGTCTAAGAGATATGAAAATTAAAGCGATAACATGCCTAAGAGATGTGAAGATTAAAGCAATAACATGTCTAACAGATGTAAAGATTAAGGCAATAACATGTCTTACAGATGTAAAGATTAAGGCAATAACATGTCTAACAGATGTAAAGATTAAGGCAATAACATGTCTAACAGATGTGAAGATTAAGGCAATAACATGTCTAAGAGATGTGAAGATTAAAGCAATAACATGCTTAAGAGATGTGAAGATTAAAGCAATAACACATCTAAGAGATGAGAAGATTAAGGCAATAACATGTCTAACAGATGTAAAGATTAAGGCAATAACATGTCTAACAGATGTAAAGATTAAAGCAATAACATGTCAAACAGATGTAAAGATTAAGGCAATAACATGTTTAACAGATTTAAAGATTAAGGCAATAACATGTCTAACAGATGTAAAGATTAAGGCAATAACATGTCTAAGAGATGTGAAGATTAAGGCAATAACATATCTAAGAGATGTGAAGATTAAAGCAATAACCTGTCTAGGAGATGTGAAGATTAAGAAAATAACATCATGATTAGGGTTTGAAGATTAAGAAAATAGGATGTGAAGATTAAGGAAACACCAATACATCCAGACAATGAGAAGATAAAGGAAAATTTTGGAATCATCTGTTGTCTCTTCTCAGATTCGTAACAAGCATACAAGTACATCAGGTGAGTGTTCATGGAATCATAGTCCTTTAATCAGAAGTTTCTTTTCTTTGATAAGAAGTATCATTCATTCAGAATGGCTTTCTTGGCAAGTTTGGTGTTTTTAATGGAAAATTCAGTGTCTTTTGTTGGATAAGTTCAGTGTCTCTAGTAAGAAGTTAATGTCTTTGATGGAAAATTTAGTGTCTTTACTGGGAAAGTTTTGGTGTCTTTGATGAAAAATTAATGACTCATGAAAAGTTTTGTGTCGTAGAAGAGAAAGTCAGTGTCTTTGGTTGGATAAGTTCAGTGTCTCTAGTGAGAAGTTAATGTATTTACTGGGAAAATGTTGGTGTTGTTGATGAAAAATTAATGACTCAAGAAAAGTTTTGTGTCGTAGAAGAGAAAGTTGGTGTCTTTGGTTGGATAAGTTCAGTGTCTCTAGTGAGACGTTAATGTATTTACTGTGAAAATGTTGGAGTTGTTGATGAAAATTAATGATTCATGAAAAGTTTGCTGTCTTTGATAAAAATTAATGACATGAACATTTTGATGTCTTTGATGAAAAAAATTAATGACTCATGAAAATGTTGGTGTTTTTGATGAAAAATTAATGACTCAAGAAAAGTTTGGTGCCCTAGAAGAAAAATTCAGTGTCTTTGGGAAGCTTAGGATTTTCATGGAATAGATTCACAACTATCATTAGCACAGCCCAATGGCTGCCATCATGAGGATTACATAATTTGTAATCATTGCTGCAGAGCTTCACAGGGACAAAGTCAACTGTAAATCAAACATTGTCATTCAGAGGGCAGAATGTCCTAAACGTCCAGTTACATTGAAACTAAATTTGCCGTTAACACTTTGCATTTAGCAAACATTTTTTTTATCATTCCACAGTAGAAGCAACAATGGTATGCGCTTTGATTAACTGCATGTGCGTTTAATGTGAATGAGTGATCCTATTATTTTTCCCTCATCAGAGTGCCCCCCCCCCCCCTGGGAACTTTGAGCTGTGTACGGTTAAATTATAATCCTCATACATGTTAGTTTTTAATGACAGCATGAATATGATAGTTATGTCTTATTGTATGTCTTTGCTTGCATACATTATGTGTTAACTTGTTTGATTTTATCAAAAGAATGACATTATTTGACTACCTGAAGGAAAATATAGTGAAATACATTAAACATCAACAGTCAGAGTGCAAAGCCTTTGGACTGTCAGAGAAGGACATTGTCTAGAAGACATCCTGAATGATGTGTTTGTCTCCGAGTCTCATACTGCAATGAAGGATTTACTTGTGATTATGCTAGCCTTTTGTCATGTAGAACACAAAACAGTGACAGCTTGACTGAAGACAAACTTAATCAATTGCAGTGCCATTTTCCTCATTTCAACTTTCAATAAAATAATGAAGCATAAAATGGTCTCATTTGTAGAAAAAAAATGATATGCTACAGCAACTAAATACAGTCAGGATATCTGGATATATAGAAGTTACTGGGGCGACATAAAATACAGGAATCATCCTTCTTCCCCCCCCCCCCCTCTATAAGAATTAACATAAATCAAATTAATTCGTTCCCAGAGTCCAGAAAGCTGTATCAAAATTAAGTAAAAAGTGATAAAAACAAAAACTAAACATTTATAAACTACACATAACTATCAGTCATATTGAACACAAATGAAATAGTATACATGTACTGTAAAAAAAAAATACAATACAAATAATATAGGACATCAGTCGCTGCCACTTCTGTTGCTTGTGGCTATAGATGTCATAGCGGAGCTGTCTTCATCATCAGACAACTAGTTAGCAGAAGGTTTTATAGATTCATAATTCATTCATAACCCTCCACTCCCAAAGGAGCATAGGCCTTCAACAAACACATGCCAAGTCCTCCTGTCACGTGCCATCATCTCAAGTTCTTTCCACGTTCTCCTCATCATTTTCACCTCTGTTTCCAGCTCTCTTCTCCATGTACTTCTTGGTCTACCTCTACGTCTCTTACAGAACAAGGACTGCCTTGTAATGCTATCAACAGGTTTCCTCAGTGTGTGTTTTATCCATCGCCATCGTCTTCTTCTCATCTCTTGTTCCACTGGCACTTGTCTAGTTCTTGTCATCAGTTCCATGTTGGTAACCTTGTCATATCATTTTAATCCCTCTATTCTATGCAAGACCAACGGGCTGATCACCCGTTTGCCAGTCACTTTGATTACGGAAACAACGGCAAACGGATTGATTTGTCGTTGCCCTAAAGACGCCATTAGGCGTGATGGGAACAACGGCAAAGAAAATCTATTCGCTGTTGCCCTTAAGACGCCACTAGGCGTAATGGCCACTGACTGCTTTGCCGGTCGTTGGCTAAGGACGGAAGAAGAAGAAGAAGATTCTATGCAAGCACCCATTTATGAAAGTCTGTAGCTTTTTGGTTGTTGTCTTTGTTGTTCTCCATGTCTCAGAGCCATACAATAGGACTGACTTCATATTTGAGTTGAAGATTCTTATTTTCGTGTTGGATCCGATTTCTCTTGATCTCCATATATTTCCCAATGCAATGAAAGCTCCTCTTGCTTTTTGTATTCTTAATTTGATATCACTGTCTGTCCCTCCAACTTTGTCTATATTGCTGCCAAGATATGTGTACGATTCTACATCTTGTAGTGGTGTTTTTTCAAGTTCAACCCTGTTATCATTACCTGCATTTATTCTCATTATTTTTGTCTTTTTCCTGTGTATTTTCAGACCCAATTGCTGTGACCTCTCATCGAGTGTTTTCAATTTGTCCTGCATCTGATTACGGTTATGGGACAGAAGAGCCAAGTCATCAGCAAAATCCAGATCATCCAACTGCTTAGAGTCCACTGGATTCCATTTCTGTTGTGTGTTGTCGATGATCTCATAACCCAGTGTTTTACCGGGGCCCGAAAGGTGAGCAAAGAATAGTAACACTGTTCCCTGCCATGCATGTCGTAGAAAGCGACTAAGGAGGGTTGGGCATGGGGCTGGTTACCCCATCCTGTAAAAAATTTAAACCACAAAAAACTTCAACAAATATGGACAAGTCAAATAAGGAAAATAAAACACAGCCATCCAAGACAGGGGAAGGTCCTCTAGCAGGGAGGCATATGGTGCAACACAGAGAAAGCTGAAAGGAGTCTGTGTTGCTGACTAACCTTCTTTCTTCTAGGAGAACTTCCAGAGTTGGCACTTGGAATGTTCGGACATTAAACGAACAAGGGAAAGTGGCACAAGTAGCAGCAGAAATGAGGGAATATAAAATCGAGATTCTGGGAATGTGTGAAACAAAGTGGAAGGGGGTTTTATAGATGTTGAGAAAGTATTTCTGGCTCCAGATATAGAATGCATGGCTGGTCAATGGGAGCAGAAGGCATTCAGGAAACTTGAAAAAAGTGAATCAAGCATGCTTTGCCACCTTCTGTGCCTCTTCAAGAAGCACCTTGTAGGATATAGTAGGATATAGTATAATAGATAATACATTTGTTTTCACGGCAGAGATGGTTGCAATTCTGAAAGCTCTGGAAATCTTCTCTAACAGCGCTCCTCATAAATTGACAGTATTAACAGATTCAGTTTGTGCTATTCAAGTTATAAGAAACTTAAGAGAATGCAGTAGACCTGATATAGCAGAAGAGATATTACTGGCAAATACTTACCTATGCTCCAGAGGATGTTCTGTTCTAATAGCTTGGATACCTTCATGTGTTGGCATAGAAGAAAATGAAAAGGTGGATAAAGAAGCTAAGAAAAGTAGACATAATAGAAACCAAATAAATTTGGGGATGAGTAAAACAGAGATCAGAAGCTTAATTAAAATAATAATAACTGAGGAATGAACAGTAGAGTGGGATGGAAGTCTGAAGGGCAGACTTGCATATTTATTTTAATGTCAAACTTTTGCCTTGTTTTGGCGAGGTGCATCCCGTTCAGCCTAGTCGGTTATATTAGGGCGCATGTCCAAATATAAAAGACCGTTAGGTTTGGGGTTTATTTATTTAATATAAATTGTTCATGGCTCCAACAAAAACACGTCAGGTATCTAGAAAACTAAAAATTCCTAGCAATAAGAAACTTCTTAGACTGCAACTAGGAATGGGCTATTTTAGAATAGAAGAAACTTACTGTGCAGAGTGTCTAGAGGAAAATAATATAGTGTATTTCCTACTAACATGGAGGAAGTATGAACAACAGATAAAACCAATATTAGATTATTTACAGGCATGCAATTTATCCATAACTGTGGAACAGGTGTTGAGAATAGATAGACCTAGAGAATTGCACAATATAGTAAAACAGTATATAACAAGAACTAAAATTAATATATAAGGATCAGTGATGGTGTGAAGATAAGGGGTAGTCTGATGGGTGTGCTTGTATGGCTGATGGGGTGCTTGTATGGCTGATGGGGTGCTTGTATGGCTGATGGGGTGCTTGTATGGCTGATGGGGGTCTTGTATGGCTGATGGGGGTGCTTGTATGGCTGATGGGGTGCTTGTATGGCTGATGGGGTGCTTGCTTGTATGACTGATGGGGTGTTTGTATGGCTGATGGGGTGCTTGCTTGTATGGCTGATGGGGTGCTTGTATGGCTGATGGGGTGCTTGTATGGCTGGTGGCAGATAATTGGTGGGTTTGATGTAATCTCGGACACCCCACGGGCTTTCTCACCATTTTTCACCTTGTTAACATCAGGGCAGTTATGGCAGACTTCATTCATTCATTCAGAACCCCCTGCTCCCCAAGGAGCATAGGCCTTCAACAAACACATGCCAAGTCCTCCTGTCACGTGCATCATCTCAAGTTCTTTCCACGTTCTACTCATCATTTTCACCTCTGTTTCCAGCTCTCTTCTCCGTGTGCTTCTTGGTCTAGCTCTGCCTCTCTTGTCCTGGGGGGTTCCAGAACAAGGACTGCCTTGTAATGCTATCAACAGGTTTCCTCAATGTGTGTCCTATCCATCGCCATCGTCTTCTTCTCATCTCTTGTTCCACTGGCACTTGTCTGGTTCTTGTCATCATTCATCATTGGTAACTGTCGCAGGGTGCTTTAAAAATAGGGGGGGGGGGGTCCTCGATGTCATATAATGTCATCATAAGGTTTCGAGGGAAATCTTGAGCCTCCTGCATAGAAATGATTTATTTACTAACAGCAACCATTGTTACTAAAAGACATAAAAATCGACATACAGCGTAGCGGACAGTTTTTGGAGTTGACAAGAGACCTTAGAGGACATAGACTCGGGTATGAAGGCCTTGAGATGGGTCGACTGATCAGGAAGACAATGGGGCGTCAGTTCCAGACACCAACTGTAAGAAGTTATATCTAACCGAGCTGTGGTTGTGGTTCATGCTACTGGTTGGGCATGTATTGCTATTCCAGAACAGTGGTACATAATTTAGAGTTATGAGAAAAAAAACGTGAGTATTCTTCATTAAATAAATAAATAGATCAGAATTGCCATTTAAGAGTTCTGTTAATAAGAATTCCCCTCAGCAATAAGGCCACTGATAAGATAGTGAATCGCAGCTATGTCCTATGAACGGGCAAGTTATATTGCTCGACGTGTCTACTACTTGACCCATGTGAAATTTGTCCGTTGACTCGACAGTAACCACTGAGTATATTTACGAATAATCTTCTATTGTTGAGACTAAGAAATTTTATGCATGCTACGTAAAAATTTCCGTCATCATGTCGTACCAGTCATTTACATGTTGAGAAACGTAAAAGAAAAGAAACAGAAAAGGATTCTACGAAGCATCGATTAAACCCAAGAAAATACATGGGAGACTTGTTGATGTACGAAAACCTACGTTCTGATTTGTTTACATGTTCAACCTCACAATTGACGTTGGTCGTTGTTTCAGTTCTGAGTTGAGATTGACCCTTTATTTCGCCTGTCAACCTTCTTCTTCTTCTTCTTGCGATCGCATATATCATTGCTTTGATGTATTATACCGTCTCCAGAGCTTCTATCATTTCATGATGAATTCGACTGTTGTTTGTATCATATGAAGTTCCTCTTTAATCTGGCCTTCATTAGAATCTGTGATGGTTTTTACCTCTATTTTAGCTTTGAGTTTAGTGTTTCTATTTCCTTACATTTTGTTTTCTATCCACCGAGTCATTTTTTGCTTTCTTTCTTTTGGGCCATTGTATGATGCCTTCCCATTTTGGGTGTATCTTTCTTAACTGGTCATACAGAGGACAGTCCTGTAGAACATGCTCAGCAGTTTGTTCGTTTAATCCACATGTGCACAGTGGTGAAGCAGACAATCGTAGCTTGTGCATGTGTTTATTCAGTTTGTTATGCCCTGTCCTGAGTCGAAAAATTACTAGTTATCTGTCCCTGCGGTCGAGAGTGTGTGTGTAGTCGTTCTTTCTATGGTTGGTTCTGTTTATGTCTCTTCTTTCATTTTCATGATAACATCTGGATAGCTCTCTTTTTCTCAAAGTATGTGACTTCATTATCTTCTTGTTCACATTCTCCTCCCTTTTTTTCCAAGTTTATCTGCCTTATTTCATTTCCGGGTCTACACCACATTTCCATGAGAAGTGGTACCCATGTTCTGAAGTTAGCTTCTCCTCGTTCTCTTTAGTTGGCAGCTAACTTGTTTTCAATGTTCATTCTCAGATGCGGGAGTTTTTCTTTGACCACCCTTGAGGACAGAGAGTTCTCTACCAGCTTTTCCTTCTCCGTTTAAAGTTCTTTCTGTTGTTCTCCTACTAGGCATCTGTGAGGATGACTACCTGGTGGCAGTCAGAGTTGGTGTTATAAATCATATTTGCAGCTTGCTCTAGAGCTTGAACCTCAGCTGTATAGTTGGAACAGAATTTACCAGTGGGAATGTGCCTAGTGGCTAGCATAGTGGTTGTCAGGATATGAGATAAAGATACCTCCGGCACCTCCATTCCTAACAGCATTAGTTGCTGATCCATCTGTATAGGCATGTATCCATGATTGATCGGGATAGCTTTCTTGGATCATACTCAATGTAGCAGTTCGTTTTTGCAGATCATTATACTCACATCCACTTGTGAGACCACTGACTGATGTATTAATTTGGAGGGCACTGCTGGCCTGCTCCCATGGTACAGGGTGGGCTTCAGTGGTGTTGTCTTCATGGATAGGTCTTCTTGATGCTGTCTTATAAGTCTTTTCCCCCGATGCACAAAGCTGCTACGCTTTAGACGTCCCAATGCCAGATCATCTAGTCTTGCCTTCATTGGGTGCATTGGCATACTGTTGTACTTTTCCATCTGGATCATGGTTTTTGTGTCTCTTCTATGGGACAATGTCTGTAATCCAGCAACCTTCTGCATCTCTGTTATTGGTGTAGTTTTCATGGCTCCTGTAATGAGCCTGAGAGCTTGATTTTGCACCTTGTCCAAAGACTGCAGATGTGAGTTAGCAGCTGATGACCATGCTGCTGAGCTAAACTCTAAGTGTGGTCTTATTACTCCATTATAAATCTTCTTTAGATTTCGTTCATTTGCTCCCCAGTTGGTACCTGCTAATTTTCTGAGTATGCCTAGTCGTCTTCGGGCCTTTCCTTCTGCATTTTCAATATGCTTATTCCATGTAAGCCTTTGGTCAAATGTCACCCCAAGATAGGTGGGGTAGCTTTCTTCCTTGATCACGGTTGTCCCTAGGTGTATGTTAGCTGATTTGTCCTTGGGGGCGAGGGAGAACAGTGCTTTGGAGGTTTTGTCTGTGTTTATTGTGATAAGCCATTTCTCTGCCCATGACACTAGCATGTCTGCTGCCCGCTGCATTCTATAATTTGCTGTGGTGACATTTTCATCAGCGCACCAGAGTACTAGGTTATCTGCATATAAGGCAGCTTTCACTCCTGCAGGGAGATCTTTCACCAGGTCATTGATGTAAACAAGGAAGAGTGTTGGGGAAATTACTCCTCCTTGAGGTACCCCCTGATGGAGCAACACTTTTCTGCTCGGCAGACCGTCAAGAGTGACTCTAGTTCTCCTGTTATGCAAGTATGACTGGATCCATTTCATCATGTTGCCTTGGATTCCACTTCTCCTAAGTTTTGCAATGAGGCCATCTTTCCACACCTTGTCAAAGGCCTGCTTGAAGTCGACCCAGATCGTTAGGACCTTTTTTTTCTCCTGGAAGGCATCTTCTATTGCTTGAGACAAGTAAGTAACTTGGTCTTCTATACTGTAGCATTCTCTAAATCCAGCTTGTTCCGGCACCAGGATCTGCTCAGACTCTAAATACCATTTCAATCTGTGGTTGACTATTCGCTCCATAGTCTTCCCAACACAGCTTGTGAGACTGATTGGCCGGTAACTTGCAGCCTCGGTCTTACATTTCCCTTTCTTTAGTATGGGTATTGTGATGGCTTCTGCCTGTCAACCAATTCCCAATAACATTGAAGAAATTGCTTCTTATCAAATTTATGGTTTCGTCGACAAGAAGTTAAGTACAAGATGACCCCAATATAGATAACTGATTAATTCTGAAATGATACTGAAACAAATAATGAAATAACAAAGTTTCAGAGGATATCGCTAACTTTAACTGAACCTGTTGAAATTGGAGATGAAGATGTTAACCGAAGTACTAAATTCGATCCTTACCACTATACGATTATTTATGGCCCCGAACTCCGCGAACAGCCAGTTCGGTATGAGAGTATAGGGACACCCTGCAGACCTAATTAAATTTAATAACTTTATGTATATTGCTGCCAAGATATGTGTACGATTCTACATCTTGTATTGGTGTTTCTTCAAGTTCAACCCTGTTATCTTTACCTGCATTTATTCTCATTATCTTTGTCTTTTCCTTGTGTATTTTCAGACCCAATTGCTGTGACCTCTCATCGAGTGTTTTCAATTTGTCCTGCATCTGATTACGGTTATGGGACAGAAGAGCCAAGTCATCAGCAAAATCCAGATCATCCAACTGCTTAGTCAGAGTCCATTGGATTTCATTTCTGTTGTGTGTTGTCGATGTTCTCGTAACCCAGTCTATTGCTAGTAAGAAAAGAAATGGAGATGAGAGACATCCCTGTCCTTATCCCAAACGGTTCTGTAAGCTGTCCTTCATGAAGAACTCTGCATGTCATGTCTTCATAAGTTGTCTTTATTAAATTAATGATCTTCAGGGGAACTCCATAATGCCTCATCAATTTCCAAAGTGATTCTCTGTCTACACTGTCAAATGCCTTTTCGTAGTCCACAAATCCGATGTATAGCGGTGAATTCTATTCTAGACTTTGTTCAACTATTATTCTTAAAGTGGCTATCTGGTCTGTACAGGATCTGTTTTGTCGAAAACCTGCTTGTTCATCTCTCAGTTTCTTGTCAATGGACTCTTTTAATCTCTCAAGGATGATCCTGTTTAATACTTTTCCTGGCACTGATAGTAACATTATTCCTCTATAATTTGTGCACTCTTGTAAATTTACCTTTTTAGGCAGCTTAACCAAATATCCTTCCTTCCATTCTGCTGGTATCTCTTCCTTTTCCCAGACTTTACCAAGTAATTTATATAACATCTCAGTAGCCGTGTCGATATCTGCTTTGATTTCCTCTGCTGGAATGCCATCTGGTCCAGGCGCTTTTCCATCTCTTAGAAGCTTTATGGTTTTCTTTATTTCTTCCTTCGTTGGTCCTTTACAGTTAATTTGTAGCTCTTCTTCTGCTGGCTGCATGTCTGGTGGGTTTTGTGGAGCTGGTCTATTGAGAAGGTCCTTAAAATATTCTGTCCACCTCTTCATTTGCTCTTGTATATTGCTCAGCAGTTTTCCATTCTTGTCTTTTATGAGGCAACTTGTTTGCTTGTATTTCCCTGTTAACTTCTTTGTGCTGCTATACAGTTCTCTCATATTTCCTTTGGCTGCAGCATCTTCTGCCTCTCTTGCCAACTCTTCAGTATATTTCATGTTGTCTCTTTTGATGCTTATTTTTACTTCTTTGTTTGCTTCTGTGTACACTTCTTGAGCCTTGGCTTTGGAACTTCTGGTTTTGCTTGTGTTTAAATCTGCTTTCTTGTTTTTTCTGTCTTTTATCTTATTGATGATTTCTGTTGTTATCCATGCTTTTTGTTGTCGTTCCCTTTTCCCCAGTATATCTTCACATGTCTCATTCCATACCGTTTTGATTTGCTGCCAATAGTCTTCTGTATTCTCTACATCTTCCAGCTGTTGGAGCACTTGGAATTTGTTGTATATTGTGACTGCAAATTTGTCTCTTGTTTCTTAGATGTCCTACATTAAATTGTTGTCTATAATTTTGCATTGTTGCATATCTCTTGAGTTTCATTTTTACTTTGGCTATCAGAAGGTGGTGATCTGATGCCACACCTGCTCCTCTATATACCTTTACATCCTGCAATGATGATCTTAACTTCTTGTTTATGCATATATGATCAATCTGATTTTCTGTTCTATGGTCTGGTGATATCCATGTTGCCTTGTGTATTCTCTTATGTGGAAACATGCTTCCTCCTATAGCCAGTTGATTTGAAGCACAGAGGTTTGAGAATAGTTCCCCATTTTCATTCATTATTCCTAGCCCCTGTTTTCCCATGACTTCTTCAAAGCCGGTGTTGACTGTACCTATCTTTGCATTCATGTCAGCCATCAAAATTGTGATGTCTCTTTTTTTTATCTTCTTTAAAAAAAAAAAAAAAAGTTGAGAGATTTCTTTTTTAAAATATTTGTTTGTTTTTATTTTATTTTTATATTTGTTTGTTTTTTATTTTTGTTGGTTGTTCGTTTCTTGGAAAGGGGAGGTCACACATAAAAACATTCACACAAATTAGGTTTTGATTTACTCTATTTGGACTGAGTGGAGGGGGGGGGGGGGGGGGTTACTTTATTTGAGTACGGTTTTGGAAATCTGACTTTATTTTCTTGAATTAGTGCACCATATGTCCTAATTATAACCCATCAAGGGTTGAACGGGATACTTTATAAAAAATATAAGAAAACACCTTGTAGCAATTACGATCTTGTTCTATGTTATGGAAAACCATAGAACTGCATTCCATTTTGGGGTCATGCTTCACTTTTGTGACTGCTAGGCCTTCCACGCTAGCATTATCCCTACTACTTCCACGCTAAGCATTTATACGTGCTATAATATGCTACATATAAGAATGACAGACCTCAAAAGCAAATAAGACTTTTTTTTACACAAAACGCAGTATCATTCAAAGTTCAGTTGGCAGTTACTGCTCTGATAGGGCAAACGTAGGTCAGTCCCAGATAATAATGAATGGGTTTTATGCGCGGAAAGTGGGAAATGAATGTTTGTGTGATCTGGTTTTTTTTTTTATCCAATTGTTAAGTGGGAAAAGATCACACATGTGAAAAAAGTCAAAATAACAGAAAGTCGTGTGCAAAAAGTCGAAAACAGAGAGTCGTGTGCAGAAATTGTACCGTGTGGAAAAAAGAACTGGTCGTGTGGAAAAAGGCGGGAAAAAAAGAAGAAATAGTATAAATAGAAGAGATGTGGGCGATAGAGGGAGAGATTTCAGGATTTATGATTCCAATGATACCATGATTTTAGACTAGAGGATTTTTACAGATAGCGTTAGGTGAACTTTGTCTTTGAGGATATCAAGACAAGTTTTTTTTTTTTGAGTAGACAAATGTGTATATTATTCAGTTGGATTATATATTTTTCATTTTGGATAAACAACCATCATTTTGTGAAATTTACAGTCTAATGACATCAATAAACTCTAATATAATTTTCTACTGAGTTGCTGTTTGTGGAAATTTACAGTAATTTCTTTTGGATATACGTTGTTGTGCTGAAACTGTTTTGCTTATCACCAGACTCAAAGGGAAGAACATTCCTGGGTTGAAAAAAATGAGTAAAGGTCAAGTATTACCATCTCTGGCGGAAGGCCAGTTAGCACTTGAACTAAAAACAACATATGAAAGATTGACTCTGACTAAATAAAATCTATATAACTACTAGTGCCGTATAACCTACACGGACACATTTTGTTAGCAATGAAAATGCTTCTTGGCCATTACAATGCAGATAGGTCATTAGTAAGAGTTGTCCGCCAATAACCTTCGATTCTGAAATTACTCTTATCAGGGCCGGTCGTAACTGTTTGATCTCACTGAACATGCATTGATCACCTTCTCAGAGTATTTTCTCCCTCCATCTGTCAACCTATTTCCGTTCATACAGTTGTGCAGACTGTTCGCAAAGAAAATTACCAGCGGACACACATACTTCGGACAGAAAAATTACCTCGACTTATTCGAAAATTCTAGTTAACAGAAATCAGTATAAGAGAGTTTTGTAAGCAAAGGCAAAGAAGACATTTGGCCCAAACATGGCAGAATTGCTTTGAGTTAAGTGAAAACTGGCTTAAGCGAGTTCAGCTTAAGAGGACTGCACTGTATTTGTAGAAGAAAAGCTGTGTGCCGTAGAAGCTAAAATCCTCAGGCACTATGGACTCCTTCCACTCCAGCACATACGAAACCTCTGAAGTTTTTATGTTGGCAAAATTAAATGGAGATTCATAGAAGCTCAAGTTAGTAAAACAATTGAAAGTGGGTGGCAATCTAGGCCAGGTGTTTTCCCCCTTGACATGCCAGAAGAAACAGGAAGAACAATTGTTATGGTATTATTATTATATTATTGCAACCCCATCAAGGCCAGCTCCTTGACGTGGAGATGGGGCTCAAGTACAGCCATCAGCGGCTGAAAAACCAAGACTGGCCAGGCCCTCCTAGACTCGAGCAAGACCACAGTCTGCCCTAGCAAGTCAAGGTGCTGAAGACGGAGGCAACCAGCCAAGAGGCGCACCACAGCAATCAGGATGCCACGCACATGCGCTATGGGAAGTATGCCTATATCTGCAAAACGTTATGGCACTCGCCCTGTGATGGACACCCAGGCAGGCGCAGTGCCGGGCCCTCTGCCTCGGAAGGGCCCAACCCCTACTACTGGGGGTCCTTCTCAATTGCCCCGTGGAGCCAGGAGGCATGAGAATAGAGCTACTGGCCAAGCAATATATTGAGGCAAACCCACTGGCCCAGAGAAACAACACCGGAAGCAAAACTATATGGACCTCTGTATGAACTACAAAAGACAGTGAAGTTTATACAAGAAACAACATTGCAGATATAGACAATATATTTCAAGCGAACGAAAGAAGAAGAAGAAATATTATTGCAAGTATGATCAAATAAAGTGGCTCCAATAACAGTAGCTACACCAGGAATCAGAGCTACCCTGTTGCATTCTGGGATGCATGGCCCATTCAGCATTCAAGCTACCTTTGAAATTAGGGTACAATGAAAGCCTAGTTTTTTAACATTAACAAAACAGGAACAGCTCTGGCTAAAGTTCTCCAGATTATTATTGACCTTTATCAACCTGGGGTGTGTAATCCATGTCTCATAAGGGTGGAATCAGGACTCTCAACCTAAAATGTAAGAATCTATGAGACATTATGATGTGATTGTTTCCCCTGTTTCGCAGTATTGATCCAACAATGGCCAAACTTATATGTATAATGATGAGGGTATTCACAAGTATCAACCCTCGTTCAAGATTACTCTTGGCAGAGATATAAATAGAGGAATAATGCTTCTACTTTAGGGAGCCTTACAGGATTTTAAAGAAAAGCAAGCATAACTGAGATCATATAAGCTGTCATGAACTTATTATTCTCCCACCCCTTCTGTGAGGTAATATATTTTCACTCGTATTTCTTTTAATAATCGCTTCAAGTTTAACAATGTAAAATAAATAAAGTTGTTTCCCCACGAGTGCCATGGACTGCACTTCTCTATAATAGTCAAGTCTAATGGCTGTAGCATGTCTCATGCATTAATTATATATTTTACCTGTTACTCCTATCTTCTTCATTTTAAAGAGAGCACCTTCTCTCCAGCATGCATCATAAGCCCTAGCTATTTCTAAAAATACTAACACAGTTATTTCTTTCTTTTGAAATCCTGACTGATTTTTATTATTTTACTGCATTTATATGAGTTCTTTATAACAGGCCTTCTTGTGTGTGTGTGTGTGTGTGTGTGTTATATATATAACTGTATAACAGCACAAAAAAGCTAACAGGGAAATACAAGCAAACAAGTTGCCTCATAAAAGACGAGAATGGAAAACTGCTCAGCAATATACAAGAGCAAATGAAGAGGTGGACAGAATATTTTGACACAGGGGAGCAGCCTGATGACTTGGAAACCCTGTGGCTTAAATTCAGGGACATCATGGGGACAGCTGCTGCGGAGGCATGTGGTGAGGCCCGACTTGGGAACGGGAGAACGCCTTGGTGGACAGGGGAAGTCAGGGAGAAAGTGGGAGAGAAGAGGATGGCATGAAGGCAATACCTGGGAGCTGGAGGCACAGCAGGACAGGTGGAGAGATGTAGAGAATGTGTGATACTCAGAGCGGGGGCGGAGAACAGGGTGCTGGCGGCGGGACAGAGGTCCTGGGAAGAGTTTGGAGAGAAGCTGGAGAGGGATGCGCGGGAAGACCAGAGGTTGTTCTGTGGGACCCTGGGGAACATGAAGGGGGGGAAGGCAGTGCCCTCTCAGATTTATGGGGGACAAGCGGGGCAGGTTCCTTGCTGCCCTGAGGGAGGTGGTGAAAGGGTGGAAAGAGTGTTTCTCAGGGCTCCTTGATGGTGAGCAAGGTTGAGCATCAGAGGTGATGACCACTGGCACAGGGGAGGAAGCAAATGGTGATGAAGATGACATAGGGATGGAAGAGCTGAGGGCAGCACTGGAGAGGATCGGGATGGGCAAGGCGGCGGGGCATGATGGTATAGCACCAGAGATGGTTGGGTGCATGGGAGCGTCAGGCGACCTATTGCTTTTGGGGGTCCTGCAGGCGGCGTGGTGCAGCAGGACCATGCCTGAGGACTGGGAAGATTGCCATCGTGACACCAATTTTCAAAGGGGGTGACAATCGACGATGTGGAAACCATGGAGGCATGTCCCTTCTCGGTGTCCCTGGTGGAATCTGCTCTGGAGTCCTGGAGCAGAGACTCCGACGCCTGGCTGGGCCACAGTTGGATGGGGTCCGGTACAGATTCCGAGCAAACCTGGTCTTCACACTCAGACAGCTGAGTGAGGGGGCCCTTGGGTGTAGGAGTGGGATCCATCTTTGTTTCATAGATCTGGAGGGGGCGTTTGGCAGGGTCCCCTGGGGCAAACTTTGGGACTGTTTGGCGGGGAAGAACATTCCAGCACCTCTGGTTCGTGCTATACAGAGCTTCTACAGGTCTTGCAGAAATTGTGTGAGGACGGCAGGCCATGGGTCAGGGGAGTTCAGGGCCACCACTGGTGTGGGACAGGGTGATATCCTGTCACCTTGTCTTTTCATACTCCTCATGGACGATGTTATCAGGTCATGTAGGGAGAGAACAGGAGGGTGTTCGGTGGGGTGCTGGAAGATGGGACTGGTATGTGTTTCAGAGCTGGCGTTTGCTGATGATGTGGACCTGATTGCTGAATCAGAGGCACATCTCCAGTCCGGCCTGCGGGTCGAGGGGGGGGGGGGGGGGGGGGGGGGGGGGGGGGGGGGGGGGGGGGAGAATGGTCATGGGCAGCTCTAGAGCAAAATCCATGGTGATATCATGAGAAGAAAGAAGACATCAGATTAAGCTGGGAGAACAGGTCCTGGAGCAGGTCGACCACTTTAAATATCTCGGAGCTATTATAGACCGAAAGGGAGGCATCAAAGAAGAGTTGGCCACTTGAAAAGCAGCAGCTGGGAGACTTTTTCAGGCCATAAATCGAGGATTCCTCAGCAAGAGAGAGGTTGGTAAGAAAACGAAGATGGCTGTATACCGCTCCACCTATGTCCCAGTCTTGACATATGGATGCGAGTCATGGGCAATGACTACAACCCATAAAAGCCAGATCCAAACCTCAGAAATGAGGTATCTGAGGAAGGTGGTTGAAGTAACAAGAAGATACATGGTCCGCAACCAGATGATACGCCAAGGCCTAAAATCCCGCCCCCTGCAGACCCAAGTAGAACAGTCCCAACTAAGATGGTTTGGCCATGTCTGCAGAATGGGAGAAGATCGGATACCACGACAAGCATGGGAAACAAAGAGCCAGGGATCCAGATCCCCAGGATGACCCAGAGTCCGCTGGGAGGACAACATTAGACAATCTTTGAAGGACCGAGGACTAGAATGGAACCAGGCCAGGAGGAAGACAGCCGATAGGATAGTCTGGCGCTCTCTCTTCCAAACCTCTACACCTCACGGTAGAAGGGGAACGACTAAGTAAGTAAGTATATCTATATACACATACATATGAAATTTACTAAAATGCTTGCATAATAAATATGTACACCATGATTTCATTATCCACTCCCTGCTTTCTGTGGAGTCTGGGGCTACTGTGCTGTTGGTTCCTAATGAGGAAACCTGCATGAAGCAGTCACCAGCTCTTGTAGTGGTGGTTCATGTGTCAAGTTATTTGATGTGATGAGGTTGCCAGCCTCATGTCACTGTACGTCCACAGGCAAATTATTCATGTGTCAAGATGTAATTTTGAGAAGGTGCTACTTGTGTATGCTCCTGGTGGAGCGAGGTTTATAGCGTGCGTTGTTATGGCAAATGTGATTGCAATGTAAGTCAAGCTAAACGTTTGTGAGTTGCATGTGATGTTTGCATGAGCAGCTGAACTCTTATTGTTATGACATGTGACTACAGTAGAAGTTATTAATATTATTGGCTAGAGTAAGCCTGGTATGTGGAAGGTTATAAGGTTATGAAGTTTGTATAAGGGGGAGTTGACAGTCGTTGTTGAAGGTAAAGGACATGCCCTGTTGTTGCTCTTGTGTGGAAGAGCTTGTGTCTGTTGTGTGGTTTTTGCTGTTGCAAAGGTCGATGTTATTTCTGATCTTAGAAGTTGTCATAGTGCCAGAAGTGATGTTAATATTACTTTAGTACAGGTAGGTTGTCGAGATAGACTGGTAGTTTCTTGTGCCTCTTCAGTACCTCATATATATGGCATGTTTAACTTTGATTATATTATGTTGAGATTGACACAGTCTTTGAGTTGACTTATTTATTGGAATGAGAGGTCGTGGGAGACAGAAAAACCACATGAAGAAGAAAAGTGGAGACATAAATGAAAGGCTTAAAGAAGACATTGTAAAACCTTGAGTGGATGGCACAGGACCTAGCACAAATTTGCTGGAGGCCTATGCTCGATTGGGAGTTCAAAAGTAATGCTAATGATGACCTATGCACTTGGGTCTAGCTTCCCAGCAGAGCCCGTGACAAGTCAGCAAATTGTTTGGTGTGACTAACACTGTTTACTGATCACTGCAATCATGGCATCTTCACCATCATCTTCTACAAGATCTCTCTTTTATCCTAGAACCTGTGACCTATGACCCAGGAAATATGACCTCAGATCATGCATCAGCACACAAGCGGTTATTGCCATTTAAGCTTTACAACAGTTCTCTAGGTAGGTAGTTGTTTGTTGACTGCTTCTTGCTTCAAGATACTTCATGTGGACAATTCATAATAACAACAACAATAATAATACAATTGTTTACTTAATTAATGATTTGTCATAAAAGTTACTTTCTTAATCAGATCAGGGAATTTATTTCCTTAATCAGATCAGGGAATTTATTTCCTTCAGATCAGGGAAGATATTTCCTTAATCAGATCAGGGAATTTATTTCCTTAATCAGATCAGGGAAGATATTTCCTTAATCAGATCAGGGAATTTATTTCCTTAATCAGATCATTGAAGATATTTCCTTAATCAGATCAGGGAAGATATTTCCTTAATCAGATCAGGGAAGATATTTCCTTAATCAGATCAAGGAAGATATTTCCTTAATCAGATCAGGGAATTTATTTCCTTAATCAGATCAGGGAAGATATTTCCTTAATCAGATCAGGGAAGATATTTCCTTAATCAATCAGATCAGGGAAGATATTTCCTTAATCAGATCAGGGAAGATATTTCCTTAATCAGATCAGGGAATTTATTTCCTTAATCAGATCAGGGAATTTATTTCCTTAATCAGATCAGGGAATTTATTTCCTTAATCAGATCAGGGAATTTATTTATTTAATCAGATCAGGGAAGATATTTCCTTAATCAGATCAGGGAATTTATTTCCTTAATCAGATCAGGGAATTTATTTCCTTAATCAGATCAGGGAATTTATTTCCTTAATCAGATCAGGGAATTTATTTCCTTAATCAGATCAGGAAAGATATTTCCTTAATCAGATCAGGGAATTTATTTCCTTAATCAGATCAGGGAATTTATTTCCTTAATCAGATCAGGGAATTTATTTCCTTAATCAGATCAGGGAAGATATTTCCTTAATCAGATCAGGGAAGATATTTCCTTAATCAGATCAGGGAATTTATTTCCTTAATCAGATCAGGGAATTTATTTCCTTAATCAGATCAGGGAATTTATTTCCTTAATCAGATCAGGGAATTTATTTCCTTAATCAGATCAGGGAATTTATTTCCTTAATCAGATCAAGAGGTACCTTCATGATCACCTTTATTCAGAATTTCTGCAGCAATTTCCCCATCTGTCTTAAACAATCAGAATGAAATCATTATTGTCACAGAATGGTTTGATGTGGGTGAATGATGGAGTTTGGTTTGGTTTGAAGGAATATCCATTGCACACGGACTACTCCATCAGTGCTCTGATCTCCTCCCTTAGATCACACAAGGAGGATCTCAGCACAGTACATCAACTCTGTAGCACTGGCAAGAATCCCGGTGTGTTTCTATAGGAATCTCACATTCTATAAATATTTTTGTTGTGGGTAGGTTTCTAATTTTTAAAGTTTGCCAGTGCAGCAGCCTGATAGGCCTACTCTTTACGATTTTCAACTGCCGTGGGATTTTTAACATGCGCAACTTGCACATGGAACCTCCTATTTTCTTTCGCCCTTATCCGAGAAGGCTACGCATTCGATCTCGCTACCCAGGAGACCAGGGGGGAGTATGACATCATTAGTTCTGAAAAAATATTTCCATAAATTATATACCCTCAACTGGGAATCGAGCCCGGTACGTCTAGAACTCGAGGCGGACGCCATACCTTTTAGCCACTCTGACCCCCGAATGATGGAGTGAGTGTAAGTAAGGATCACTGAGATTGTCAACACTTGTTTAAGTTAACTCAGGGATTGAGTTCATGTCTGACTTCACGTCAGTATTTTGTGACTTGTGCGTGCGCATAGAGAAAGCGTGTTTGGTGAACACAAGTCTGGGTGACTGAGAGAGTACCCGAATGTGACTAGAGACAGTTTGTGATTTGTGGTCGAGCAATGTGCTCGTATTTTGTGACAGTGGGAAACCACAGTTGTGATTGATATAGTGATTATGGTATAGGTCCTATGTATTGTTGTAAAGGCGATGTCTTCCCGCCTAGGAGTGTTCATGGAGAACATGTTAAGGCGATGAGTTGGTCCCACCTTGGAGCTACTGTGGAATAAGTACAGGCGAAGTTGATTGTTCCACCTGGAAGAGATTCTGAGAGAATCTGTATGGCGATGTTCATGCCGCCAATCACTTGTAATAAGTGATTCACACCTGGAGGGTGTATTATTGGTGCGAGGAGGTATGCCGCACAAAGGACGTTCTGTGTACGGTTTTTGTACGTCAGTGAAGCCAGTCTGTGAATAGTGTAGTTAGAGTTATTTCCTACAGGCAATGTTAGCCTGAGTATAATGTCAGTATGCATGTCAATGTAATTGATATTCAGGACTTATGGAACTGTATCAGTGGTGTTGTGTTAATGCATACCCCAAGCATTGTTTACCATCTACACACACCACACCTAGCATTGTTTACCATCTACACACCACACCTAGCATTGTTTACCATCTACACACACGCCACACCTAGCATTGTTTACCATCTACACACACCACACCTAGCCTTGTTTACCATCTACACACACCACACCTAGCATTGTTTACCATCTACACACACACCACACCTAGCATTGTTTACCATCTACACACATCACACCTAGCGTTGTTTACCATCTACACACACCACACCTAGTGTTGTTTACCATCTACACACACCACACCTAGCATTGTTTACCATCTACACACACCACACCTAGTGTTGTTTACCATCTACACACACCACACCTAGCCTTGTTTACCATCTACACACACCACACCTAGCGTTGTTTACCATCTACACACACCACACCTAGCATTGTTTACCATCTACACACACCACACCTAGCGTTGTTTACCATCTACACACACCACACCTAGCATTGTTTACCATCTACACACACCACACCTAGCGTTGTTTACCATCTACACACACCACACCTGGAATATAGTTCTCAACAATTATTAATGTGGCCCCCGTGCTGTTCCTGGGGGCCTCTGAACAGACAAAGAAATAACAGGACCACTGCCCCCTCAGGCGTGTCGTACAAGGCCACTAACATGAAGTTTGTCATGGGGCTAGCAACCACGTCATTTAAAACAAACTGCCATAGAAACGACCACAGCAGGAGCATGTGTCTGCTTGGTACAAGCTTCCTACAAGGGGACCAGCTGCGATGGTGGCTCACTGCTCCACAAGGAGCGTCATGGAAAATGTTAATGATGATGATATCACGTGATCCAATACCTGGGTATTTCTCATGTAAAGTTTATGTACGTTTGAAACTCAGAGACATCCCTACAGCTCACAACATCTGACGTAGATCACAAATATTGAAAGAAACCATAAACAGATGAAAAGTAACAACATTCAACATAACAATCTTACAATGCTTGTGTCAGATCAGTAACAACATTGCAGACTGACACAACTCAAGAGTAATAAATAGATATATTTTCACCTAGTAACACAAACTGTCCTTTTTCCACACAACCTGCCTAAGGAAAATTCTTCAATTTTCTGGCCGAACATGAAGGATGTCTGCTGACCGAGCAAAGTGGAGACAGTTTCTTGCTGTTCTACAAGATGCCACCAGGTCACTGATTGCTTTGTCCATCAGCTGCCAAGAACCAAAGAAGTAGTAGCACAATGTGAATCTCTTGCTTGATTCACAAACTTGAGGCACAAGCTTCTATCTCAAACCCTAGTAACCAACTCAACTCTTAAAAAACTCGTCAAAATGACACGAGTTTTTGTCCTATATTCTCTAACACTTCTAAAACATGATGACTACAAACTCACAGCATCTCTACAGCAATCAAACCAGCAAATCTTATCACATATACAATCTTATTTGACTCTCCCAGAACTTACAAACACAATACTATCTGAGCTCCTTATGCAGCACTGGTGTTTGACACCTATCAATTCTATCAAACCACACAAACTACGAGTATTCTTGAAACGTTCCCTAAAACAGTGATTCTCAAACAATTTTTGCTTATGGCCCTCCCCTTTCTGAGCCTCATTTACATCTGTGGGCCCCCCCTCATAGTTGCTGTTACTATCTTACTGTGGCCTCCTAGTATTATGGCATGTCCCAGGTTGAAAACCATTTAGTGAAATGTGAGAGTTGTCAGTGCAACATTTCATTTGAAACAAGTACATTTTTTTAATACATGCTTTTATAATAGTTTGAATACATTTTGGAGGTTTACAGTATTGATTTCCTTTTCTGGTTCCCTACTGAGCATAGAACTACAACTACAGCTAGCCCCCATGCAGAAAGTCTGCATCAGAATACATACTCCAGAAACTGTTGTTAGCAATATGCTTTACAAAATGAGGCTGCCATGAATAAAGTCATTTAAGTTACCTTTTAGGCCATGACTTAGGAAGCATAGTCCTTTTTTTTTCTGTCTTCTTTTAGACTGAAGCATTTAGGATAACAGAATCTAGACCCAACTTCTACACCCCAGAGTAGAAGACGAACAACTAAGTAAGTAAGCTTCTAGACCCAACCTCTACACCCCAGAGTAGAAGACGAACAACTAAGTAAGTAAGCTTCTAGACTCAACCTCTACACCCCAGAGTAGAAGACGAACAACTAAGTAAGTAAGCTTCTAGACCCAACATCTACACCCTAGAGTAGAAGACGAACAACTAAGTAAGTAAGCTTCTAGACTCAACCTCTACACCCCAGAGTAGAAGAGGAACAACTGAGTAAGTAAGCTTCTAGACAGATATCCTTGTTATGTTTTAAAAGAATACAGTTATTTTACATCCCATCTTCTGTGTGCTGTAGCAGACGTGGCTCCATGGTTCTCAAAAGAAAGCAACTTCCCTCTAAAACTGGATGACTCGTACAATGATCCCATGAGAGAACATTCTAGCAATGTGGAAGTTCTACCATCTGGTTACCACATTCTAATATCTGGTATCTACCACATCTACAGCAGTATCGAACTCAAACCAGACAGCAGCAAGCCATGTCGGGAATTTGATGTTAAGGTGTGGTATACACAGAACTGTGAATAAATATAATTATGTAGAAGCTGATAAAAGAGAAGAATTATGAATAATTTTATAGTAAAATTTAATTTAATTTTTAAAAATTTAAATAAAATGTGTAGCCATAAAAGTGAATAAGTAAGAAAGATAAAAGAACCGTGGTGTGACTAGCAAATATGAATCAGTAGACATACATTAAATGTAAGGTAGTCCTACAGCTAGACAATGCTGTAGGGGAGTCAAGTGTTAAACACTTAAACTAGATTTCAGCTTTTTGAGGTGCGGGTGACCATTCTCGCTGCATTTGTCTACACTAACTCAGAGCAGAGCCAGTTTTCACAGCTGGGTAGAGTGGAGTGTGAAGGGTCATTACAGCCAAACATAATCTCAACTGTAACCCACTCAGGAAAATTAGGCATTTGTCATAATGATAGATGACTGCAAAGGTGTAGGTACCAGGCCTTGTCCATACATACCCCCACCCTGGACTTCCAACAGTATCATGGCTGTACAATATATACAATCATAAAATCACCACAGTCACCTTTATAAATGTTATTATATTTATACCACTGTCAACAAATCATCATACATGTTACCACAATCATCAGTGTAACAGCTAATACAATCATCATGGCCATCACCACAATCATCAGTATAACAGCTAATACAATCATCATAGCCATCACCACAATCATCAGTGTAACAGCTAATACAATCATCATGGCCATCACCACAATCACAAATATCAACGTATTTCACAGTTATAATGTTATCACATCATCATAACTGTCACTACTATCATCATCATAAATGTCATTAAAATCAGTCTTAATAAATGTCACCACAATCATTACAGCTGTTTTCCAATTCATCATTGTAAATGTCATCAAAATCATCATTGTAACTGTCATCAGAATCATCATAATGGTCACCAAAGTTATCAAGATTACTGTCATCAAAATCATTACTACCATAATTGTCACAAAAATTACTGTCATGACAATCACAATCATTATCATAATGGTTAAAAAAAATCATAGCTGGCACCACAATCATAACTGTTTCCACAATCATTATCATAATCGTCACAAAAATCACTGTCATGACTATCACAATAATTATCATAACTGTCACAAAAATCACTGTCATGACTTACTTACTTACTACCGTGAGGTGTAGAGGTTTGGAAGAGAGAGCGCCAGACCATCCTAACGGCTGTCTTCCTCCTGGCCTGGTTCCATTCTAGTCCTCGGTCCTTCAAGGATTGTCTAATGTTGTCCTCCCAACGGACTCTGGGTCGTCCTGGGGGTCTGGATCCCTGGCTCTTTGTTTCCCATGCTTGTCGTGGTAGCCGATCTTCTCCCATTCTGCAGACATGGCCAAACCATCTTAGTTGGGACTGTTCTACTTGGGTCTGCAGGGGGTGGGATTTAAGGCCTTGACGTATCGTCTGGTTGCGGACCATGTCTCTTCTTGTTACTTCAACCACCTTCCTCAGATATCTCATTTCTGGGGTTTGGATCTGGCTTCTTTTTTTTTTAACTCTGCGTAGGCCGGTCCCAAGCCCGGATGAAAAAGGAGGAGGGCGGCCTGCATGGAGGCCGTAAGGAGGCAGCCCCTCCACCATGCAAAGGCACAACAGGCCAATCACCTGTTTGTCTTAAAAGCTGAACTGTCATGACTATCACAATAATTATCATAAATATCTAAAAAAAATCACTGTCATGACTATCACAAAAATCACTGTCATGAATCATTACCATAATGGTCACAAAAACCATAACTGGCACCACAATCATAACTGTTACCACAATCATCAAAACTGTGATCAAGATCATCATCAAAGCTGTCACTACAGTCATGAAAACTTTTACCATTATCACCATCAACATAGCATTGCAATCATAAAATACCATCTCATCCTCAAGTCTGTCAGTAAAAACCACAAACTGCCAATAAAAGACAAGAATAAAACACAATACGTCTGAAACAAAACAAGAACAGTAGTAACATCAACAACAGTAGTAACATCAACAACAGCCGCTTGGATTCCAATTAAGTATAACTGACATAACAATCTCTCCAGACCTGGAGGCTGGGCGTAGTGAGAAGTCGACCTAGAGACAGACAGAGTTCAGGTCTTATTCTCAGCTCGGTGCACACCTGTTGTGATGACTGTACACGAGATAGGGAGACCAGTTACACAGGTAAGGTCAGATATCCAGGTGAAATTGTTTATTTGATAGCAGGTGCCAAAATGGTGTGTAGAATAATCAAGATCACATTGTTAGTTACTGAAGGAAACAAGTGAAACAGAGTACCATATTGACAGTGACCTGAGCTTAACTTGTTAGCAAATCTAAAAACACAGCCACAAATCAATGAGAATAAAACAAGAAATAAAAAAATAAGGCTATATGGCAAGTGACATTGACAACAACAAAGCAAAAAAATCAGGCATGTATGGGCCAAAATTCTTCTTTTCCCACCTTATAGAGCATGGAGGAGCCACTATTAGTCACATTATAGAGCATGGAGGAGCCACTATTAGTCACCTTGTAGAGCATGGAGGAGCCAGTATTAGTCACCTTATAGAGCATGGAGGAGCCACTATTAGTCACCTTATAGAGCATGGAGGAGCCACTATTAGTCACCTTATAGAGCATGGAGGAGCCACTATTAGTCACCTTATAGAGCATGGAGGAGCCACTATTAGTCACCTTGTAGAGCATGGAGGAGCCACTATTAGTCACCTTGTAGAGCATGGAGGAGCCACTATTAGTCACCTTATAGAGCATGGAGGAGCCACTATTAGTCACCTTATAGAGCATGGAGGAGCCACTATTAGTCACCTTATAGAGCATGTAGGAGCCACTATTAGTCACCTTATAGAGCATGTAGGAGCCACTATTAGTCACCTTGTAGAGCATGGAGGAGCCACTATTAGTCACCTTATAGAGCATGTAGGAGCCACTATTAGTCACCTTGTAGAGCATGGAGGAGCCACTATTAGTCACCTTGTAGAGCATGGAGGAGCCACTAATAGTCACCTTATAGAGCATGGAGGAGCCACTATTAGTCACCTTATAGAGCATGGAGGAGCCACTATTAGTCACCTTGTAGGAAGCTTACAGTAAAGTATTCTAGTGCTGTTGTAGTGGTGGTTTCTGTAGCACTGTTTTAACATGATGAGGTTGTCAGCCCCATGATGAGGTTGCCAGCCCCATGCACAGCCTCATTTTAGTTGCCTGTGACGATACGTCTGAGGAATCAGTAGTCCTGTTCTTTATTTGTGTCATCAGAGCCCTCCGTGAACTACACAGCGACGTGCCAAGATTGACGGTGCCATATTTACCGTTGGTTGTCTCGTCTGCATATAACTATGCAGCTGTTCCTTGGGGAAAATAATACTAAGTTAAGCTCCTCAACATAACGGCAATATGTGTCTCTTTTTCTGTGGTTCAGAAATATTAGATTCAAACTTTTACAAATAGAGTTCTCCATCACACCCTTTATGTCAGAAAGCCAGAAGAAATAACAGATCTATAGAAAACAATGCAGAAGGGAACTAGACATTCTAAAACCTTGAATGGATGGCGCAGGACAGGAAGGTTTGTTATGAGTTTGTTCAAGGCCTATGATCCTTATGTAGCTGAAAGGTAGTGATAGCCAAACATAATCTCAACTGGAACCCACTAGGGAGAATTAGACATTTGTCGCTATGCATAGATGTAAAATACCAGGCAGATCCATGCTAAGAACAATCTCATTATGATCTTTTAGCCAGGCATGAAGAAGATGCTTCCACCAAAGTTTTGTCTCTAATCACGAACTGCTTTAAATCTTTCTTTATTTGCCTAGCACTCAGTCTTACTCATGTTCACAACCATGAGAAAGCTTAGCTTTATGAGGATCTGCTTTAGGTGACCAGTACCTATACTAGATCTTAGCTTTATGAGGTCAGGTGACCAGTTCCTATACTAGATCTTAGCTTTATGAGGTCAGGTGACCAGTACCTATACTAGATCTTAGCTTTATGAGGTGACCAGTACATATACTAGATCTAAGCTTTATGAGGTCAGGTGACCAGTACCTATACTAGATCTTAGCTTTATAAGGTCAGGTGACCAGTTCCTATACTAGAGCTTAGCTTTATGAGGTCAGGTGACCAGTTCCTATACTAGATCTTAGCTTTATGAGGTCAGGTGACCAGTTCCTATACTAGATCTTAGCTTTATGAGGTCAGGTGACCAGTTCCTATACTAGATCTTAGCTTTATGAGGTCAGGTGACCAGTTCCTATACTAGATCTTAGCTTTATGAGGTCAGGTGACCAGTTCCTATACTAGATCTTATTTACTAGGTGACCATCTTACTAGATCTTAGCTTTATGAGGTCAGGTGACCACTTCCTATACTATATCTTAGCTTTATGAGGTCAGGTGACCAGTTCCTATACTAGATCTTAGCTTTATAAGGTCAGGTGACCAGTTCCTATACTAGATCTTAGCTTTATAAGGTCAGGTGACCAGTTCCTATACTAGATCTTAGCTTTATAAGGTCAGGTGACCAGTTCCTATACTAGATCTTAGCTTTTTGAGGTCAAGGTGACCAGTTCCTTTCCTAGATGCCTTTACCTTCAATAGCTCATGAGCAGGGTCAGGTACCCATTTTTACAGCTGGGTTTATTAGAGTGTGTCCTTGTCCTTGAGAAGTAGAAGTGATGTAAATTGTCTGCTACTCTGATTTACAAAGTGGGGAGACTCAAAAAATACTTTTAGCTGTGGGCATAAAAATATTTTGCAACAGCTCTGCGCATAATATGAGTCATATCATAAAGTTGCACATTCATCACTCACTATAGGGCTAACGTATTGTATCTTCTAGCTATAAGAATGATCCTATGACAAATCATGATTGATTATCCACCAGGTGGAGTTTTTTATCTTCAAGCCGGTGACCATCTTCACACTGAGGTGTCTGGAATGGGGCTGACCAGCTTTCAAAGAGAATCAAGCTACTTTGGGCTAATGATGTTGGGAGATATTATTCACTAACACATACAACCATATGACGGAGAAATTGTCACTACGGTTCAAAATCAAAGACAAACGTCATGATTACACTCAATCCAATGAAACTATTCATCCTGTGCAATAGTCATGAAATACACTATAGGCTGATATAACATGGATTGTGGGGTTGAAACTTTGGCACCACGTTATAAGTGAGCCAGTGTTCTATCAAATTTCCATATTTTGACTTAAATCTATCAAGTCTAGACAGAAACCAGTAACCTGAAGAACATTTAGCATAAGTACAAACAACTATTATCAGACATGAATGAGTGGAAATAAGTAAAAGACACATCAATCTTTTATTTTGGATGCTGAAAATAAAGATTTCGCTGAAATTTTTCATGTTTTAATTAAAATTTGAAGCACATGAACTAGGGGGAATTGCCAAAAATTGGAGTCCAACCTCTGATTGCAGTAATAGTGTAATAGGTAGTGTCGGTAACATAAATTCGGGTGAAATTATATTGTTATGAGATCGACTTTTATAATTAAAATTAGATTTGTAGTCTGTTACGGGTCGTTATCCTGAAGGAAAACGCAAAAGAGGCCGACCAAAAACAACCTGGCGGAGGACTGTGGAGGCTGAGATGCAAAGAATGAACCAGAGTTGGGGCACTGTACGAAGGATGGCCACCGACCGAGCAAAGTGGAATCAATTTGTTGTTGCCCTACAAGACGCCACTAGGGGTGATGGCCACTGACTGCTTTGACGGTCGGTGGCTAAGGATCAAAGAAGAAGAAGACGGGTCATTATATTAGTATTATAGTTGGAGTAGACGTCTTGCTACTTTGGCCAATATTACCTAGAGGTAGAAATGGTGGACCCCGAACACAGCTATCCAACTCCAAATACTCAACATCACCACCAAGACCGAGTGGACAGTCAAACAACGTTTATTGTACAAAACACAGCTCCACAGGTATCAACTTGACAGCCACTACAGCGTATGGCATAAAATGTATAGTCATGTAAAGATCTGTAGCATCCATTACATTATTTTATGTAAATAAATTCAACGTTTATTTGCTACTACTGTCAGAGTGAAGTCGATCATCGAGATCATTCATCACTTGTCAGTTGTGAACTGTTTTGTCGTCTGAGAGGAAAAAGTTATCCTAACACCATCAAACATAAATAAGCTGCCTACTGTTCAGGATAGAGATACGAACCCACTATACGATCAACACAAGGTAGAAGTAGGGTATAGTAGACAACCATCACCAGCTGTCACAATAGCAATACAGAGTTATATCAAGCCATGCTATCTCTTCTTCTTTGATTCTTAGCCGCCGACCGTCAAAGCAGTCAGTGGCCATTACGCCTGGTGGCGTCTTGTAGGGCAACAACAAATTGATTCCACTTTGCTCGGTCGGCGGCCATTCTTCGTAGTGCCCCAACTCTGGTTCATTCTTTGCATCTCAGCCTTCACAGTCCTCCGCCAAGTTGTTTTTGGTCGGCCTCTCTTTCGTTTTCCTTCATGGGTCCATAGCATAGCTGTTCTTGTGATGGCATCGGGGTCTCTTCTGAGGACATGGCCAACCCAGCTCCAGCATCTGCCAGCTATGATGGTGTGCATGTCCTCTTGCTTGCTCCGAGTAAGCAGATCTTGGTTGGTGATGGTATTCAGCCAAAAGATTCGGAGAATTTTTTTTAGGCATGTTGTGTGAAAAGAGGACAATTTTGACATTTCCTTCTCTGTAACTCTCCAGCTCTCCGCGCAATAGAGAAGCACAGAAAGCACACAGCTCTGATATAATCTTAATTTTGTGCTGTACTGAGAGGACTTCCAGATGTTGTTTAGACTAAAAAAAGGCTGTTCTTGCTTTGTTCATTCTGTTGTTGATGTCTTTGCTAATTGCTTGCTCCGCCGTCTGGTGTTACTATGCATCCTAGGTATGTGAAGACATCTGTCTGTTCCAGTTGCTGATTCCTTATTGATATGGGCTCATGGTTGCTCACATTGAGCGTCATGACCTCTGTCTTCTTTAGGTTGATGTTCAAGCCCACCTGCTGGCTATACTTATTAAGTCTATCCGTTTTTTCCTGGATGTGTTGATGTGAATGTGCTAGCAGTGCAATGTCATCTGCATATTCCAGATCTTCCAATGTAGTCCATCTTATTCCTCTTGGATTGCCCTCTGTTGTCTGGCGCATCACCCCAGTCTATGACTGTTAAAAATAGAGTGGTTGATAAGGGGCATCCCTGTCGTACTCCTGTCTTCACTTCAAAGGCTAGGTTGCTCTGCCCAATGCTACACGTAAAGTTGGCATAAAGGCTTTTTATAATTGACACTATGCAGCTTGGAATTCCATAAGCCCTCAGTATTTTCCATAACTGTCCCTATGTATACTGTCAAACGCCTTTTCAAAATCAACGAAATTAATGTACAGCTGTCTTTGCCATTCTGAGCACTGCTCTATAATGTTCCTGAGGGTAAATATATGATCTACACATCTTCTGTTCTTTCTAAATCCTGCTTATTCTTTCCTCAGTTTGTGGTCTACTGCTTTTGAGATTCTCTGTATAATTATCCTGCCTAGTATTTTGCTGGGAACTGAGAAAAGAGTTATTCCTCTCCAATTATTGCAGTCTGCAAGATCTCCCTTCTTGGGCAATTTGACAATTATTCCTTTTCTCCACTGTGTTGGTGTTGTCCGTTTTCCAGACTTGTGCTAATAGTGGTTCTAATAGTTCTGCTGCTAGCTCTGGGTCTGTCTTAAATAGCTCTGCATTTAAGTTATCATGACCAGGAGCTTTTCCATTCTTTAACCCTTTGATTGCTGTGATGATTTCTTCTTTTCGTGGGATGTCTGTATTAACATCTAGATCATTTTCAGCCTCAGGAACATTTCAGTTGTGTCTCTGGTGGTTCCTTATTCAGAGTTTCTCTGAAATGCTCTGCCCATCTTGTTTCCTGTCCCTCTACTGTCGTGATGAGATTTCCGTGCTTATCTCTTACTAATGTAATATTGTTTGCACCTCGTTTTCCACTGATGATTTTAGTTATTTTGTATACTGTGCTTTGTTCATTTCTCAGTGCTGCCTCCTCTGCTTGTCTTGCAAGGTCATCCAGAAATGTCCTTTTGTTAGCACGGGTTTGACGTTTAACTTCCTTGTCCAGCTGACTGTACTGTTCACTATATACTATACCAGGTCTAATTTGAAGTTCTAGACTGTTCTTGAGTTCTAGCCTAACTGGATATGATACAAAAGGATATCCTACATGTTTTATATCGTACACGAAATACAGTTGTGCTGAATGATTGTAGGATTGGGTTTATGAAATAGACATAGGTCCTCTTGGCTTGGCACCAAAGACTAATTCAAACGGCACAAATCCAGTATGTTTGTTAGGTATTTCCCGATAAGTGAACAGTAGCGCTGGGAGTACTCTGTCCCAATCCTGCGGGTATTTCGCTGTTACTTTGCCTAGCATTTGTTTAAGACAGCGATTTAGCCTCTCAATTTTCCCGTTCGCAATTGGGTGATATACACTACTAAGAGATCTAACTATCTCAAACTCTCTCATTACCTGAGTCATAACGTCAGAAATAAACTGAGTTCCCCGATCTGATAACATGTTTTCGGGAAAACCCAATCGACTGAAAATTAAAAATAGCGTGTCAGCAACATCTGTAGTGGATATTGTTTTCAGAGGAATAGCCTCTGGCCAGCGCATGCACATATCAATGCATGTTAGCACATAACGATGTCCTCTAGCTGACGTGACTGGTAGTGGACCTATAAGGTCGATTGCCATTTTTGCGAATGGACGCAAAGATGTCTGATGCCTGGATAAGCGCATTATGCTTGGGGCATTTAGCTGCCACATCTTGACATATTTGTCACGTGCGACAAAAGATTTTCACATCCCTTGTCACCCCAGGCCAAAAGAAATGAGACAAAACCCTCTGTTTTGTCCTGGCAATCCCTAAATGTCTTGCACAATTAACATCATGAACATGCTGTAAGACAAATGGACGGAAACTAGTAGGTACCATAATTTGTTTGTTTACTGATGTGGAATCTTGGAAATTCCGAATCAAGATCCCATTCTTGATTGTGTACAAGTGTAAAGAATTATCATTAAATACCACATCATCAGTCTTGGCAACATGAAATTTTTTTTTTAATGAATCATCTTCATTTTGCATCTGTATGAATGATTCTTTGTCAATAAGTTTAACCTGTAAATCATCCTCATCTGTCCCCTCCTTATCAGACATCTCCTCATCAGTCACCCTCTCATCATTCATCACCTCAATCTGGACCTGTTCATGCAACTTTGCATGAGACTAAGCTCCAGTAGTGACAGCATTTGCCATAAACAAATGTTGCTGTTCCAATTTTAAAATATCATTATTAGTGCATTCATGAAGACCAACGATATTCCCCAGGGTTATTCCAGCAATTGGTTTGTCCAACAGGGACACGAGAGTCTTTCCTCTGAGTGTTATTAAAATTATACCTCCCTCTGAAAGATCCAGTATTATTATCTCGATTTAATTGGAAATTTCTGTCCATGCTATTTGATCTTTGTCTGGGTCTATTGGACATCATGGTTCTAGCTGATGCCACTGGCAATGGATTCTTTATGTTAGTCCTGCCAAGATTTCTTCCAGGATGTGCAATTTGGTATTGTCGTCCAAGATTTTCTACAGCAGCCAACGTTTCAGGCTTTCTCTCCTGCAATCATTCAAACTTTATTTAATATCGTCCTTTGGACATCTTTATGAATAAGCACACATTTCCTTACTAGAATAAGCTAGGGACACCTCAACCAAGTATATTGATGTCCTGGTGATGGAATAATTCAGGAAAAACACAGAATACTGCAGGAGCTCAAAACATATACGTCTGCACACTTCCACACACAAGCCGCTCCTCTCTTGCAGACGATCACCTCACTTTTGCCTCAAATTTGTTCACGTCTGCCAGTAAACCATCTCGGCATGACGTCAATTTCTTTATTAATAAGTGACTTCATATAAAATAAACAAAAAAGGATCCCTGTTGAGCTGCCTATTATATCGACATAAATGTTATGAATTTTAATCATAACAGATATCCTACATGTTTTATATCGTACACGAAATACAGTTGTGCTGAATGATTGTAGGATTGGGTTTATGAAAGCATGATATCAAAAATGCTGCAAAACTATTTGAACGAATGCCAGGTTTTTCTGTAGCAGGATTTGCATGTGTATGTCAACTTAGTTGGCTTTGTTGAGCATGGAGCCATCATTACAGCTGGTCCCCATGCAGGAAGTCTGCACCAAATTGTTCTTGTCCTCTTGTAGCAGTGGCTTTAAAAGTAATTTGTTTTACCAGATGAGATTCTGCTAACAAAATACGACATCAGTGTCACTCTCCAGTGGATACCAGGGCACACAGACGTACCAGGCAATGATAAAGCAGACAGACTGGCAAAACTAGGAGCAAGCATGGTTCAAACATACACTCCAGCAAACGTGCAGACAGCTAAACAAATACTCCAAAACAACTTCAAAGAGGAATGGCTGAACCGATGGGCAAAAGGGTCTACTGGATGTGCCTTGAATAAAGAAATGGCCCATCCCAACAAAAATGACAACATTAATAACCTACGACGTATGGAGCAGAGCACAATCTTCCAACTAAGAACAGAACACACCAGACTCAACAAGCACATAAACAAATTAAACCCCACACATGAGCCTAATTGCCGCAACTGTACCCATCCATATGAGACAGTTCAGCATGTGCTGCTTACTTGCCTGGGACTCTCCACAGACAGACGACAGCTATTGCTGGGCTCCCCAACAATCACAAACACTCTCTACAGCACCACTCAACAGCTACAGAACACATGCAGGTTCTTCAGCTTGGCACTGACTGCTAAAGAACGAGGAGCTCAACAGCCCTAGTTAATCAACAACAACAACAACAACCACCTGATGAGATTGCTGGCCCAAGTACAGGGCAACATAATGTGTATTTGTAATATGAATTCATGTTTTCTTTGATTATTTGGTATGTGCATGTGTGAGTGTGTCTTTATGTCTGTACATTTATACATATAACATTCATATGACTAAGCAATTTTGTTTTGGTGTTTTGTTTGGTCATTTTAAATGAATATAAGACAAAATGTTTATAAGACTGATAGAGTAATTTCTTATTTCATCAATTTTATTGAGACTGTACAGATTGTTAATAAGACTGATTGTGTAGTTTCTTATTTCATTTTTGACAGATTGTGCAATTTCATATTTCAATATTTTTGTATTATTTTCCTGCTGACACAATAAATTTAAAATAATAAACAAAAATGTGGTAGGTACACTTTGTTAGAAAGAAAGAAGGAAAACACTGATAAGCTACCCTGGGAATTGAACCAGGGATAATCTATATGGGGCTAAGGGATTGAATTGTGGAAGAACATACATCCTAATGCACCTCAAAATTGTGCCTAGTTGGCAGTGGTCATTCTCATGACAATACATGCAACTATTGAATATAGAACCTGGAAACAACCCAAAATATATATACACTTGATGACCTTCTGTAATCACTTCTGTTGTTTAGTGTTTTCCTTCTTACCAGCATCTGCCACATAAACTTATTTATTCCATTTTCTTTGTGCCCCTGATGAAGCATAGAGCCACCACTAGCAGCTGATCCCCTAGCAGAAAGCCTGCACCAAACATTCTCTCTTGTAGCAGTGGTTTCTGTAGTAATGACTTTTACTTGATGAGATTGTCTGCTCTTCCATAACCTGATAATAGTCACCTTGTGTGACATGCCCGAGGTAGCAGTGATACTATTTATGCTTTTTCTCGTCAGAGACCCCAGAGAACTACAGGGGCTCTTGACCATGAAGGTTTCATACCTGTCATCGTATACAGGAAAGGGATAATCTGTACAGGAATTTTTAATTTTTGTCTGTGTACAAGCAGTTTGAACAGGTTTTTTTAATTCCATTTTTTTCCACTTTAAATTTTTTTGTTTCAAGCCTTGACATTTTTAAAGTGTTTCCTGAAAAAATCCTATAAAATCCTACCAACCCGTGATTTAAAAAGTGAAAGTTTCACTGCATATGACCTAAAATAGCTGCCGAACCCAGCAATTGGTATTGCTTACAGGTTTTTAAACTTTGTACAGGTTTTTTCCTCAGGGGGTTGACAGGTATGAGTTTTTTAATTTCTCATTGGATTTTAATCTTTAACCTCCAGCAGTGATATTTAAAGGCAGATCAATAGGTATACATTTTCCTACTGATGTCAACTACTCTCCCATAATCTCCACATCAAATTTTGTGTGGTAGGACACCTTCATACTTGCAAAAATGTGTTCAGTATAAATACTGCTCATATTCCATCAATAGTGACCTACATTAGGACCTTGCATAACCCCAAACTGATCTCTTTCATACTCATAGCTGCTTTAGTTATGTTTGTGCTATGTTCTGGAAGTCATCAATTTTCCTTTGCACTCCTTATCAAGCAAGGAGCCACCATTGCAGCTGGTCCCTACAGGAAGTCACATGATCTTGCAGCAGTGGATTCTGTGACAATTTGTTTTACATGATGAGGTAACCAGCCCAATGTAAAACCTTATAATAGTTGCCTTGTAAAACATGCCTAAGAGTGCAGTAGGTTTATGCGTTTTCTCTTCAGAGACCCCCCCCCCCCCCCCCGGACTGCATGGGACTATGTTGTGGAACGTTTTATCTAAATCTGTCAAAGCTAACAGTTATACCAGCTTTACAAGACACCAACGTTCACATATCAAGCTCGTGTCAGATTACAATTTAACTAAATCTGTCAAAGCTAACAGTTATACCAGCTTTACAAGACACCAACGTTCACATATCAAGCTCGTGTCAGATTACAATTTATCTATATCTGTCAAAGCTAACAGTTATACCAGCTTTACAAGACACCAACGCTCACATATCAAGCTCGTGTCAGATTACAATTTATCTAAATCTGTCAAAGCTAACAGTTATACCAGCTTTACAAGACACCAATGTTCACATATCAAGCTCGTGTCAGATTACAATTTATCTATATCTGTCAAAGCTAACAGTTATACCAGCTTTACCAGACACCAACGTTCATATATCAAGCTCGTGTCAGATTACAATTTATCTAAATCTGTCAAAGCTAACAGTTATACCAGCTTTACAAGAAACCAACGTTCACATATCAAGCTCGTGTCAGATTACAATTTATCTATATCTGTCAAAGCTAACAGTTATACCAGCTTTACAAGAAACCAACGCTCACATATCAAGCTCGTGTCAGATTACAATTTATCTAAATCTGTCAAAGCTAACAGTTATACCAGCTTTACAAGACGCCAACGCTCACATATCAAGCTCGTGTCAGATTACAATTTATCTATATCTGTCAAAGCTAACTGTTATACCAGCTTTACAAGACATCAACGTTCACATATCAAGCTCGTGTCAGATTACAATTGTTTACATCAATATTGATTAATTTAATGTTACCATTATTAATATGTAACTGCTGATTTTTAAGCACTATTGCCACCACTCTCTCTCTCTCTCCAAGTTATATTAGCAGTATTAATTTTTTGTTTCTGTTGTAGACTAAAATGTTCATAGTTCGCAGACACTTCTCTTTTCTTTAATGCATCTTTTTCACTATATTTGTTTCATTTATTTTGTTGTGGAACAGTTTTAACTGGGAATAGTGTGAGTAGGGAATACTATTCCGAATAGTAAGGTGTATGGTTTGTTTACTATAGTGAGCTTTTCATTCTGTTGTGTTCACTGGTGGGAATGATTTATGTGTGATGTTTGGCGAGATGTTTGGCAGAGAGACATACATTAACTCTTTAAGTCCCAATCGACTTTATATATCCTCAGGGGTTAGACGCGCTTGGCCCAATCAACTTTATAAAGCGTTTAGTATATGTGCCTCTGTTTGAGACTATTTCTAATTATAACTACACACAAACCACCCAAAACGTCATTTCCGACTGCAAGTACATTCTTTTAAATACCGCATGTGTTTAAGAGTGAACGGGTTTTTGTTTTGAGATATTTATTTAAAAATGCACCGGGGTGGCCATTTTTGCTTGGGCCAAACCAACTTTTTTGCTTGGGACTGAAAGAGTTAACTGTTCTTGTGTGTGAGGGAGTGTTCTGACAGTGAGTCGGTTTGGATAAGAGTTTTGGAAGTCGGCTGAGAGATTTGGAAGTGTAGAGATGTGTTTTCAAGTAGAGTTGAGAATGTTGTCGACAGCAGCTGTTTCTGTGTGATTCTGGCATTTTGGTGATTTGGATTAACTGCTCTAGTGTTATGTGGGAGCCGACATAAGCTTTTGGTATGGGCGTGGGTGCAGATCAACCACCCATAGTTTTTCTGGTTTGTGAGTTGATCGGCCAGAGGTGACTGTCTTTGCTGGTAATGTACTGTTGATGTCATCACGGCAAAATAAACTGTGGTACTGTTATACTCAACGTGTTATTTGATTACCTATGCATGTTTCTCTGTCAGTGTACAGGGACCCTAGCAGAGCCTATGAACCCAGGCATATGGTGTGTGTGAAACATCTACAACACCTATCGTAACAGATTTTAATAATAATTCTATTGTTTCTTTCTTCTTATATTCATTAAATTGAATTATTGCAAGACAGAAATATGAAACAGCAAGAATGCCTGTCACATGGTAATGATGATGATCATCATTGTTGTATTTAGGGTAAGGATCGGGAGGTTCAATTTGTAAAATAAATAGTGCTTGTTTTGAATAAATTAAATGTGTTCTTGAGTGATTACTGGTCAGTCTAGCAAAGCAACCTGAGTTAACGCTGGTAGAATAAATGTTGTGAGTGAAGAATCACGCAGGAATGAAGGGATTTTGGTGAAAGTTTTCAGGGGAGATTGTGAACGGAATTTTGAGTAAGCTGGGTGTGTATTGTTCTTCTTCTTCTGCGTTCGGTTGTATTGTTCTGAACAGAGATGATTTAGAGAAGGATAGTTACATGAATAGGATAATTCGTGATGAAAGTGCGTGATAACTTCAGTGTTTGAGAAGCTGGGATTTATATTATAAGTAATTGCCCTCCACTGGATCAGTTTGATGTCTGCAGTTAAATGCTACTGTATTTATGCGGTATTTAAATATTCAGGATATATTTCATTAAATGTTTCTTTGTGACTGTAACCCTGTGTCATTAGTAGCATGACCAGCGACAGTGTGATCTGCAAGGACTTGTATCATACACCTAGACAACTATATGAGCCAGTACAAAGGTTGCACATTTCTCATACATACAATAATGTAACAGAACATTATGCACCAACTTCACACTTATCACCGGAGAGTGGACAGCTTGTGTCAATGCCTATTTCTTTAAGATGACAATTTAATTGTTAGATTTTGTTTTAAGCTTATTTGTTGTTATCTGCAGCATTATTTTAGTTAACATCTCTGGTTTGAATTGTTTGACACCTTCTTTCTTATTTACGAGTAGTATTTTTTTTGTTAAATTGTTCCCATGTCATAACCTTTCTGTATTTCTTTACCTGGACGGTACTAGACAATGGGTTATTCCAAACTGTCTAGTCATCCTCTCATAACCTTTCTGTATTTCTTTACCTGGACGGTACTAGACAATGGGTTATTCCAAACTGTCTAGTCATCCTCTCATAACTTTCTGTATTTCTTTACCTGGACGGTACGAGACAAAGGGTTATTCCAAACTGTCTAGTCATCCTCTCATAACCTTTCTGTATTTCTTTACCTGGATGGTACTAGACAAAGGGTTATTCCAAACTGTCTAGTCATCCTCTCATAACCTTTCTGTATTTCTTTACCTGGACGGTACTAGACAATGGGTTATTCCAAACTGTCTAGTCATCCTCTCATAACCTTTCTGTATTTCTTTACCTGGACGGTACGAGACAAAGGGTTATTCCAAACTGTCTAGTCATCCTCTCATAACCTTTCTGTATTTCTTTACCTGGACGGTACGAGACAAAGGGTTATTCCAAACTGTCTAGTCATAACCTGTCTGTATTTCTTTACCTGGACGGTACGAGACAAAGGGTTATTCCAAACTGTCTAGTCATAACCTGTCTGTATTTCTTTACCTGGACGGTACTAGACAATGGGTTATTCCAAACTGTCTAGTCATCCTCTCATAACCTTTCTGTATTTCTTTACCTGGACGGTACTAGACAATGGGTTATTCCACACTGTCTAGTCATCCTCTCATAACTTTCTGTATTTCTTTACCTGGACGGTACGAGACAAAGGGTTATTCCAAACTGTCTAGTCATCCTCTCATAACCTTTCTGTATTTCTTTACCTGGATGGTACGAGACAAAGGGTTATTCCAAACTGTCTAGTCATAACCTGTCTGTATTTCTTTACCTGGACGGTACGAGACAAAGGGTTATTCCAAACTGTCTAGTCATCCTCTCATAACCTTTCTGTATTTCTTTACCTGGACGGTACTAGACAAAGAGTTATTCCAAACTGTCTAGTCATCTTCTCATAACCTTTCTGTATTTCTTTACCTGGACGGTACTAGACAATGGGTTATTCCAAACTGTCTAGTCATCCTCTCATAACCTTTCTGTATTTCTTTACCTGGACGGTACTAGACAATGGATTATTCCAAACTGTCTAGTCATCCTCTCATAACCTTTCTGTATTTCTTTACCTGGACGGTACTAGACAATGGGTTATTCCAAACTGTCTAGTCATCCTCTCATAACCTTTCTGTATTTCTTTACCTGGACGGTACGAGACAAAGGGTTATTCCAAACTGTCTAGTCATCCTCTCATAACCTTTCTGTATTTCTTTACCTGGACGGTACGAGACAAAGGGTTATTCCAAACTGTCTAGTCATAACCTGTCTGTATTTCTTTACCTGGACGGTACGAGACAAAGGGTTATTCCAAACTGTCTAGTCATCCTCTCATAACCTTTCTGTATTTCTTTACCTGGACGGTACTAGACAAAGAGTTATTCCAAACTGTCTAGTCATCTTCTCATAACCTTTCTGTATTTCTTTACCTGGACGGTACTAGACAATGGGTTATTCCAAACTGTCTAGTCATCCTCTCATAACCTTTCTGTATTTCTTTACCTGGACGGTACTAGACAATGGGTTATTCCAAACTGTCTAGTCATCTTCTCATAACCTTTCTGTATTTCTTTACCTGGACAGTACGAGACAAAGGGTTATTCCAAACTGTCTAGTCATAACCTTTCTGTATTTCTTTACCTGGACGGTACTAGACAATGGGTTATTCCAAACTGTCTAGTCATCTTCTCATAACCTTTCTGTATTTCTTTACCTGGACGGTACGAGACAAAGGGTTATTCCAAACTGTCTAGTCATAACCTTTCTGTATTTCTTTACCTGGACGGTACTAGACAATGGGTTATTCCAAACTGTCTAGTCATCCTCTCATAACCTTTCTGTATTTCTTTACCTGGACGGTACTAGACAATGGGTTATTCCAAACTGTCTAGTCATCCTCTCATAACCTTTCTGTATTTCTTTACCTGGACGGTACGAGACAAAGGGTTATTCCAAACTGTCTAGTCATCCTCTCATAACCTTTCTGTATTTCTTTACCTGGACGGTACGAAATACAAAGGGTTTAGTGATTCCAAACTGTCTAGTCATAACCTGTCTGTATTTCTTTACCTGGACGGTAACTAGACAAAGGGTTATTCACCAAACTGTCTAGTCATCCTCTCATAACCTTTCTGTATTTCTTTACCTGGACGGTACTAGACAAAGAGTTATTCCAAACTGTCTAGTCATCTTCTCATAACCTTTCTGTATTTCTTTACCTGGACGGTACTAGACAATGGGTTATTCCAAACTGTCTAGTCATCCTCTCATAACCTTTCTGTATTTCTTTACCTGGACGGTACTAGACAATGGGTTATTCCAAACTGTCTAGTCATCTTCTCATAACCTTTCTGTATTTCTTTACCTGGACGGTACGAGACAAAGGGTTATTCCAAACTGTCTAGTCATAACCTTTCTGTATTTCTTTACCTGGACGGTACGAGACAAAGGGTTATTCCAAACTGTCTAGTCATCCTCTCATAACCTTTCTGTATTTCTTTACCTGGACGGTACGAGACAAAGGGTTATTCCAAACTGTCTAGTCATAACCTTTCTGTATTTCTTTACCTGGACGGTACGAGACAAAGGGTTATTCCAAACTGTCTAGTCATCCTCTCATAACCTTTCTGTATTTCTTTACCTGGATGGTACTAGACAAAGGGTTATTCCAAACTGTCTAGTCATCCTCTCATAACCTTTCTGTATTTCTTTACCTGGACGGTACGAGACAAAGGGTTATTCCAAACTGTCTAGTCATCCTCTCATAACCTTTCTGTATTTCTTTACCTGGACGGTACGAGACAAAGGGTTATTCCAAACTGTCTAGTCATCCTCTCATAACCTTTCTGTATTTCTTTACCTGGACGTACTAGACAATGGGTTATTCCAAACTGTCTAGTCATAACCTTTCTGTATTTCTTTACCTGGACGGTACGAGACAAAGGGTTATTCCAAACTGTCTAGTCATCCTCTCATAACCTTTCTGTATTTCTTTACCTGGACGGTACGAGACAAAGGGTTATTCCAAACTGTCTAGTCATCCTCTCATAACCTTTCTGTATTTCTTTACCTGGACGGTACGAGACAAAGGGTTATTCCAAACTGTCTAGTCATCCTCTCATAACCTTTCTGTATTTCTTTACCTGGACGGTACGAGACAAAGGGTTATTCCAAACTGTCTAGTCATAACCTTTCCGTATTTCTTTACCTGGACGGTACAAGACAAAGGGTTATTCCAAACTGTCTAGTCATAACCTTTCTGTATTTCTTTACCTGGACGGTACGAGACAAAGAGTTATTCCAAACTGTCTAGTCATAACCTTTCTGTATTTCTTAGTTATAGTGAACCTCTTAGTGTGTCTTGATGAGTCAGTAAAACAATTATATGACACTTGATACACCAACATATATGTGTTTGTTTACCTGATAGTAAAACAATTATGTGACACTTGATACACCAACATATATGTGTTTGTTTACCTGATAGTAAAACAATTATGTGACACTTGATACACCAACATACACTTGTATATGTGTTTGTTTACCTGATAGTAAAACAATTATGTGGCACTTGATACACCAACATGTATGTGTTTGTTTACCTGAAAGTAAAACAATTATGTGACACTTGATACACCAACATATATGTGTTTGTTTACCTGATAGTAAAACAATTATGTGGCACTTGATACACCAACATATATGTGTTTGTTTACCTGATAGTAAAACAATTATGTGACACTTGATACACCAACATATATGTGTTTGTTTACCTGATAGTAAAACAATTATGTGACACTTGATACACCAACATATATGTGTTTGTTTACCTGATAGTAAAACAATTATGTGGCACTTGATACACCAACATATATGTGTTTGTTTACCTGATAGTAAAACAATTATGTGACACTTGATACACCAATATATATGTTTGTTTACCTGATAGTAAAACAATTATGTGACACTTGATACACCAATATATATGTGTTTGTTTACCTGATAGTAAAACAATTATGCCACACTTGATCTTCTTCCGTCCTTAGCCACCGACCGTCAAAGCAGTCAGTGGCCATTACGCCTAGTGGCGTCTTAGGGCAACAGCAGATAGGTTTTCTTTGCCATTGTTTCCCATCACGCCTAGTGGCGTCTTTAGGGCAACGGCAAATCAACCCATTTGCTGTTGTTTCCGTAATCGAAGTGACTGGCAAACGGGTGATCAGCCCGTTGTGACCACACTTGATACACCAACATTCTATCAATAGCCTTTAGCTCCCCAAGGAACACAAGATCTTCCTGTCACGTGTCATCAGCTCCAGTTCCTTCCATGTCTCCAGTTCTCTTCTCCACATGCTCTTTGATCTACCTCTACATCTCGCCCTGAGAACTCCAGAACAAGAACTACCTGTTATGGCTTTCAACAGGTTTCCTCAATGTGTGCCCTATCCATCACCAGCATCTTCTAATCTCTTGTTCCACTGACACTTGTCAGGTTCTTGTCATCAGTTACACACTGGTGACTTTGTCACACCATTTCAACCCTTCTTTCTATGCAAACACCTATTTATGAAAGTCTGTAACTTCTTGTTTCTGTTGTTCTCCATGTTTCACAGTCATACAAGAGGACAGGCTTGACATTTAAGTTGAAGATTCCTATTTTTGTGTTGGACGTGATTTCTTTTGATTTCCATTATTTTCTTCATCCCTGTGAGATTAAAAGAGTCCATACACCAACAAGAATGCATCAGAAGATAACACCCATTCAAGATGTAGAATCATATACATATATATATCCTGGCAGTGAACAGATAAAGTTGGAGGAACGCACATTGATATCAAAATGATACATCAACATTATGTGAGTTTACATATCTGACTGTAACTTGTACACATACAGAAGTACACATCTGTCCAGACATGGCACTTCCTGTACAGAAAAAAAAAGTCTGGGCAGTAACTAAGAACTGTCTTTCATTCTATTTCAGAGTAGAAACAAGGGCAGTAACTAAGAACTGTCTTTCATTCTATTTCAGAGTAGAAACAATCACATAAAAGTACGTGTCAAGTTTTCAACACTTCACTCACCTACGGTACAGCTATGGGATACCTTAACTGTATCTACTGGTTACAAAACCAAGTATTGGAGGTCAAAACCAATCAGAAATTTGGGCAATGGAGGTTAAACTACGAGGGCTATTCCAAAATCAACAATTGGCTGGTAAAAATAATCAAAAATAGAGAAAAAAATCTTATTACACACAAAACTTACATACATAACTGCATTACTTTTCCACATAGTCGACACCCAAATTCAGGCAATTGTCGTACCGTGGCACCAGCTTTTGCAATCCCTCATTAAGGAACGGCGCCGCCAGGGTACCCAGCCAGTTGTTGACTCCATCCATGAGCTCCTCGTTGGTTTCGAAGCGCTGAGTAGCCAGCCAGACCATCTTGCAGAAAAGATGGTAATCGCTTGGCGCCAAGTCCGGGCTGTAAAGGGTGTGGTTGAAAATCTCCCAGTTGAACTACTCGAGTAAAGCCTTTGTGCGAGCCGCAGTGTGGGGCCGCGCATTGTCGTGCAGGAGAACAATGCCCTTTGTGAGCATTCCGCGCCTTTTGTTTTGGATCGACCTCCAAAGCTTCTTCAGCGTTTCACAATAAACTTCTGACGTTATTGTGGTCCCTGGTGCCATGAATTCCATTAACAAAATTCCCTTGCGATGCCAGAACACTGTAGCCATCATTTTTTGGTGCGAAAATGTTTGTTTGAATTTCTTAGGCTTGTTTGGAGAATGAGTGTGCCTCCACTGTTTGGACTGTTCCTTCGTCTCTGCATTCACGAACTGAACCCATGTCTCGTCTCGTCACGATTCTGTCGAGAAATCCGTCCCCCTCTTCCCAGTAGCGCAGAAGGAACGTCAAAGCTGAGCCCATTCTTTGAGCTTTGTGAATGTCAGTCAGTTGTTTTGGTACCCGCTGTACCAACAAGAGTTGGTATTTCCTGCACCAATCCCTCATAGAACTGTCACTCGTAAACTTATCACCGTACACACGACACAATCGACGATGAACCTCGGCGGCGTTGTGTCCTTCTGCTTGCAGAAAATGAATCACACCACGGACCTCACAGTTGGCGGGAGTGGCGATGACAGGGTCCATCTTTACTCGTGAACAACTGGGACTGTGGGTTTGCATGTAGCGAGATAACACAATATTAACTGCTGCAGGCAATGTGCCATGTCACTATGGCAACCAGTTTATTTTTAACAGCCAATCAGAGGTTGATTTTGGATTAGCCCTCGTAGTAACAAAACTAGGAAATTGAGGTTAACGCTGGACAAATGATCTGGTTGAATCTAGTCACAACAATAGGTACTAAAGGTTGGAACTAGTCACAAAACTAGATGGTGGAGGTTGGAACTAGTCACAAAACTAGATGGTGGATGTTGAAATTAGGTAATCAAGGTTGAAAGGTCACAAAACTAGACATTGGAGATTGAAAATAGTCACTTTACTGCTGTAATGTCTACATATCCATCTAATCTAATTTCTTCAAAGCAACAATATTAAAGAAGCCTGATCTAATTAACTAAACACTCAAGCTCTTCAGAAGTTGTCTAACTTGAAAAATGTAAGCAAAAAAAACAGCACATAATCCCTCCCCCCCAAATTTAAAAAAAAAACAAAAACCTGAATCAATCTCCATCATAGAGACAGCTCAAACATAAATAAAATGACACAAAAAGTTTAAACACTTCAATTTATAAATAATTTTTGTCACAGGATTAAATAAAAATGATATACAAAGATACAGCTTGGTAAACACCGAATGATGACAGGATTAGCCATTAGAAAGTACATTTCTGTATCTCTGTTGTAAAATATTTACCAGCACATGTAGAATATCTACCAGCACATGGGACTTCTCATGAATGTTTGAAAAAAAAAAAAAAAAAAAAAGGCACACAAAAATTAAAGTGAAACAAATCTGAAATATTCCATCTGCTTAAAATAATTTATGAAGATCAATATATCCAAAGCTAGTTAAAGTTTCATCATGACTAATAACAGATCTAGGTTAAATTATCGTCAAACTTGCATGAATAGCCAATAGCAGCACTGAGATCTTTCTCACACCCATTTAATCACACAACTGTAATGAAATCACACAAACTCTGTAACATGTTGGTATTCTGAGATAGGACTATAACAAGGAATATCTTTAACCGTCCTTTGTAATTAACTAGAGAACAAGAAAGACCACCATCTGAGATTTGTGAAAGATGTTTCTTTCTTTCTTGTTGTCTAAGTGTGCAGGCTGCTTATTTTATCAACTGCTTGAGCCATGAAATATCGCTGCTGAGACTGATGACTGCATTTCTATCTAGTGCTTATGCTCCAGCCTGGCATGTTCATCTTCAAGATGTTTGCCACCAATTTGATCCACTGTTTGCCCCACGTAGTTCTCCAGGATCTTTGATGAGTGTCACATAATTTTGTTCGCTCTCTTTTCCTCTCCGGCAGTACTGGTATTTTAAAGTCATTGTTTACACCTCTTCCTGTAATAATTCGTCATGTCTGTTTACCTGATCATCTTTGCTGAGAGAGTAGACAGGTGATACAATATTGACTGACAGTCATGTTGGTAAAATTCTTGTGTACCAAACCTGGGCGTACCCTGGTAACACGAAGTTCGCCCCAGCGAGTTTATTTAGCGCTGATATGGCTATTGTGATTTCCTAATTTCTCTCGTGAAGAGAACACAACCCAGCTGGTCACACAATGAATGTTTGTTTGCAAAGGTACAGGGCAGTAAATTATCCAGGTGGTGACATATTGTATTCACGCATCTGAAGACGATGGAAATGTTGTAATTGCTTTCGGACAGAATTGTTACGAAGAAGACATTATTTGTGATAATGTAAGAAGTTGTAGTGGTAATCATTACCAAGAATTGACGGAAATACCAACTCCTTATACGGAAAATGACCATTTGAAATTTACAAACACATGAGTCATGGAGAAAATTCCATGAGGAAGTTGGCATAGCACGCATGTTTGAATACAATTGGCTGGGTAATTCTAGATGTTATAAACAACACTTATGACTGGAGCCTGGTCAGATTGTAACAACCACGTGCGTGGGACGACAGTTGCAATATAATCTGTCACTTTCGCCGGATTAGAGCACTGTGAAATTCACCTCATCACGAAGACAACCAGCTAGCCAGAGTAAGGAATAGGATCAGAATTCCATTTATTGGACCGGACCTTGTTTGAGCATTTTGTAGACTTATATCCCAGGGAAAACTCAACCTACATTAACATGGAAAGCCTGAATCCTAGGAATCTGAAAACACAAAGTCAGAGTGGGAGCCTAGTGTAAAATAATACCCCAGACCATGTGTAAGAGGCATCTTAAACAAGTTGCCTTAACTACTGCTCTGAGCCAGGAGTCAGTATTCCAAAAGAGATTTTAGGGAGAGTTGTACATTTTAAAATTCTATATTTTACATTTATTAACATGTGAAAATTGCTAAGGGATGTCTAAGTCATCTGAGGCTGACAACCTCAGCATACAGAATGATCGTTTCATGAACCACCACTGTAAGAGATGGTGATTGCTTTATGCGGGTTTCTCACAGAGAACCAAAAGCAGAGGTAGTTCCAAGATCCATATAGAGCAGGGAGTGGATGATGATAGAATTGATGTACGTACTTATATTATTCACCTTTTCAACCAGTGCAAATGTAAAGATATTCAATATTAATGTTATGAATGTTTTCCTCTCACTGGGATTAATATTAATGCTCAGAGAGGGTAAAGTTCTGAGGTAGATGGGATGGTGGAATGAAAAAGGGGGGGGAGGGGGGGGGAGGGAAACATGATTGTGTGTCAGGAAACCCAATACTCAAGAGGGTACCGGTATTTGTTTCTCTTCTTTCATTATACTAGTCGGTGGTAACAGTTGAGGGTACTATCTCTGGAACAACGTGTGTGGTAAAAGTGGCCTGCTGTCAACGCTAGACACCATTATCAGACGGGTCTTGAAGATACTGGACCAGCTTCATGATTATTCCCTGATATTTCTTGGAACGTGTCACAACAACCAGACTTGACCAGCGACGTGAGTGACCCAGTCCATAACCTGCAAAGAACCAACCATCGGCTGGAGCAGAAACCAAACTTACTGGCAGCTAAGTACAAACTTAAAAGCTGCCAAGTGAACTTTTCAGAAACTCCCCTCAATATCCATAACAGCACCATGTGATGATAAGCTTTTTTTAAAAGAGAATTATTCACTTTACGCTGTTAAATATAATTGATTATTAAATTTGTTATTTGCATATATACAAATTTATAGCTGAATTAATCCTTTAGAGTGTACTGCACCCGTATATCTCAGTCGCCTTAAATACACTTAAAACAGAGCTACTAAATTAAGATTTCACTGAATTAAATCAGTTGGGGGCTTGAACGAGTTAAATTACATAATAATTCTTCATAAAAGGTGTCGGGCAGATCCAAAGTTAATAACTGCTCAGTCCCATTCAGCATTGTTCTTGATTTCTGAATTATCTTATGAACACTCCCTCGAGGTAGAAGCATTATCATCCTTCTATCTGTATCTCTGCCAAGAGTAATCTTGTGCGAAGGTAGATACCTTTGAAGACCCACATTATATACTCTAGGTTTTGGCCATTGTTCCAGAGCAAAGGGAAGACAAACCATGACAATGAGACAAAGGAAGAATAGGACTACTGTCCCCTGACGCGGTGAGACCAAGGCTGGCAACCTCATCATGTCAAACACATTGATACAGAAACCACTACTGCAGGAGTGTATACATGCTTGGTGCAGGCTTCCTGTAAGGCAGTGGTTGGCAACCCAGGAAAATGTGGGATCTACTTTAGTAACACTCAGCCCTCAAAACATCTATCATATAAAAAAAAAAAAGGTAAAGGAACCCGTTACACGCCCATTGAGGCATATTGGGAATATGGTGTTAGGCCCATATTATCTTGACCGTCGGCACACGAGGGGTGATGTGGTCGGCATCACGCCGGCCGCCTTAACCTTCCCAGAGTATCTCTGGTACCCATTTGGGGCTGGGTCGACCCAGGAGCCGTTTGTGGCCTAAAAATTTTTCCGCCTCATCTGGGGATCGAACCATAGACCACTGCGCTAGGAAGCCAGTGCACTAACCACTATGCTACCGCGGCTCCATCTATCATATATATATATATAAAGTGTGCATGTGTGATTTTAAGGGGGGAAGGGGTATGATGAACCTTATAAAGAAGAGATCACGTTCCTATCTCACGCAGTTCCCGAATATATTATTGTAGCCAGCTCTAGAGTTTTCTTGATACTGATGGAAAAAGTACCTGTGATCCCGAGGGCATCTTGATTTTAAATACAGGCGCGGGATGTCTGGCCCAAAATTTCCCTAATTTAAAAAGTCCTGTCTTTTTTTGCCGCAGTCACCTAAAGATCTACCAAATCATCCACTGGGATCTACCAGAAGATTGGGATTGAAAGGTTACCGACCCCAGTTGTAGTAGTGGTTCCATGCTCCATAAGCAGCAAAAAGGAAAATGATGATGACATTTGTGAAGAGAGTTATCTCCTCTGTGTTCGTCTCTTATCGTTGTCAGGTTGTTACTGTTGGTTTATTGGCAATCATATTTATCAGGTACCAATATTAGCATATTCTTTTTATCTCAGCATGTTCTGTGTCTCATTCTGTTCCATCTGTGTCTCATTCTGTTCCAACTGTGTCTCATTCTGTTCCAACTGTGTCTCGTTCTGTTCCAACTGTGTCTCGTTCTGTTCCAACTGTGTCTCGTTCTGTTCCAACTGTGTCTCATTCTGTTCCAACTGTGTCTCATTCTGTTCCAACAGTGTCTCATTCTGTTCCAACTGTGTCTCGTTCTGTTCCAACAGTGTCTCGTTCTGTTCCAACTGTGTCTCGTTCTGTTCCAACAGTGTCTCGTTCTGTTCCAACTGTGTCTCGTTCTGTTCCAACTGTGTCTCGTTCTGTTCCAACTGTGTCTCATTCTGTTCCAACAGTGTCTCGTTCTGTTCCAACTGTGTCTCATTCTGTTCCAACTGTGTCTCATTCTGTTCCAACTGTGTCTCATTCTGTTCCAACAGTGTCTCGTTCTGTTCCAACAGTGTCTCGTTCTGTTCCAACAGTGTCTCATTCTGTTCCAACTGTGTCTCATTCTGTTCCAACAGTGTCTCGTTCTGTTCCAACTGTGTCTCATTCTGTTCCAACTGTGTCTCATTCTGTTCCAACTGTGTCTCGTTCTGTTCCAACTGTGTCTCGTTCTGTTCCAACTGTGTCTCCGATCTCAATGTTTCTAAGTTTCTTGTTTTAGTGGCCAATTTTTTTCACATACCTCATTTCTCAGGTGAAGAACTTTCCAGTTCTCTGGTTAATCTCCAGGTCTGGCATTAGTAGCGTAATGTTAGCGCCTATCAAGTGGTCATAATCTGTTCCTGATAGACAAATGTGTTTGGAATTACCGGTTGTCTGATTCATAGCACTAATTATCACTATTGATTATTGTTAAGCCAGAAATTAGGGCTATATTTCAAGAACTAGTTAAGCGCATCTTTTGCAAAGCGCATTTCAATTTATATTAATAATTTTTTATTAAATACAATACTACACTAGCTTTGAACAGTGTATGTATCTAGGGGGGACGTCATTAATCATCCGCACGAGTTGCTATACGACCATTGGTCGTCGCCATTTGCCATATGAATATAGTCCCAGATGGACGTTTGTGTTTATGAGTTCCCGGTTATGGGACACGTTAATAGTAACTAATAATCGCAGCCAGTGTTTGGCTTGCAGATGAACCTGTTGGCCATTATCTATGATTTATTAGCCACGTCAGGCAATAAGTACGTACGGTGCGTGTTAGCCACCAGTCATATTTATGAATTCTAATACGGGCCCCGGAGATATAAGTTTTTGTCTGACCGCACACTTCAACTAGGGCATATGATGCCTAGTTGCTAGTCTTAAACGGCCAAGACCAGTTTGAAGTCTATTTTAAATATGTATGCTGATCGTCAATTGTATGAAATGCTACGTCTGTAATATGCTGTCAACCGTGAAGACGTTTAATAAATGTGGTCAAACTTGTCGATAAGCATCACCTGCAGTTATTGACCAGTTCCAATGTTCTATACCACTGTTGGTATCTGTATACACTGAAGACGAACCGTATCATGACATTCGTTATAGTATTATTGGTCAAGTCAACTACCACAGTCTACATCATGTCATCAACACACAATTTGACAGTAACAATTATCATACACCTGAAACTATCCAGATTATCACATATCTGAAACTATTAAACTATGATGTATCTAATGCTAACAAAACTATTGCATATCCAAAGCTGTTAACAGATATGCAGTGATCATTAAAATATGACAAAAGCAATAATCTTTACATCTTTCCTGCAGGTTTCTCCTAACAGGCTATGACTAAATTCATTAGACAACAGAAGAAGCCATGATGTATTAAAAGTTGGAATAAAATATGATGAACGTATTGATGAAGCTTTTAATTCAGAACATACTGTCAATGCCAGAAAATAAATTGATGATTTCTCACCAACGTAAGAGTCTTAAATCATTTCTAAGGTCACAAGGACAACCTCGCCTGGTATTTTCAGATAAATGCACTGGTTACAAACAACAATGAAAATTAAAAATATCTTGAAGAACCTCAACCATCGGTTGGCTTCTCACAAAAAATAAAATGCAACATAGAAAAACAACATAAGTCAAAAGAATGCCCCTACCCAATGTGTAAAAATGTAAAGGATCCCGTTTACATGCCCACTGAGGCATATTGGGAAAATGGTGTTAGGCCCATATTTTCTAAGGGTGATGGTCATGTAAAAATAGCCAGGACTTTTAGTGACCAGATAAACACTACAGTTTCCAGCCATGCATGCTAACTTTTGAGAAATGGGAATAAACAGATACAAATATGCTTTGTTCCTTCTCGCTACGACACAAGTCATGATGTATAAAAACTTGGAATAAAATATAATGACTTTACTCATAAAACTTTTAAATCAGAATACACTGTCTGGCCACATAAAATAAATTTAACAATTCTCATCAACCTGAGAAAACAAAATTATGTCTTTAATTTGTTGTTTGTTAACATGTCACCTTTAAAAATATGTCTCACAAACTTGAATGCCCTATGCTTGACTGTAAAAACTTCCACAAAAGAATTTGGACATTAAAGTTCCTGGGTAAATTTGGTACACAGTTCTTTGAACAATGTCTAAAATCTGCTGAAATAAGCGACCTCTGACTTGACACACCAAACACTGCATATGGAGTTACAACAACGCTATGGTGCTTGCAATGACTCCACAAGTTTCTGTAAGCATGTCAAAACTTTTGTCTCCTTCATTTGTGACTCGGGCTGTTGGTTCTGGAAACATCATTATAAATGTAGACTAGAACTGAATAAGTCAATCAACCAGCTAAAACTAATATATTTCTGGTCCAACGGGTTTTTTTTTTTTGTTGCTTTCTTTTAAGTGATTTAAGAAACCTCAGGTAAGAATTACTTATCAGCTTTTATTCTAACTTTTTCTCTCCTTCCAATCTAATGTTGTCTGGTAGCAATACTATTTAGTCTGAGACCAAGAACGTTTTCTCTCCTTCCAATCTAATGTTGTCTGCTAGCACTACTAATTAGTCTGAGACCAAGAACGTTTTCTCTCCTTCCAATCTAATGTTGTCTGCTAGCAATACTAATTAGTCTGAGACCAAGAACTTTTTCTTTCCTTCCAATCTAGTGTTGTCTGCTAGCACTACCAATTAGCCTGAGACCAAGAACTTTTTCTCTCCTTCCAATCTAATGTTGTTTGCTAGCACTACTAATTAGTCTGAGACCAAGAACTTTTTCTCTCTTTCCAATCTAATGTTTTCTGCTAGCACTACTAATTAGTCTGAGACCAAGAACTTTTTCTCTCTTTCCAATCTAATTTTGTCCCTGCTAGCACTACTAATTAGTCTGAGACCAAGAACTTTTTTCTCTCTTTCCAATCTAATTTTGTCCCTGCTAGCACTACTATTTAGTCTGAGACCTAGAATTTTTGTCCCTGCTAGCACTACTAATTAGTCTGAGACCAAGAACTTTTTTCTCTCCTTCCAATCTAATGTCTGGTAGCACTACTAATTAGTCTGAGACCAAGAACTTTTTTCCCTCCTTCCAATCTAATGTTGTCTGGTAGCAATACTATTTAGTCTGAGACCAAGAACTTTTTCTCTCCTTCCAATCTAATGTTGTCTGCTAGCACTACTAATTAGTCTGAGACCAAGAACTTTTGTCCCTGCTAGCACTACTAATTAGTCTGAGACCTATAACTTTTGTCCCTGCTAGCACTACTAATTAATCTGAGACCTAGAACTTTTGTCCCTGCTAGCACTACTAATTAGTCTGAGACCTAGAACTTTTGTCCCTGTTAGCGCTACGAATTAATCTGAGACCGAGAACTTTTGTCCCTGCTAGCACTACTAATTAATATGAGACCTATAACTTTTGTCCCTGCTAGCACTACTAATTAACACGAGACCTATAACTCTCCCCCCCCAGCACTACTAATTAGTCTGAGACCTAGAACTTATGTCCCTGCTAGCACTACTAATTAATCTGAGACCTAGAACTTTTGTCCCTGCTAGCACTACTAATTAGCCTGAGACCTAGAACTTTTGTCCCTGCTAGCACTACTAATTAATCTGATACCTAGAACTTTTGTCCCTGCTAGCACTACTAATTAGCCTGAGACCTAGAACTTTTGTCCCTGCTAGCACTACTATTTCATCACCATTCTTATTTTTGCTCCCTATGGAACATGGAGCTACCATTGTAGCTGGTTCTACTGCAGGTAACCTGAACCAAAGTAATCCTGTGCTCTAACAGTGAAGGTTCTGTAACAACAAACAATGAGACTGCCAACCACATGCACAACCTCACATTAGTCTACCAACCACCATGCACAACCTCACATTAGTCTACTAACCACCATGCACAACCTCACATTAGTCTACCAACCACCATGCACAACCTCACATTAGTCTACTAACCACCATGCACAACCTCACATTAGTCTACTAACCACCATGCACAACCTCACATTAGTCTACTAACCACCATGCACAACCTCACATTAGTCTACTAACCACCATGCACAACCTCACATTAGTCTACTAACCACCATGCACAACCTCACATTAGTCTACTAACCACCATGCACAACCTCACATTAGTCTACCAACCACCATGCACAACCTCACATTAGTCTACCAACCACCATGCACAACCTCACATTAGTCTACTAACCACCATGCACAACCTCACATTAGTCTACTAACCACCATGCACAACCTCACATTAGTCTACTAACCACCATGCACAACCTCACATTAGTCTACTAACCACCATGCACAACCTCACATTAGTCTACCAACCACCATGCACAACCTCACATTAGTCTACTAACCACCATGCACAACCTCACATTAGTCTACTAACCACCATGCACAACCTCACATTAGTCTACTAACCACCATGCACAACCTCACATTAGTCTACTAACCACCATGCACAACCTCACATTAGTCTACTAACCACCATGCACAACCTCACAATAGTCTACTAACCACCATGCACAACCTCACATTAGTCTACCAACCACCATGCACAACCTCACATTAGTCTACCAACCACCATGCACAACCTCACATTAGTCTACCAACCACCATGCACAACCTCACATTAGTCTACTAACCACCATGCACAACCTCACATTAGTCTACTAACCACCATGCACAACCTCACATTAGTCTACTAACCACCATGCACAACCTCACATTAGTCTACTAACCACCATGCACAACCTCACATTAGTCTACTAACCACCATGCACAACCTCACATTAGTCTACCAACCACCATGCACAACCTCACATTAGTCTACTAACCACCATGCACAACCTCACATTAGTCTACTAACCACCATGCACAACCTCATATTAGTCTACTAACCACCATGCACAACCTCACATTAGTCTACTAACCACCATGCACAACCTCACATTAGTCGCCTCATATCTAAGTAAGCAGTAGTCATATTCTGTCTCTGTCTCCTCACCCCCTGGGAACTACATGGCACGTCACATTTTTGATTAAATCAAGTATGCAGACATGTCACCCAACTTTGTCAGGACGTGTTCCATGTCCAAATTAATTGACTGCCATCAAGACAGTTCATGAAAGTTTCCAGTGTTATAATGTGTCACATTTGTCACCAGCAAGTTTACAACTATTTTCTGCAGTGTTGAGCACAATGACATCAAATCTTAAAATGCACACTGCCTCTGATTTGAATCTGTTGCACCTATACTATATCAACCCTAACCTCATATCTGATTTGAATCTGTTGCACCTATACTATATCAACCCTAACCTCATATCTGATTTGAATCTGTTGCATCTATACTATATCAACCCTAACCTCATATCTGATTTGAATCTGTTTTATCTATACTATATCAACCCCAACCTCATATCTGATTTGAATATGTTTTATCTATACTATATCAACCCTAATCTCATATCTGATTTGAATCTGTTTTATCTATACTATATCAACCCTAATCTCATATCTGATTTGAATCTGTTGCACCTATACTATATCAACCCTAACCTCATATCTGATTTGAATCTGTTTTATCTATACTATATCAACCCTAATCTCATATCTGATTTGAATCTGTTTTATCTATACTATATCAACCCTAACCTCATATCTGATTTGAATCTGTTGCACCTATACTATATCAACCCTAACCTCATATCTGATTTGAATCTGTTGCACCTATACTATATCAACCCTAACCTCATATCTGATTTGAATCTGTTGCACCTACACTATATCAACCCTAACCTCATATCTGATTTGAATCTGTTTTATCTATACTCAACATCATCATCACCATTTAGCCGCCCACAGAGCAGAGGCCTTCAACAATCTTATGCCAAGTCTTCATGTCTTGTACCATCAGTTCAAGGTCATCCTTCCATCTGTCTTCAGTGTCTCCCTCTACCTCTCTTACCCTGGGGAATCCAGAACAATTACTGTCATGTGTGTCCTATCAACTGGTTACCTCCCTCAATGTGTGTCCTATCAACTGGTTACCTCCCTCAATGTGTGTCCTATCAACTGGTTACCTCCCTCAATGTGTGTCCTATCAACTGGTTACCTCCCTCAATGTGTGTCCTATCAACTGGTTACCTCCCTCAATGTGTGTCCTATCAACTGGTTACCTCCCTCAATGTATGTCCTATCAACTGGTTACCTCCCTCAATGTGTGTCCTATCCATCTCCAGCATCTCTTGTTCCACTGGCACCTGTCTGGTTCTTGTCATGTTACACATGAGTGATCTTGTCAGATTATTTCAATCCTTCTATTGTACGCAAGCACCCATACTTTCTGTACTACCTCATCCACGTACCTCATATTTGATCTGAATCTGTTCTGCAGCCCATGTTGCATATTTCAGGTTCAGTTTTTTATCTTTCGCCATGACACTTGAGTTCCCCGACAGATTTGATGATGACTGAAAGGGACATGAACATTTTTTGTAAATGAAATAAAATGTTGATAAGTACAATACAGTAAATCATCAATATTCTACAGATACAGAAGATCACCAATATCAATATTATATAGATACAGAAGATCACCTATGTGGAACTGATGGAAACAGCCAGGAAAACACCTGTGGACAAAAAGATACAAGGAAAAGATGTTGGCGTTGCTGAGGAAAGACACTGAGAAAACCTGCTGATAGCATTACAAGGCAGTCCTTGTTCAGGAATCCCCATCAAACAGAGGGAGATCAAACAACACACGGAGAAGAGAAGTAGAGACAGACTTAAAAGGGATTAAGAAATGGAAACAACTTAAATGGATGGTACAGGATAAGATGGATTACCTCGAGCTTGCCAAAGGCATATACTCCACAGGTTAATGAATGAATGAAACTGTTGACTGACAAAACAAGAGACAATTTTCTAACAAGACAGGAGCCTAATGTTTTTGCTAATGACTTCTTAATATAGCTAGTAGTGTGTCTTGGTTCAAAAATTCAGCCAGAGTTGCTCACAATTTTGACAACTCAGTAATTTCTATTTGAAAAATGTAGTCATAGTTGTTTATTATTTTGACAACTCAGAAATCTCTATCTAGAAAAGTAGTCATAGTTGTTTATTATTTTGACAACCCAGAAATCTCTATCTAGAAAATGCAGCTAGAGTTGTTGCTCACTGATGTGAAAATTCAGTACGAGTTTATCAGTCTTAAGAACTCAATCAGAATTTCTCTGTGTCCTGAGAATTTTGTCAGAAAGTTTCTCCTAACATTTATATAACGGTACATACACATTTTGGAGCCGCAGTAGCACAGTGGTTAGTGCACTAGCTTCCTAGCTCGGTGGTCCATGGTTCGATCCCTAGTTGAGGTGGGATTATTTAGACCGCAAACGACCTAGCCTCGTGAAATGGGTACCAGAGCAACCCTGGGAAGGTTAAGGTGGCCAGCGTGATGCTGACCACATTACCCCCTAGTGTGCCGATGGTCAAGAAAATATGGGCTTAACACTATATTCCCAATATGCCTCATTGGGCGTGTAACGTGATCCTTTACCTTTTACATACATATTTACAGATAGCAGATTGTATATATTACACTTTAACATTATGGGTTATTCTTAAATTATATTTCTCCTCTCTCATAACATGCATTTTGTTCCAGTGACAGCCTGCTATCTATCTATCTTAAAGAAATCAAGATAAGACCATGAATAGTTGACACATATAATATTTCAAGTATTGATATATATATATTTATTTATTTTAGCTCTTACATGCCAGTTAATAAGCATGATTGAGAACTTACCAAGAAGAGGCCAAACAAGGCCCTGAGATTGTTTGGATTCAGTTTGACGGCTTGAGCAAAGTAGCTCCTAGCCAGGTCCATATTTTCATAGCCTCCCTGAGTGTAGCGGATCTGAAAACATTATTGTGTTAACTGTCACACACCACATTCCACAAAATGGGAAATGATGATAAGGATGATAGTAAGTCAGTGTTATCATACAGCTCATGGTGATGATGAGACCAAGTCAGTGTTATCATACAGCTCATGATGATGATGAGACCAAGTCAGTGTTATCATACAGCTCATGATGATGATGAGACCAAGTCAGTGTTATCATACAGCTCATCATGATGATGAGGATGATAAGACAGTGTTATCATACAGCTCATGATACTAAAAAAACAAAATAAAATAACCTATATGTGGTTCTCTAGAAGTGACAGCTAATCAGTACAATGATACATGCATGTTTCTATAAGTGACAGCTAATCAGTACAATCATACATGCTTGTTTCTAGAAGTGACAGCTAATCAGTACAATCATACATGCATGTTTCTAGAAGTGACAGCTAATCAGTACAATCATACATGAATGTTTCTAGAAGTGACAGCTAATAAGTACAATCATACATGCATGTTTCTAGAAGTGACAGCTAATCAGTACAATCATACATGCATGTTTCTAGAAGTGACAGCTAATCAGTACAATCATACATGCATGTTTCTAGAAGTGACAGGGTAGGAGAAAAGTGGGGATTCCAAATAGAAACTAGAGAAGAAATGCAGAGGAAGCCAGAGTGAAAGAAACCTCATGACCCAAAATGGAAATCAACAATGAGCAACACCTAGTCCTATGCAGAACAAAAGACTAGATGATGATGATGAACCTGTCAAAATGTTCAACATAAACAACAGCAGTATCCTGTGCTTCCATAAATGAATCTATCAAAACCCATGGCTCCTTAAGGAGTTCAAACTTGAACAAATACATGCCAGGTGGCAGCAGCAGTCAGCTCAACGGTCTTTCTGTGTCTTCTCATTATTTTTTTGTCTGTCTCCAGTTCTCTTCTCCGTGTGTTCTTCAATCTGCCTCTAATTCTCTTATCCAGATTCCATAACAAGGACTACCTTGTAAAGCTATCAACAGGTTTTCTCAGTGCGTATCCTATCCTTCACCAGCGTCATCTTCTCATCTCTTGTTCCACTGGTACTTGTCATCAGTTTCACGTTAATAAACAGTTTAAATATTCTGAGAAACAGTATTAAACATTATAGTAAACAGCAATATTAACTATTCTGGTGAACAACAGTATAACTGGTTCTGAAACACAGCAGTGCTAAATATTCTGATAAGTGGAGTATTATATACTGATAGATCCTGATCAACTGGTAGTTCACAGGGAAGGATTTGGTAGATTTTTAGGTTACACACGGGGAAAATAGAAAGAATTATAAAGCTAGAGAAATTCCATACAAGCCCCTCCCACTGGCATTTAAAATACCTGTACTGTCAGGATTAAAGTTACCTTTTACCAGTTAAAAACTCACATGCCAGATTACATAAACTCACTTTAATCCAGAAATACATGAGACAAGAACGCAATCTTTTGTTTGAAGTGAAATGAACATTTGTTCAAATATCATTTAGTTTGAAGTGAATTGAACATTTGTTGAAATATAATTTAGTTTGAAGTGAATTGAACATTTGTTGAAATACTATTTAGTTTGAAGTGAATTGAACATTTGTTGAAATATAATTTAGTTTGAAGTGAATTGAACATTTGTTGAAATATAATTTAGTTTTAATTTTCTATTCAAGTAGTTGATGGAATTGCAGGAGGCAGATAATGGAACAGAGCTAAAAGTTACACTGTAACAAACAGAGCTAAAAGTTACACTGTAACAAACAGAGCTAAAAGTTACACTGTAACAAACAGAGCTAAAAGTTACACTGTAACAAACAGAGAATATGGCCTGTCTACTGTACCTCGGCATACTTCTGGTGAAAGAGATGATTGTGGGGGTTGGACATGATCAACTCTTCTAGACAGAAGGCTGCATTGTTGTAGTCATGCTGGGACAGGTAGAGGTCACACAGTTCATTCCAGGCTTCATAATCTGTCATAAAACTGAGACACACAGACAAAACTATCCACATTAAAAAAAAACATGACATTCTTACTCAAGTGGATGAGGCAGTCAAATACCCTTTAGCTGACAAAGAAGCATTGGCCTTCAACAGATACTTTAATGTTCATAATCAGTTTTCTTCTTCTTAGCCTTTCGCTGCCTGTGAAGCATAGGTTTTCTACTAGTTCTCTCCTCCTGTCCTGGGCAGGCTGTACAAAGTTCTTTTTAGCTCTTCTTTATCTTTCCTATGTCATTCTCCTGTTCTCTTCTCTAATCAGTTCTCTTCTCACACTCTTCTAATCTGAATAATCATTTGTCCTTCCTACGTTTGTCTCCAAGGAAATATGAGAGAACTGTATAGCAGCACAAAGAAGCTAACAGGGAAATACAAGCAAACAAGTTGCCTCATAAAAGACAAGAATGGGAAACTGCTCAGCAATATACAAGAGCAAATGAAGAGGTGGACAGAATATTTTGGTGACCTTCTCAATAGACCAGCTCCACAAAACCCCCCGGACATCCAGCCAGCAGAAGAAGAGCTACAAATTAATGGTGAAAGACCAACGAAGGAAGAAATAAAGAAAGCCATAAAGCTTCTAAGAGATGGAAAAGCGTCTGGACCTGATGGCATTCCAGCAGAGATATCAAAAAAGATATCGACACGGCTACAGAGATGTTATATAAATTACTTGTTAAAGTCTGGGAAAAGGAAGAGATACCAGCAGAATGGAAGGAAGGATATCTGGTTAAGTTGCCTAAGAAGGGAAATTTACAAGAGTGCACAAACTATAGAGGAATAATGTTACTATCAGTGCCAGGAAAAGTATTAAACAGGATTATCCTTGAGAGATTAAAAGAGTCCATAGACAAGAAACAGAGAGATGAACAAGCAGGTTTTCGAAAAAACAGATCATGTACAGACCAGATAGCCACTTTGAGAATAATAGTTGAAGAAAGTCTGGAATGGAATTCACCACTATACATTGCATTTGTGGACTACGAAAAGGCATTTGACAGTGTAGACAGAGAATCACTTTGGAAATTGATGAGGCATTATGGAGTTCCCCTAAAGATCATTAATTTAATAAAGAAAACATATGAAGACATGACATGCAGAGTTCTTCATGAAGGACAGCTTAAAGAACCGTTTGGGATAAGAACAGGAGTGCGACAGGGATGCCTCTTGTCTCCATTTCTTTTCTTGCTGGCAATAGACTGGGTTATGAGATCATCGACAACACACAACAGAAATGGAATCCAGTGGACTCTGACTAAGCAGTTGGATGATCTGGATTTTGCTGATGACTTGGCTCTTCTGTCCCATAACCGTAATCAGATGCAGGACAAATTGAAAACACTCGATGAGAAGTCACAGCAATTGGGTCTGAAAATACACTGGGAAAAGACAAAAGTAATGAGAATAAATGCAGGTAATGATAACAGGGTTGAACTTGAAGAAACACCAATACAAGATGTAGAATCGTACACATATCTTGGCAGTAATATAGACAAAGTTGGAGGGACAGACAGCGATATCAAAATAAGAATACAAAAAGCAAGAGGAGCTTTCATTGCATTGGGAAATATATGGAGATCAAGAGAAATTGGATCCAACACGAAAATAAGAATCTTCAACTCAAATGTCAAGTCAGTCCTATTGTATGGCTCTGAGACATGGAGAACAACAAAGACAACAACCAAAAAGCTACAGACTTTCATAAATGGGTGCTTGCGTAGAATAGAGGGATTAAAATGGTATGACAAGGTTACCAACGTGGAACTGATGACAAGAACTAGACAAGTGCCAGTGGAACAAGAGATGAGAAGAAGACGATGGCGATGGATAGGACACACACTGAGGAAACCTGTTGATAGCATTACAAGGCAGTCCTTGTTCTGGAACCCTCAAGGCAAGAGAGGCAGAGGTAGACCAAGAAGCACATGGAGAAGAGAGCTGAAAACAGAGGTGAAAATGATGAGGAGAATGTGGAAAGAACTTGAGATGATGGCACGTGACAGGAGGACTTGGCATGTGTTTGTTGAAGGCCTATGCTCCTTTGGGAGTGGAGGGTTATGATGATGATGATGATGTTTGTCTCCAGCTTTCTTCTATTTGTGTGTCTCCCTCTATTTCTTATACTCTGTGGTTTCCTGAACACAGATGCCTTGTCATGCTATGTTAACAGATGATTTCCTTAGTATTTGTGATATCCACCTGCAACATCTTTTCTCATCTCATGCTTCACTGGTATTTATATGGTCCTTCCTATCTTTTACACAAATGATCATGTTATCCAATTTCAATCCTGCTATTCCAGACAAGCAGACATTAACAAAAATTAGCAAATTCCCATAATCAGTTGTGGTTTAGTTCACTTTGTGACAATGTTAACAAAAATGTGAAGTTGTATGTTGTTGACGAATTGTCACATTTTACAAGTACACAGAGTAACACAACCAAAAATGTGAAGTTGTATGTTGATGTTGTCACATTTTACATGTACACGGAGTAACACAACAAAAATGTGAAGTTGTATGTTGTTGACTACAAGTACATTTTACAAGTACACGAAGTAACACAACCAAAAGTCAGTAAAGTCACAGAAAACAACCTGGCATGTGTTGTCTTGTCTAGGAAACAGCGTGTCTATTATTCTGTATACTAGAGTATACAGTTTTATGTACCATCACATACCTTTTCAAATATTCATTCAACCTTGATATGGCTTCAGGTATTTTGTTCTGAGCTTTCATGATGGCCACTTGTCTCTTTCTTGCATACTGAAATTAGCCATGTTAGTTACCTTAGTCAATAAACAGAACTAATTACATCTTTGTACACTGACGTTAGCAATACAGGTAAATTGGAGTAATAGCCATTTCTGTATGTATGAGAAACTGTCCATCAAATGCTGAACAAGAATGTAAATTACAACAGATGGAAACAAGACAAATTAGAAAAATATCACACATGGATCATGTCAAAACAGATAATATGCAGAGCATCATATAGCAATCTGTCATTTTCATTTATTTGTTCACTTCTTATGGTGCATGTAAAAATCTCTGCAGCCAGTACAGAGATGGAAAAGAAAGACCTTAGTAATGACACAGTTAACTGACACAAGCCAGACAAGTGTGGAAACAATGAAGCCTCAATGGAAAGTCAGGTTACAGGACAACAGAAACAAAACAGACAGGTAAGCACATGTTGGTAAAATTACAACCAAAAAAAACCTGATAACTAAGTAATGCTGAAGTTTTTGTTGTAAAAAGTTTTTTACAGGATGGGGTAACCAGTCCCATGCTCAACCCCCCTTAGTCATTTTTTACGATATGCCTGGTAGGGTACAGTGTTACTATTCTTTGCTCCCCTTTCAGGCCCCGGTAACACATGATGAACAAGCAGGTTTTCAACAAAACAGATCCTGTAAAGACCAGATAGCCACATTGAGAATAATATTTGAACAAAGTCTGGAATGGAATTCACCGTGATACATCGCATTTGTGGACAATGAAAAGGCAGTTGACAGTGTAGACAGAGAATCACTTTGGAAATTTATGAGGCATTATGGAGTCCCCATGAAGATCATTAACTTAATAAAGAAAACTTATGAAGACATGATATGCAGAGTTCTTCATGAAGGACAACTTACAGAACCATTTGGGATAAGAACGAGAGTGTGACAGGGATACATTTTATCTTCATTTCTTTTTTTACTAGCAGCAGATTGGGTTATGAAAACATCGACATCACACAACAGAAATGGAATCCAGTGGCATCTGACTAAACAGCTTGATGATCTAGATTTTGCAGATGATTTGGCTCTTCTGTCCCAAAACCATAATCAGATGCAAGACAAAATAAAAATACTTGATTAGAGGTCACAACAAGTGGGTCTGAAAATACAGAGAAAAGACAAAGATAATGAGAATAAATGCAAAAATGATAACAAGGTCGAACGTGAAGAAACACCACTAGAAGATGTAGTTGTTGATGATTAACTAGGGCCGCTGAGCTCATCACTCTTTAGCAGTCAGTGCCAAGCTGAAGAACCTGCATGTGTTCTGTAGCTGTTGAGTGGTGCTGTATAGGGTGTTTGTGATTGTTGGGGAGCCCGGCAATAGCTGTCGTCTCTCTGTGGAGAGTCCTGGGCAAGTGAACAGCACATGCTGAACTGTCTCATACGGATGGGTACAGGTGTGGCAATTAGGCTCATGTGTGGGGTTTAATTTGTTTAAGTGCTTGTTGAGTCTGGTGTGTTCTGTTCTTAGTTGAAAGACTGTGCTCTGCTACATACGTCGTAGGTTATTAATGTTGTCATTTTTGTTGGGATGGCCATTTCTTTACACAAGGCACGTCCAGCAGACCCTTTTGCTTATCAGTTCAGCCATTCCTCTTTGAAGTTGTTTTGGAGTATTCGTTAAGCAGTCTGCATGTTTGCTGCAGTGTTTGTTTGAACCATGCTTGCTCCTAGTTTTGCTAGTCTGTCTACTTTATCGTTGCCTGGTATGTCTGTGTGCCCTGGTATCTACTGGAGAGTGACTCTGATGTTGTATTTTGTTAGCGAGTTGTTAACTGTTTCAGCCAGCTGTATTATTTCTTTATTTTCAGTTTAGAGGTATTTCTCAAAAGCCTGAAGTGTTAATACTGAATCAGTGAAGATTATGATATCTGAGGGCATATAGATTTCTTGTTTAAATTGGCTGTCTATTGCTGTGAGGGTGGTGTTTAGTACAAAATTCTCAGCATGGTTCATATATTTCTAGTATGCTGCCTTTTGGGTATTTCACATACGCTCCAAGCTCCATCTGTGTATGCATGTATAGCAGTGCTAGGGTAGCTGTCTATAGTATCTAAAGTAGCTGTTTTAAGTATTGTTGGGTTCGTATCTCTTGTTAGTGTGCTATCTGTGAGTGTGGTTTTTATTATTGGAAGTTTTAACTCCTTTCTGAGATAAATGACTGGGTACTGTTCGATTATTTCTCATGTCTGTGGGAGGTGGTGTTGTTCTGTTATAGTTGTTGCTACTTGTAGTGGTGATTTTTGTTTTAGTCTGCTAATGGGCTTCCAGTTTTCAACCAGTTGTCTGTTTGGGTGGTCTTTTCTCATTCTTACTAGAAGATGTCGAATCATATACATATCTTGGCAGCAACATAGACAAAGTTGGAGGGACAGACAATGATATCATAATAACAATACAAAAAGCTAGAGAAGCTTTCATTGCATTGGGAAACATCTGGAGATCAAGAGACATCAAGTCCAACACATAAATAAGAACCTTCACCTCAAATGTCAAGTCAGTCCTATTGTATGGCTCTGAAACACTACTGCTTCTTCCTTCTCAGACATGTTATAAGTGGCAACCAATATAAGTTTGTGCAGGGGGCGCTGGCAACAACATCATGTCAATTAAATTGCTACAGAGACCATCACTGAAAGGTCACATGCAAGCTTCCAATAAGGGGACCAGCTGCAACAATGGTCACATGCTCTATAAGGAGCCCAGAGGGAAATGATGACATAACCATTCTTATTATATCCCAATAAACATCCTATAACAGGTCAGACATTGGTCAGACATTGGTCAGACATTACTCTTCAAACAATAATGGAACCACTAAACCGTCTAGGTCAATGTCACATATACATACCATATTTGTCTCATCCTTTTCCAGTATACTTTTGTACTCTTCTTCTGCTTTTGTGTATCTGAAAGGAAGATCAGATACAATACACATCAGATTTAATCATTTTTAAGTGTATCTGAAAGGAAGATCAGATACAATACACATCAGATTTAATCATTTTTAAGTGTATCTGAAAGGAAGATCAGATACAATACACATCAGATTTAATCATTTTTAAGTGTATCTGAAAGGAAGATCAGATACAATACACATCAGATTTAATCATTTTTAAGTGTATCTGAAAGGAAGATCAGATAAACCAGGTATCAATCATTTTTAAGTGTATCTGAAAGCAGGAGAAGAAATAGCAGGCACTTGTTCACTTCATTATAACAGTAACTTCAAATAATAATGTGTTTTAAAAATTCATTATGAAAACAATACTTAATGTGAGACACGATATAGGTTACAATCATTTTATTATAAGGATGACTGAATGTAATGCAGATATAAGAGACGTCAATCACATTGTTATAATAGAATCTAAAAGACGATCACAATAACACTGGGCAATCAATTTAAAGGCTGTGGAAGAACATGCAGACCTTACAGGAACCAGGTCAGTGATTTGAACAGAAAGTCAACCATGCTGTCATGCTCACAACCTTCTTGTATTCTTGTGAAAAACATACTGCAGAACATAAAATAACACAGCTGACTATCAGTCAGTCAGACAACAAAACAGCCGACATATCAGCCAGACAACAAAACAGCTGACATATCAGTCTGTCAGACAACAAAACAGCTGACATATCAGTCAGACAACAAAACAGCTGATATATCAGTCAGTCAGACAACAAAACAGCTGACATATCACTCAGTCATACAACAAAACAGCTGACATATCAGTCAGTCAGACAACAAAACAGCTGACATATCAGTCAGTCAGGCAACAAAACAGCTGACATATCAGTCAGTCAGGCAACAAAACAGCTGACATATCAGTCAGGCAACAAAACAGCTGACGTCAGTCAGACAACAAAACAGCTGACATATCAGTCAGTCAGGCAACAAAACAGCTGACATATCAGTCAGTCAGGCAACAAAACAGCTGACATATAAGTCAGTCAGACAACTAAACAGCTCAAATATCAGTTAGTTAGGCAGACAAAAACAATCACATCAGCCACAAGAAATTAATTATACATACTCTCCCCTGGATTCATACAGCATGCCCTGTAGTCGTCGCACCCGAATACTCTTGGGAAATTTGTGGTCAAGAGAAGTTATACACAGCTGCAACACACATATGTAATTGAGTTATACACAAGTTCAACATACTTATAATGAAGTTGCACAAAGCTACAATAAAAATGTGTAATGAAGTTATACATGGCTTAAGAATAAAGATACAATGAAGCTGTACACAGCCACATGAATATATTTAAGATTGTCTGGGTTCCTTCCTTGCATGAACACTACATAAAGTTGACTATAAGCAAAGACTGCTTCTTCGGGGTACACGTCTAAATGATCAAGTGATTGTTTCTGTGCTATGTTAATTGCCAAGGCAAAAGCTGGAAAAAAAAAATTACGATGTCTCAAGATGACAGGAAAGCTGGTATCACTTGAATCTAAATTGATGTGTGGTATGAAAACTCATCGACCTTAATTACTGCCTGTGATGAATTTGTTTAATTTATAACAAAACAAAAATGCAGTCTTCTTTCTGTCTTTAGTTTTACCAGAATGTTAAAGTTAAAAAAAAAAGGTACTAGGTGGCTCTTTTATTATGAAACTAAATTATTCAGCTTCTCTAACATTTCTGGATAGGTTACTTCCGATGGGTTCTGTAAAGTTAGACTAAAATAGATTACTGGCCTCTATGTGGGATGATTCTAATGGGTGTTGAAGATGATTTTCACTCACAGCGCAGAGCAAAGCTCCTCATTTCAGTATTTTCTGGTATTTGCTGGTGCGAATGCTTTTAATAGACTGGACTAATGCACCATGAAGAAATTGAAAGGCATGTGTCTTCTTTTAATGGGTGTTCAAAAAAGCTATCACTCAAAGTATAGGGCAATTTGCAACATGTCCATATTTTCCCAAAAAGCTGGTGCTATTTTTTTCTTACTTTCAGACTGATGTACCAAGCTAACTGTTATAGGGATGATCATACATGCCACATGCTATGGTTTACCCATAACCTGTACAAGGTGTTTGCGTTTTCAGATGTGCACACCCTGTACATAATTTATGTACAGGTTTTCTAACCCATTCCCCTTATTACCGTGTCTCAGAGTTCTTTTATAAGGTCCTATTGAACACAGGATTTCCCAGTCTGTTAGTGATAATTAAGCACAGAAATAGACTAAATGATGACACCATCACATTATTTTTACAGTGTAAAATAAACTCAGACATTTATTGTTTGGGTTTTAAAATAAGTGAAGACCTGCTTTAAAAGGCCTCTTTTATAATGCAGCCCACTGTAATTGAAAATATTTTTACACGAATTAACTCTTTTGATATGTTTTTTCAGTCTTTATACAGGTTTTAGACTTTTTGTACAGGGTTTTGGATTTTTTGTACAGGTTTTTCATCTCCGAGGTGTGGCATGTATGGATAATTTTAAATACTCAGCGACTGAAATAATCAATCTTTTTTACATAGACCAAGGCAAGCCAGTTAAATACATAGTTTCACTGTGTGTGGTGCCTAAATAAATTATGCCAGACCACATAAACAACACTTAGCGATACGAGTTCCATGTTCCAACTTTATAAAAATATTTTAATATACTCACATCAGCAAGATCAAACCTCTGACAGTCAAGGGCAGCTGTACACACTTGTTCATAGACCAGCCACACTACAATAAATAAATGACACAGAAGGAAGGGTACTCAAAATCATGTTTAAATGAACAATAATACAACAAGTGTACGTGTATAGTGTACTTGTTCACACATTCTGGATAAAAATACCCACGTATTCCAGATTCACATTATTATACTTGACAAGCAATTGAACATTCCCATTATACATACTTCAGGCTAAAGCTCCAGATACATCACTCACATCCTGTATACATCAGACAATTCACATTTTTCACATCCTGTATACATCAAACAAAGCCATCAGACAATTCACATTTTTCACATCCTGTATACATCAAACAAAACCATCAGACAATTCACATGCTGCATACAACAGACAAAACCAATAAACAAATCACCACACAAAAGCAGCAGCCAAACTACTCACATCTCTGTTTTTGTTTTAAAAGTTTATACTGAAACTTTCCCAAACCTGCCATATCAATACTGTTAATTAAATGAGAATCTTATACTACCTACACTACAGTCTACAAATGATGTCAGATGATTTTTACCGCCTACGGTAGCAAATGGTTGTCAAATGTTTATTTTTGCAGACAATAATATAATAATAATAGCCCCTTCAGTCATAACTGACTATGGGAATGCGCCCCCGAGGTGGCAGCTTTCAGCTGCTTATTTTCCTGGTGCCCTTTACGACGTTTTCTCCTCTCCTCTGCTTGTTGTGTGAGCCTCTTTTCGCCTAATCTGAGGTGGCGCCGTAAATAGCATCGCCACTTAGTGCGATCGGCAGCTTCATCCTCCCATGTTGCTGGATCCATGTCCAGTGCCCTCATATCTCTCTTGCAGACATCTTTGAACCTCAGCTGTGGTCGCCCAACTGTTCTCTTGCCATCTGCTAATTGTCCGTAGAAGATATCTTTTGGGATGCGACCATCTTCCATGCGGCGAACATGGCCAAGCCAGCGAAGTCTGCGCTGTCTAAGCAGTGTATACATACTTTGAAGGCCAGCACGTGACAACACCTCGACATTTGTCACTTTATCTTTCCACGAGATGCCGAGGATGTGGCGTAGACACCGTAAATGGAAGGTATTGAGCCTTCTTTCTTGCTTAGCATAGGTCGTCCAGGTCTCGCTGCCATATAGGAGTGTGCTGGTGACGCAGGCGTTATATACCGCAGCTTTGGTCTTCATTGTGAGTTTGGAGTTTCCCCAAACACGCGATGTGAGGCGGGCAAAGGTAGCTGCAGCTTTGCCAATGCGGCTGTCGATTTCTGCGTCCAGTGAGAGTTTGTCATTGATGGTAGACCCTAGGTATGTGAAGTGGTGCACCACTGCCAATTCATAGTTATCGATAGTGATAACTGGTGCAGCACCCACATCCTGACTCAGCACATTCGTTTTCTTTAGACTTATTGTGAGGCCAAAGTCCTTGAATGCTTTAGTGAAGCGATTCATCAAGCTCTGAAGCTCCTGTAGGCTTTGAGTGACGACTGCAGCATCATCAGCAAACAAGTCTCTTATAGTGACTCTTCTGATTTTTGTTTTTGCCTTCAGCCTTGAAAGATTAAACAGACGGCCATCTGACCTAGTGTGAAGGCATATTCCTTCAGTTGCATCTCTGAATGCATGTTTCAAGAGTAAGGCAAATAAGATCCTGAAGAGGGTCGGAGCCAGAACACAGCCTTGTTTAACGCCACTTCGTATGTCAAAGGGCTGTGATGTGCTTCCAGCATATTGGACTGTTCCCTTCATGTCGTCATGGAATGACTTTATCATTTCCAGCATTTTAGAAGGGCAGCCTATTTTCAGGAGGATTTTGAAAAGTTCATCCCTACTAACCAGGTCAAATGCTTTTGTGAGGTCTCTAAAGGTGATATATAAAGGCCTTTTCTGCTCTATCGATTTTTCCTGAAGCTGGCAGAGAGAGAAGATCATGTCTGTTGTTGATCTTCCAGCTCAGAATCCACACTGTGACTCTGGATATATGCGCTCAGCTAACTTGTGTAGTCGCATTAAGATGACTTTGGCAAAAACCTTACCAACAATACTAAGAAGAGAGATGCCTCTGTAGTTATTGCAATCACTTCTGTCTCCTTTATTTTTATACAGTGTTACAATCTTGGCATCTTGCATGTCTTGAGGAATAGTTGTCTCTTCCCAGCACTGGCACAGCATCCTATGCAGGGGATGTAATAGCGTGCTCTTACAGCATTTGATTAAATCAGGAGGAATCCCATCACTTCCTGGTGCTTTGCCAGAGGCCAAGCTATCAATGGCCTTGCTGAGTTCCTCTAATGTTCGTTCGGCATCCAGCTCCTCCATAGTTGGCAGACATTTGACAGCATCAAGGGCTGCAGGCGTAACGGTATTTTCTCTAGCGTAAAGCTCAGAGTAGTGCTCGACCCACCTCTCCATCTGCTTATCTGCAGTCAATAAACCTGTTGTTACCCAGTTCAGTATGTCAAACTTATAAAGACTATCCTCTGGTGACCATACTCTTTGATTAATTCATTGTTAGAGGTAAAATTAGTGCAGACGTGTAACAAGCGTATAAGCCCAGGAATCAGAAAAGTCACTGTTAGAGATCTGCCCTTTCATTCTGGATGGTTAGTCTGAAATAATTAGTTTTTTCTTAGTCTATGTAACTGAGTTTTTTTTTTTAACAGAATCTTCTGAAAGAAAAGTCTCAGCCACTGTAGTTTTATGACAATGACATGTTGAATAAATATATGCTAGTACGGTCAATAAAAACAACACCGAACATGATGCCCCAACAAGAACTCTTCTGACTGTAAAGACCACAGCATGTACTTCAAGAACTCTTGTAACCATAAAGATCACTGGATCCTCAAAGAACTATCTTGACCATAAAGACCACCATGTGTCCTCTGCTACAGAAATGGTATTTATTCCTGAAGGTATAATAGCGGTACTTACATTCATCCCCAAGTTTGTAATAGCTGTCTGCCAGGACACTATCCCACAGGCTCACTACAAAATCAGAGTCACGTGTTTGCTCTTCACGAAATTTCTTCAAAATGGTGCGAGCCTCTGGAATGAAATGACAGGAAAATCAGAAATCATAATTAACGCAGAAATACATCATTCAGGTAGTAAACAACTCCTAGATATGTAATTAAAATGTATTTGGGAATTGAACCCCTGCCAATTGTTAAGGCAGTAAACAACTCATTGATTTACATACTTTAAAGACATTTGTGAATTCAACTTCTACCAACTGTTCAGGCAGCAAACAACTACTTGATATATACTTACAAAATATTTGTAAACTCAATCTTTCCCAACTCACACCCCTGTACATTTAAAAAAATGTTACCATAACATACCTGGAAGAAGCATTCTCAACTTATCAACCTTACATGGGGAAACAGATGCAGGCATGAGGGCACAATTATTTATGAAAGGTGATCAGAGTATTTTTCTTCTTCTTTTTTCTTTTTTTTTATTAATAAAAAAAAAAAGCTCTGCAATTTAGGAGACATAATAAAAATAGTTGTGAATTTTTTAACTTGACAATTTAAGCTATTTGACATGAACAACAGCAGAAAAATGGAGAATGACAAAGGTGGCCTCAAAGAATACTGACATCCATAACCAAGATGTTGAAGAATGTGCCTGATATCTGGTCGGGGAGATAATTTCATTACAGAATTATGTCAAGAAAATTAAAACCTAGAGCAGCAGTGGTGTACATTGTTGTTGTTGCTGTTTAACTAAAGCTGCAGAGCTTCTCACCATTTTGCAGCCAATGCCAAGTTGAAAAATCCTAAGTATTATCTACATTGTAGATCTAGGCTTTTTCTACCATTGCAAAACTTGTTGAGTTGGGGTCAAGGGCTCTATTTTCATTCTCAGTATTCTATCCTGGCTTGGCTAGCAGTTTCAAGCTAGACAGAAGAAGCATGTGGCATACTTCCCAGCTCCCCTGCCTATCATAGATCCACTGAGATCCTCCTGCATGCAGCTAACCAGGTAAAAGCCAGGACCAGTTACATCTGGTGCTGAAGTGACTCTCCCAAGCTTAGTGTGCAATGCTGGGTTCTCAAAATGTTTCACCACAGGAGGAAACCCTGGAAGTGCATAGATGATTTCAAGAGTCCATGAGGGTGTAATTAGCCTCACAGTTAGAGGTTGACTTCCACATCTGTATACTACAGCACAGTGTTTAGCTGGTGGTCATATAAGGAAAACTCCAAATATGCTTCCATGCATGTGGTGTAGATGGCCAATAGGAGGCCACAGCATGCTTTGTAATCAGGATCCTCTGTAACTATTAGTAATTTTAATCTCATAGCAGTGATCCTCTTAGAATTTGATCATGAAACAACCAACATGTAACAAGGTCTTACAATTATCTCTGTAATACACCTTTAAATGGGAAATACTGACCACTTTTAACAATTCTACAATTGCTACACACCAGATTTTTTACAGCTTTCTTTGCCAGATTAAAAATTAACAATTCATTTATCTCCTGAGTTTTTACAAGTTGAAGACCTGACTGAACATTACTTTTGTCAGAAAAATGGAACACAGGGCTAAATAAAATTTTTATATTCTGGATGTTTGGTGCCCCCCTCTCCCCCCCCCCCCCCCCCCCCCCCCCACACACACACACACACGTGCACACAAGGATTATATGTATGTGCCCTCATCACCAGCACACTTCTTATGGCAGCGAAACATGGACAACCTAGGATAAGCAGGAAAAAAGGCTCAATAACTTCCATTGACGGTGTTTACACAATATCTTTGATTTTTTGTGGAAGGACAAATGTCAAAGTATGTACAGACTGACTTGCTGACTTGGCCATGTCTGCCACATGGAAGGTGGCCTGAGGTGCCACGTTAGATTGGGTGAAAAGCTCTTACAACAAGCAGAAGAGAAAAGAACACACTGAAAGGAACATCAGGAAAAAAAAAAGCAGTTGAGGGCTATCACCTCAGTGGCGCATCACTCCTCTAGTCAGTTATGACTGAAGGAGGCTATTACATTACTGACCTACTCTATCTAGTCAAGCAATTATATGGAATCTGCTGGAAGATTGGAAGGTTCAAGAACACGCATACAGGAAACTATGACACAAATGACATAAAGAGAGGGAACTCCTGACAGACTGGCAGATTAGAGATTACAAGATCAGATGAATGATGACAGGACGTGTAAGGTTGCTAACCACTCACACAAGAAAGCAAAAAACCACTCACACAAGAAAGCCAAAAACCACTCACACAAGAAAGCCAAAAACCACTCACACAAGAAAGCCAAAAACCACTCACACAAGAAAGCCAAAAACCACTCACACAAGAAAGCCAAAAACCACTCACACAAGAAAGCCAAAAACCACTCACACAAGAAAGCCAAAAACCACTCACACAAGAAAGCCAAAAACCACACACAAGAAACCGAAAAACCCCTCACACAAGAAAGCCAAAAACCACTCACACAAGAAAGCCAAAAACCACTCACACAAGAAAGCCAAAAACCACTCACACAAGAAAGCCAAAAACCACTCACACAAGAAAGCCAAAAACCACTCACACAAGAAAGCCAAAAACCACTCACACAAGAAAGCCAAAAGCACTATTTAATGACTGATATTATTTCTAGTAAGAGATGAATTATACTGAGATCATGAAACAGTTAACTGATTAAAACATTCATCATGTATCTGTGAATTTTAGGAAATCATGAACACAGTGTGGAAACAAGGACTTTGGACTATTATGAAGCTGTACAACATGGGAAACAAACTTATTCCAACAATTCCTCATGCACTCTCAGACGTCTGCTTGAATATGATCAAAGAAAGCAGTGGTCGGCTTGAGGTTATTTCTATCTCCATAGAGCTTTTCTCCAGGAATGGTTCTGGTGATGACCATATGTGCTGTCTCTGTTCCACATATGTCGGGCATCTTTGAAGCAGATGTTCAGTGGTCATTTTATCTGTGCCACAGTTACACTCATCGGTAGTTCCTATCTTTAGCTTGTTGAATAGGTGGTATTCCAATCTGTTGTGGCCTGTGCGGAGTCTGAAGATTACCACTTGTTCTCTTCTGCACAGCTGATAATACGCATCATTTTTTGGTGGCCTGGTGCTCTGCTTTCCATATGTTTCTGTATCTGGTTCTAAAAAGAACGTTGCCTCTTCGAAAGTTATTCTCTTCTCAAGCTGAGGTAACTTTCCACCTTCCCTTGTCAACAATTCAGAACCTAACCACAAATGCAGTTCTTACAAATGGAAAAATAGCCAAATGGTTCTGCAACATGGTTGGAGTGTGATGGGGCTATGTCACTGTCTACTCTGTTCAACATTTTCTGTAAAAAAATCAGTTCAGTGGCTTTGGATGGTCATAAAGGAACAATAGGTACTGGAGGATGCACTATTACAAATCTCTGATTCACAAGCGACATCGAAGCATTGGATGGAGAAGAATGAGACCTACAGGAACTAATACATTTGACTGATATCAATCAATCAATCAATCAATACCCCTAGTTCTCCAAGGAGCAGGCCTTCAACAAATACTTGCCAAGTCCTCCTGTCATGTGCCATCAGCTCAAGTTCTCTCCATACCTTCCTCATAATATTCACTTCTGGCTCCAGTTCCCTTCTCCATGTGTGTTTTGGTCTACCTCTGCCTCTCTTGCCCTGAGTCTTCCAGAACAAGGACTGCCCTGTAATGCTATAAACCGGTTTCCGCAATGTGTGTCCTTTCCATCGTCAGCGTCTTCTTTTCATGATTCCACCCAAGTGGAAACAAATAATAAGCTTTCAACATAAAACAGTACACAATGACCAGCTAGTTTAGGGAAGATGAAAGGAAGGATTTAATTCTGTTCATGAAGGCTAGCAATGTCAACATGCGATAATCGATAATAGGTTACAACTGTTGACCGGAAATTCACAATTAAAAGGTTATAAAATTTCCAAACTAACGAACTCTTTTTGTAGTAATCTGGTTAGTTAAACAAATTTACAGAATACTATATGGCGGAATAGACATGCATGTGTACGGTTTGTTCAAAGTAAGGGTATATAATAAAAAGAAATCGTTACCATCGAAGCTCACTTGATGCGCCATTTTGGTTGAATGCAAAATGATAAATGGTTCGTCAACACCAACTAAAACAAAAAAGAGCCTTCAATGCTCAGATACAAGCCTTTATCATAATAAAATACGATTTCATTTGCCGAAATAAGTTTATTGGAAAGTTTGAAGCTTTCTGATGAAAAAATAAATAAATAATCTTACGTTGTGTCGTTCCCGGTAAACGGTCCCTTCTTTTTAAGTGTATAGCTTACAGTTACCTAGCAACTGGAGGACATAGAGTTTGTTGGGAAGTAAGAACTTTAATTTTCTAGAGTCGTAGCTTTCTGGAACTCGTCACATCAAAATGATACCCCCAAACGCTTCTCTCGTGAAATATGACAACCCTGTGTTGGTCAGCAGAAACACAGACAAGAAAACACCAAGGGTAAGCTCAAAACAAATGTTTTTCACTGAAAGGTGCTAGCCATTGCGTCTGCCTAAACAAGACGAGGACTATTTTAACAGATTATAATGACTTCATAAAAAAATTGGCAGAAGTGTAGATATAAAAACTAACGATTTTAGAATGTGCCTCTAAATAATAAAGGTTCTCATTTTAGTAATAAATATGTTTTATGTTTTTCCGTTCTTATCTGGTTCTAATACATTTCATGTCGTCAGCTTTGAAATATTAATTAATTCATTCAGTTCCATCATCATCATCGTCGTCATAATTTCCCTTTAGCTCTTCAAGATGCATAGGCCTTCAACAAACACATGCCAAGTTATCCTGTCACGTGACAACAAAGGCCTTCAACAAACACATGCCAAGTTATCCTGTCACGTGACAACATAGGCCTTCAACAAACACGTGCCAAGTTATCCTGTCACGTGACAACACAGGCTTTCAACAAACACGTGCCAAGTTATCCTGTCACGTGACAACATAGGCCTTCAACAAACACGTGCCAAGTTATTCCGTCACGTGACAACATAGGCCTTCAACAAACACGTGCCAAGTTATCCTGTCACGTGACAACATAGGCCTTCAACAAACACGTGCCAAGTTATCCTGTCATGTGACAACATATGCCTTCAACAAACACATGCCAAGTTATCCCGTCACGTGACAACATAGGCCTTCAACAAACACGTGCCTTTGTGCCTGTCTTTCCTTATTTTCCTTATCACTTTAATGTATGTCTCTAGATCTCTTCCCTATATGTTTTTCAGTTTCCCTCAACCTACTTTTACTCAGGGAATGCCAGAACAAGGACTACCTTGTAATGCTATCAACAGGTTTCCTCAATGTGTGTCCTATCCATCACCAGCGTCTTCTTCTCATCTTTTATTCCACTGGCTCTTTTCTTATCATCAGTTCCAGATTCATGACCTTGTCATACCACTTCAATCTTTCTGTTCTACGCAAGCACTTATTTATAAAAGTCTTTAACTTCTTTTTGGTTGCTGTTTTTGTTGTTCTCCATGTTTCAGAACCATACAATAGGATTGAATTGACATTTGAGTTAACATTCTTGTTTTTGTGTTGGACTTGATTTGTTTTGATCGCCCAGTAGTTCCTAGTGCAAGTAAAGCTCGTTATACCCTTTGTATTCTTATTTTGATATCAGTATTTATCCCTCCAACCCCCATCAAGGCCAGCTCCTTGACGTGGAGATGGGGCTCAAGTACAGCCATCAGCGGCTGAAAAACCAAGACTGGCCAGGCCCTCCTAGACTCGAGCAAGACCACAGTCTGCCCTAGCAAGTCAAGGTGCTGAAGACGGAGGCAACCAGCCAAGAGGCGCACCACAGCAATCAGGATGCCACGCATTAGCGCTATGGGAAGTATGCCTATATCTGCAAAACGTTATGGCACTCGCCCTGTGACGGACACCCAGGCAGGCGCAGTGCCGGGCCCTCTGCCTCGGAAGGGCCCAACCCCTACTACTGGGGGTAAATAATGCACTGGAATGCTGAAGGCGTCAATAGTAAAAAAGACAGCTACAGCAAAAAATTAGAGCTCGAAAATATCTTGAATGAAGAGCAAGTAAATGTATGTTGCTTGCAAGAAACCCACCTCAACAAAGACATAGCCTTCAAAATCAGAGGCTACCAGTGCTACCGATCTGACCGAATAGACAGGCGAAAAGGTGGAATACTGACACTCGTGAGGAATAACATCAGTGCATGTCAGCTTGAAACATATATGGAGGGGGCGGAATACCAGATGCTTCATCTCAGGACAGAAAGTTCAGAATTCCACCTGCTCAACTACTACTGTCCGAGCGACCGCCCACTGGCACTAGATACAATCCCAGCAAAAGAAAGACTGATTGTATGCGGAGACTTCAACAGCCACTCACAGAGCTGGGGCTATGATCACATGGACAGGAGAGGTGAGGAGCTTGAAAACTGGCAGGATGACAATGGGCTTATCCTGATTAACCAGCCAATCGACCCACCAACCTTCTACTCGAGATCATGGCACACCACCTCTACACCAGACCTGGCATTCCACTCACCCAGCTTGGAGTGGAACACCACACGCGTTGTAGGGAAACAACTTGGAGGCAGCGACCACCGGCCAGTCTTCCTAATTGTGGAAAATGAACTTGTCAAGGAGAGCAGCACTCTCTCTAGGTGGAACTACAAGAAGGCAGACTGGACAATGTACCAGCACCGTACTAGTATACTGGCTAGAGATCTGACTGTAGACAAAGACATCAATAAGCTAGTTGATGAATTCAGCAGATGCATATTACAGGCTGCTCGTGAAACAATACCTAGAGGGGCTCGTAAGCACTACAAACCATATTGGAATAGTGAACTAGAGCAGCTGCACAACGACGTGGAAACATCTCGAAAGCAGGCAGAGACCAGTCCATGCCAAGAACACCACAATAACTACCAGCAAGCTAAGGCCAAATTTCAAAGGGCCAAGTTGCAGGCCAGGCGAAGAAGCTGGAAGGAGAAAACAGAGTCCTTGAACTTTGAAAGAGATACGAGGAAACTGTGGAAGCTGGTAAAGCAACTTAACGATGAAGGTACAGAGAGAAACTCAAGGATTGCTCTGTACAAAGATGGAAACATCCTCATGGGAAAACAGGCAGCTGATCACTTTGCAGACTCCTTTGCTAAAGACAACAACATCGAAGTTAGCCCAGAGAAGCAACAGGAGACTCGTGGGAAACAACACGCAGGACGAGATGGAACCATACCTGAAGTTATGGAGGCACCAATCACATTCAGAGAACTGGAGCTTGCAATATCCAAATTGAAAATGAGAAAGTCGCCAGGAGTTGATGGAGTGTCCAATGAAATGATTAAGAACTTGGGAACCGCAGCAAAAACAAAGCTGCTGCAGATCTTCAATATCTGTTGGAACTCAGGCAGAGTTCCACAGACCTGGAGGGAAGCAATCATGATACCACTCCTAAAACCAGGAAAAGACAGTTCCACTGCCTCCAGCTACAGACCAATCAGCCTTACAAGCTGCCTCTGCAAAACAATGGAACGTATCATCAACCTCAGGCTACAGTGGTACCTTGAAAGTGAAAACCTTCTTGTACCACAGCAGGCGGGCTTTAGGCAGTGTTATTCCACCGAAGATCAGGCAACTTACCTTTCCCAAGAGATTGAGGATGCGTTCCAAGATAAGAAACTGGTACTAGCAGCATGGATAGATCTAAGAAAAGCATTTGACAAGGTTTGGAAAGAAGGGCTTCTGAAGAAACTGAGAAATTGTAGAGTGAATGGTAAGATGTACAAATGGGTGAAAGCATACTTGCATAACAGAAGAGCCCGAGTACAACTAGATGGCCTCAAGAGTAAGAAAATTCTACTGCGTCATGGCGTCCCTCAGGGAGGGGTTATGTCCCCCACACTTTTCCTAGTATACATCAATGACCTGGTTGCTGAACTACCACATGGAATGAAAGTGGCAATGTACGCTGATGACCTGGTAATATGGTGCACAGATGAGCATGCAACAGTGGCCACCAAACTGCTACAAAGAGCTATAGATGCCTTAACCTCATGGGCAAATAGATGGTGTGTCAGCATCAACACAGACAAGTGCAGCACTACGCTCTTCACCCTCTCTCCCAAACAAAAAGCTGGTGTCATCAAGATAAACGAAGAGCTCCTGAGAGAAGATAAACAACCCACCTATCTCGGAGTTACATTCGATGATAGGCTGACATGGAAGCAGCACATCAACAAGGCAGCAACAAAGGCCAGGAGGAAGCTAGCCATCCTGAGAAAACTAAGTGGAACCACATGGGGAGCCAGCGGGAAAATACTTAGTAAAGTTTACCAGCAGGGCATACGACCACACCTGGAATATGGGTCAGCTGCGTGGTGTCCAGCATCAAACACCACATTACAAGAGCTAGATAAGGTGCAAAACCAGGCGCTTAGGGTCATCACGGGGGCAATGAAATCAACGCCTATAGTGGAGATGGAGAAAATGGGGAGGATACAAGCACTGAGAGAACGCAGAGACATGAAAGTGCTAACACAGGCAGAAAAGTTCCTCTGTATGCCGAGCCATCCAATGAAGGACAGATTCCAAAACCTAGCAATGGGGCGACTGAAAAGAAGCAGCTTTATCCACCAGGCCAAACGATTTCGTAGACAAACTTCAGACCTGCCTGAAGTTAACAGCCCTCTAAAGTCTGTGCCAGAACAAACCCCTTGGAGAGAGGAGCATGGACTACCAGTACACATCCACACAAAAGTGAAAGGAATATTCGACAGGGATGAACAGAACAGCGTGCAACGTAGGACAGTCACTCTCAGTTTCCTGGATGATGAATACCCACAGGACCTCTGGGTCCGAGTATACACGGATGGGTCAGCACAGAATGCAGTAAAGAATGGAGGAGCAGGAGTGTACATAGAATACCCAAACAACACTAGGGATACGGTCAGAGTACCAACGGGGAAATTCTGTAACAACTATGATGCAGAAGTCCAGGCAATCAAGGTGGCAACTGAGAAACTACTGAACACCAATCTCGGTCCACACAGCCTGTAGTATTCCTGACAGATGCAAGATCAGCACTCCAAGCACTTCAGTCCAGAAAATTGCCAGTTATACAGGCCCTACTTTCTGAACTGTGCAACCAGCGCAGGGTCGCCATGCAGTGGATACCGTCTCATTGTGGAATACCAGGAAACGAGAGAGCAGACGGACTGGCTAAAGAAGGTGCTGCAGACGAACAACCGGATGTACCAGTAACGTACCATCAGAAGAAAAAGATGATCAAATCAATCAGAAAGCCACCAACATCAACGCAGGATGACTACCAAGCTATGAACAGATCAGAACAAATAGTCATTCTGCGCCTCAGAACAGGACACAACCGCCTCCGCAGCCACATGTATACAAAATTCAAGATTGGCAATTCAGCCATGTGTACATGTGGACAGGCACCCCAGACAGCGGGGCACGTACTGCAAGATTGCCCCGAATATGATATATTGAGGCAAACCCACTGGCCCAGAGAAACAACACTGGAAGCAAAACTATATGGACCCCTGTATGAACTACAAAAGACAGTGAAGTTTATACAAGAAACAACATTGCAGATATAGACAATATATTTCAAGCGAACGAAAGAAGAAAAAAAAAAAATCCCTCCAACTTTTTTTGTATTCCTGCCAAGATGTATTTATAATTCTACATCTTGTAGTGGTGTTTCTTCAAGTGCAATCTTGTTATTGTTTTCTGCATTCATTTTCATTATCTTTGTCTTTTCCCTGTGTATTTCTCAGGTGCACTCCCTGTGACCTGTCGTCAAGTATTCTCATTGTGTCTTATTTCTGGTTAAAGTCATAGGACAGAAGAGTCAGGTCATCGGCAAAACGCTGTCTGATATTTGTGATCATCATCATGGCCACCCATTTTCTATGGTCTCTTGTGTCTTGAATCTTCTTAATCCAGTGCCTCTTTTTTTACAGTAGTGAATCCTGCTCAACTTCTAATTGTTTCTTTAACTAGGATACATAGTGTCTATAATTGTATCTAATTGTTTATTTAACTAGGATACATAGTGTCTATACTTTTATCTAATTGTTTATTTAACTAGGATACATAGTGTCTATAATTGTATCTAATTGTTTATTTAACTAGGATACATAGTGTCTATAATTGTATCTAATTGTTTATTTAACTAGGATACATAGTGTCTATAATTGTATCTAATTGTTTATTTAACTAGGATACATAGTGTCTATAATTGTATCTAATTGTTTATTTAACTAGGATACATAGTGTATATAATTGTATCTAATTGTTTATTTAACTAGGATACATAGTGTCTATAATTGTATCTAATTGTTTATTTAACTAGGATATATAGTGTAGGCCCCCTATATACTTTTATCTAATTGTTTATTTAACTAGGATACACAGTGTCTATTCTTCTTCTTCTTCCATCCTTAAGTGTCTATAATTGTATCTAATTGTTTATTTAACTAGGATACATAGTGTCTATAATTGTATCTAATTGTTTATTTAACTAGGATACATAGTGTCTATAATTTTAGATTGTGTGTTCAGTCACCGCCATTTGTTTATGTTATGATCCCTCCTGACCAATGACTGAATATAGGATAAATGAACATTTACAAGCTGCATCTGTGTTTTTCCTTTGCCCTAAACAAGTAGATTCTTCATACTTGTTATATTTTTTTTTAATGGGGGGGGGGGAGAGAATTCTTGTATGTGGTTAATATTTAATTTACTCTTAATTTGACATTAGTAATATGTAGTTTTGTGTTCGAATGAGAGAACAATAAACCAAATTTGTGTTTGAGTGAGAGAACAATAAAACAAGTTTGTGTTTTAGAGGACAATAAAACACATGTATGTTTGAGTGAGAGAACAATGAAACATGTTTGTGTTTGAGTGAGAGAACAATGAAACATGTTAGTGTTTGAGTGAGAGATCAGTGAAACATGTTAGTGTTTGAGTGAGAGATCAGTGAAACATGTTAGTGTTTGAGTGAGAGATCAGTGAAACATGTTAGTGTTTGAGTGAGAGATCAGTGAACAAGTTAGTGTTTGAGTGAGAGATCAGTGAAACATGTTAGTGTTTGAGTGAGAGATCAGTGAAACATGTTAGTGTTTGAGTGAGAGATCAGTGAAACATGTTAGTGTTTGAGTGAGAGATCAGTGAAACATGTTAGTGTTTGAGTGAGAGATCAGTGAAACATGTTAGTGTTTGAGTGAGAGATCAGTGAAACATGTTAGTGTTTGAGTGAGAGATCAGTGAATAATGTTAGTGTTTGAGTGAGAGAACAATAAAACAAGTTAGTGTTTGAGTGAGAGATCAGTGAAACAAGTTAGTGTTTTGAGTGAGAGATCAGCGAAACAAGTTTGTGTTTGAGTGAGAGATGAGTGAAACATGTTAGTGTTTGAGTGAGAGATCAGTGAAACATGTTAGTGTTTGAGTGAGAGATCAGTGAAACATGTTAGTGTTTGAGTGAGAGATCAGTGAAACATGTTTGTGTGTTTGGTTTGGTTTTAAGGACCATCTTCATTGCACACGGACAACTCCATCAGTGCTTTCCCTTTGATCACACAAGGAGAGTCTCAACACAGTGCACAAACTCTGTAGCACTGGTGAAGATCTCAGTGTGTGTATACAGAAATCACACATTCCATAAATATTTTTTTGATGGGTAGGTTTTCCTAATTTTGTAAATTTTTGCCAGGACAGCGGCAGTGTGGCCTACTCTTAATGATTTCCAACTGCCAAGGGATTTTTAACGTGCGCAACTTGCACATGGGACCTCCTCTTTTTTTCGTCCTTATCCGAGAAGACTAGGCATCTGATCTTACTCCCAGTAGATCAGGGGGAGGATGTCATCATTAGGACCCACTGGTTCTGAACAAAATTTCAATAAAATATATTTCCTGTACTGGGAACCAAACCTGGTACCTTTAGAATTAGTTTATGTTGTCATATTAATAAAACAAATTTATGTATGAGAGCAATTAAACATGTTTGTGTTGTTGTTGATGATTAACTAGGGTTGCTGAGTTTGTCACTCTTTCCCAGCCAATGCCAAGTTGAAGAATTTACATGAAATTCTTTAGCTATTGAGTGGTGCTGTATAGTGCATTTGTAACTGTTGGGAAGCCCAGCAATAGGTTTCTTTTTTCTGTGGAGAGTCCTCGGCAAGTGAGCAGCACATGCTGAACTGTCTCATACGGATGGGTACAGTTGCGGCAATTAGGCTTATGTGAGGGGTTTATTAAAATGATTGTGCGTTTGGTGTTTCTGTTCTTAGGTGGAAAGTTATGTACTGCGCCACATGTTGTAGATTGTTGATGTTGTCATTTTTCTTGGGATGGGTCATTTCTTTACACATAACACCTCCAGTAGACTCTTTTGCCCATTGGGTTAGCAATTCCTCTTTAAAGATACCTTGAAGTATTAGTTATCTGTCTGCATTTTGGATGGAGTGTTTGTTTGAACCATGCTTGCTGCTAATTTTGCTAGTTTGTCTGAATTTGTGGTGCCTGGTTGTGATAAAATTAACCGTGATACAACGTTAAAATATCTCCAAAGATAAAATGTAGGGATAAAAATAATGCATAAGCTACTAGAAGACATGATCGCCCATGCCGCGGGTCACCACCCGCCATGGAAACTAACTTGCTAGACGTGAAGGCAAAACGTTTACCCTTGGGACGGGATGAGAACGGAGATCAAAAAGAAAATATGACTGAACACGTGCTTGAAACTAGCAAGGCTAAAAAGACGCAATTGGTGGGGAAAGGAAAAAAATTCACGTCCCCAAGTTAACACAAGGTAAAGAAATTGACAAAAGGGACCTTAGCTATTATACGCAACAGTCATTTCTTGGACGCTTTTGCGATACTTAGTCCTTTATTTGAATTCAGCGGCAAACGCATTACAGAAGATGCTCGAACATATTTAAAAAAAAAAAACAACTAACCTTGAAAAGTAACTTTTTCTTAATAATAATGTTAGGAATATAAAACCTAGCTGGCCGGATGGCCCATCTTGAGCAGAGAAATAATATGCTTTCATTTATACAGACGGATAGATAATAATGAAGATATTGACAAAAGACTGTGTTGTTCATATCAGCGAGCGACTGCATTGAAACAAAAACATGTCACTAATTTTCAAAAAATTGCGGCCTTGAGACTCAAGTGCTAAAATCTAGATGAATGAAAGGGAGGGGGAATTAGTGGAAAGTTGTGGCTAAAAATAACTCTAGAGGCAGATTCGTGTAGGAAATGCATGTATAAACAAGTGTGTTTTTTGTAAAAAAAACGCAAGTAGAGACAGACGGACCAACAGACAATAATACATACTTGACTGAGGTATGACTGAATTGACTTTTGGTAGGAGGTTTGAAATTTGAAAAGGAAAAAAGGCGGTGATTGGCCACAGATAAACATATTATCGGCGCTCAGACGCGCATCTTTGCCATTCATCATAAGTTGTCCAGTAGTAGACACAGTAATTCTTCAGTGGTGTGATTCCCAGAAGCTAATTGCAATATTTAGAGGGACGCCATACTAGAGCCAGCAGCTCAGCTGAGTTTTGCTAGCATATAACTGTGTTCTCTATTCATAATTCTGAACTGTGAGTTTTTTATTTGGCACCAAAGTGGTGTCAAATGCTATGTTGAAAAATACAAGTGTGGACCCGTGCAGTCTAAAATTTTGGCAGAGCAGCCTATATTGCCCCCAAGCACGGAGAGGTGGGGCCACCAGATTCCAGCACCAGAACTACTCAGTCAAAGATACGTGAGCGTCTGGCCTGCTGGACATTCACCAACTTATTTAATAACTAACACCCAATTATATTCCCATCAACTAGAACATACCATGTTGGGAAATAAACTTGTATTTTTCCCATCAGTAAATGGACAATGTTTGGTAGTCATAGACTGGGAGTGATGAAGCCACCCCAACAGCACATCCATTAATCGTTCTCCCAGATAAATTACAAATATAAACAGTAGTAATATTAACTAGTCTTGTAAAATACATATGTACACACCTTTCATTTATTATGCCATATATTCATGCATTTCATTCATAATTTCAAAACCTTTCATATGTTCTGACCAAAATAAAACCTTGGTTCAGAACAAATAAACTTAAAGAAAATTTAATATCAAAATTTTACACAGCTTGAGTTAGTTCAGTGTGTTATAAATTTTTATTAATATTATTAGACTTATTAAATATCTGTGTGTGTGTTTGTATATACTAATACAACACCTTACATTTCAGTACCCTAGATTTTTAACGTAGCCACATTCATTAGTAAAAAAAAAAAGATATGGGTGAGGTTGTAAGTGGTAGCAAGAAGGGCCTTCTGTAAATTCACAGCTACATTTATCTCAGGAGCCTTCACAGCTGACCTCATGCATCACACTAGGTAATATCATAACCATACAGTACCATCAAATCCACTACATATATTGGGGTCTTGTCCAGGGATAATTAGCTTAACAGTAATATTAGGATCTCCTGGTGGGAGAATTAAAATTAAGGGGAACAAATTATAAAAATTAAAAGTGTCCCTTTAAATTAAAAGTTGGTGAATCTTCACAGCCAGTGGTAATTAATTAGTTAACTGGCTAATTAGAATTACTTTAGACTATAGTAATTAGAATTACTTTAGTGGTTAGAGATTTATCTTGCTCATTGCTAAATTGTCTAAAAAGTATGGCGGAGCTGGCAAAGTTCAGATCAGCTGCTGTGCTAACGGCAAAGGATATGGGAATGGATGGTCAGGTTTTAATTCAATATGTAACGGCTGAATGTGATAAGTATATTGAACGGGAAGAAAGAAGATTAGCTGAAGAGAAGAGGCTACAAATTGAGGCTGAGACTAAGAGGCTGCAGATTGAGGCTGACAAAGAGGCTAAAGCATTAGAGGCAGAAGAAAAACGACAGCAAAGGGAAGCAGAAGAAAAAAGATTGACTGCCGAAAGGGAGGCAGAAGATAAAAGATTGACTGCCGAAAGGGAGGCAGCAGATAAAAAGGCCGAAAGGGAGGCAGAAGATAGAAAGTTGCAAAGGGAGCACGAATTACGACTAAGGGAGCTGGAGCTACAAGGCCAGGCTCCTGAAAATGGTGCCAGCCCTTTTGCCTCAGATGCTACGCCCAGTCTGGGAGCCTCAACATCAGCTATGGGGTTTCTTTCTTCTTCTTCTTCTTCGTTCGCCCTGAAAAGGACGGTGGTTGCGTTGTGTCTGTTTACAACGTAGCTGTGATATCTGCACCTTTCGGTCGACACATCCGACTTCTGCACAGCATTTTTTAGGACCGGGTTTGCCTTCCCATTTCGATCCACACTCGCTCAGCCAGCCTGCACAGCTGCAGACTGTTTCCAGGACCACCACGTGGAGGTGGAGTGCAGTCTTGACCAGCTCTGGTTCGCTGGTCCTGACGCAGGCAGTCAAGCTATGAGTCGCTGACTGCGGTCTCTATTGCTGCGTCTTGAGGTCCCAGCTATGGGGTTTCATTTAGACCATTTTGTTGAAAAAGACGATGACATCGAGGGGTACCTCGGACGTTTTGAGTTATTAGCTACTACATATGGGTTAGAGAGAGAGAGGTGGAGTTTAAAGTTATCACAGGGACTGAGAGGTACTTCTTATGAAGTCTTCGCAAAAATGAACAGAGAAGACCAAGACAATTATGACATGTTAAAGCAGGCTTTGTTATTGAGGTACGAAAAAAATGGTGAATTTTATCGTAAGAAATTTAGAAATGCCAAACTGTTGTCTGGGGAGACATACCACCAATTCTCTGCCAGACTGGAAACCTATTTGGAGAAATGGACGGCTCTGGGGAAGACCCAAGATTTTAAGGAGATGATCATGATAGAGCAATTGAGAGAGTCCATGGCTCCAGACATGAGAAAATTTCTCATGGAACAAGGTGCAGAGAAGTTGGGGGAGGTTTTAAATGTCGCTGAGAGGTATCAGGCAGCCCAGGCAGAGGTAAGTGGCTCTAAAAAGAAGCACATAGAAACTTTTAAAGCTCCACAGCCATTTAATAAATTTGAAATTAGAGAACAGGGTAATAAGGGCAGGACAAACTTTGAACGGCCTAGAAATGACTATCGAGACAGAAACTCACAGTTCAATGACCAAAAATCCAATGAAAGAAAACCGTTTAACCAAGGAAAAAAGATGGTGTAAATGGTGCAAGAAAGATAACCATAACACCGAATTTTGTAGAAGGAAACCTTCAAACATTGCTGCAATGAAGTCGGGGACTCAAAGATTAAAGGTTAATCCTAATGGACAGCAGGAACCTTATCACCCCCCAGTTTGTGAGGATGTTATTTGTAATGGGGTCACCATAAGGTGCCTTTATGATACAGGTTTGGATTATGATTCAGTTGTGAAGTCTAGCCTAGTGGACCCAAGTCAGTATACCACAGAAACAGTGGAAATACAAGGGGCGACTAAGGACATACCACTCATGACACTTCCCATCGCAAGGATAACGGTGAAAACTCGCTATGTGGAAGGAGAAATCAGAGCAGCAGTGATAGATGAACCAATCTACCCTCTGATATTGGGGTGTAGATACGTCTTTTTGGGGAATCCCGAGAGACCTGTGATCATGGCGACAGTGCAGACCAGGTCACAGAAGAAGGAGGAAGAAGGTGAACCTATTAATGCTCATCCAGAGGAGATGAGGAAGGCGCAGGCTGAGGATAGGACACTCAAGCCATGTTTTTAAAAATTGCCCAAATGCCACACACCTCCGAGCAAGGGGGAATATTTTATGAAGGACAGATTGCTATATAGGAAGACAGGAACTAGATCCACTGGTCACGGACAGTTGGTTCTTCCCAAGGTATATAGGGCAAACTTAATAAGGAGCTTACATGTTGGAAAAGATGGGGACCATGAAAAAGTCGGTACCATCTGCCAAAAAGTTGCTCGCAAATACTATTGGCCCGACGTAAATGTCGATATTAAAAACTTTGTAGAAGCATGTGGCATATTTCATGAGGGAACACCCACAAAGGGAAAATATGTGCAGGACCTAGAAACGCCACGGGGCAAAATTAGGCCTGGAAGGAAAACTAATTATACTCAGGTAGACAAAGTGGAATGGGAGCCCCCTTTTCACACCCAGTCTTCACTTGAATGGATTAACATGGCCACTATGCGACGAGTACAAAGAGTAAATTTTACCCAGGATAAGATGACAATCCCTCGGTCAGACTTATATAAACTGGAAGAACAGAAAAGAGAGCGAAGATCTCTCATAAGCAATCTAAAGTGGGGAGACAAACCCAAGAAAAAAATTGGTAGTGGTCGATTTGTGAGTGATGATTCTAGGAAGAAAAGTCCTCACTATAATGCTTCTAATGGACGGGACCCGATGGGTGCCATGAAAAATAAATATGGAAAATTAAAAATCCAGATGTAGCGCTATTAAGGACCTGGACAGATGAGAAGGCGGAAGAGACTGTTACCTCATCTTATCAATACGTGAACGAACTGACCACTCGTCTGAAAGCTGGATGGAAACTGGCAAATGATAATTTGAAACAAGCCAGGAAGAAACATGCAGCATATTTTAATAGGAAGGCAAAGGACATAGAACTAGCTGTGGGAGAGAAGGTGCTGCTTCTACTACCCGGTAACCAGAATAAATTACAAATTGGATGGCAAGGTCCATATACGGTTCTAGAGAAGGTGTCTAGAACAAACTATAAAATTGACAAAAAGGGGAAGGAGAAAGTTTATCATGTAAACCTGTTAAAGAAGTATCTGGACAGACCACTCCAGGAAAGCACCCCCTTACTGACCTTGGCTATCGCAACTCAAATGCAAAAGGAACCACTCACCTCACATGAATACCCATTACATCCTTGTGAAACAGCGGCACAGGTAAAAGTCAGTAAGCACCTGACTAAAAACCAGAGGGAGAGAGTTCAACAGGTTCTGGAGGAACATACAGATGTATTAACAGATAAACCAGGCCATACAAATTTGCTACAGTATGACATGAAACTGGTAGACTCAAACCCAATCTGTATGAGAGCTTATTCTATTCCGTTCGCGAAGGAGAAGGCATTGAAAGAAGAAATAGATTATTTGTTGAAGGAGGGGATTATTTCACACAGTGAATCATCTTTTAGCTCCAGTGTCGTTTTGTTGAGGAAACCGTCTGGGGAACACCGACTGTGCATAGATTACAGGAAACTGAATGCTGTCACAGAAGGACAAGTGGATCCATTACCAGACACAAAACAGTTATTTGCCAGATTAAACAAGGCAAAATACTTTTCAAAGGTGGATCTTAGTAAAGGCTATTACCAGATTCCAGTGAAGCCTGAAGTGAGACCTTATTTAGCATTTAGCACATCGGAAGGACATTATGAATTCAACATGCTACCATTCGGACTGAAAAATGCTCCGAGTGTATTTTCAAGGATGATGCGCAAATTGTTGGATCCCCTGAATAACCCATGTATCACGAATTTCATGGATGATATTCTCGTCGCCACAGAGACATTTGAAGAACACATTGACTCCCTAAAAATGTTATTTGATAGGCTTAGGGAGGCGAACTTAACTGCTAGGCCAACAAAATGTTGTATTGGATGCAAAGAGTTGGAATTCTTGGGACACACTGTATATCAGGGTAACATGACCCCTGATCCCAAGAACTTGGAAAAACTGCAGAGAGCACCTAGACCACAAACAAAAAAGGACGTGCGATCATTCGTGTCGTTATGCGGATTTTATCAAAAATACATCAAAGATTTTAACTCTATTTGTGCTCCTCTGACTGATCTGACTCGCAAGGGACTTCCAGATAAAATTATTTGGACTGCACAAAGTGAATTAGCGTTCCAAGACTTAAAGGAAAAACTCACTAGCAAGCCTATTCTCAAACTGCCTGATTTGACACAGGACTTTGTCGTAAGAACAGATGCAAGTAATGTAGGACTCGGGGCGGCTTTGTTGCAAAGATCATCTTCACCGGATGGGGAACTGAACCCAGTCGCTTATGCAAGCCGCAAATTGAATAAGGCGGAACAAGGATATTCCACAAGCGAAAAAGAATGTTTAGCATTAATCTGGGCAATAAAGAAGTTTCAAATCTATCTGTATGGTAGGACTTTTGTGGTCCAGACGGATCATCAGCCCCTCGTATTCTTATCTCAGGCTAAGCATGAAAACGCAAGATTGCTGAGGTGGTCTTTATTGCTTCAACCTTATCAGTTTAGTATCCAATATATCCCAGGCAAATTGAATGTCGGTGCAGATTTCCTCAGTCGGCACCCCTGTGATCAAAATTAGAGTAGTGGCAGGCGTGAGGAGTAATTTTATCTATGTGTATCACTGGTTTTGGAACTTGCCGTAGGCATGTTTTCAAGTGGGGAGATGTGTGATAAAATTAACCGTGATACAACGTTAAAATATCTCCAAAGATAAAATGTAGGGATAAAAATAATGCGTAAGCTACTAGAAGACATGATCGCCCATGCCGCGGGTCACCACCCGCCATGGAAACTAACTTGCTAGACGTGAAGGCAAAACGTTTACCCTTGGGACGGGATGAGAACGGAGATCAAAAAGAAAATATGACTGAACACGTGCTTGAAACTAGCAAGGCTAAAAAGACGCAATTGGTGGGGAAAGGAAAAAAAATTCACGTCCCCAAGTTGACACAAGGTAAAGAAATTGACAAAAGGGACCTTAGCTATTATACGCAACAGTCATTTCTTGGACGCTTTTGCGATACTTAGTCCTTTATTTGAATTCAGCGGCAAACGCATTACAGAAGATGCTCGAACATATTTAAAAAAAAAAAAAAACAACTAACCTTGAAAAGTAACTTTTTCTTAATAATAATGTTAGGAATATAAAACCTAGCTGGCCGGATGGCCCATCTTGAGCAGAGAAATAATATGCTTTCATTTATACAGACGGATAGATAATAATGAAGATATTGACAAAAGACTGTGTTGTTCATATCAGCGAGCGACTGCATTGAAACAAAAACATGTCACTAATTTTCAAAAAATTGCGGCCTTGAGACTCAAGTGCTAAAATCTAGATGAATGAAAGGGAGGGGGAATTAGTGGAAAGTTGTGGCTAAAAATAACTCTAGAGGCAGATTCGTGTAGGAAATGCATGTATAAACAAGTGTGTTTTTGTAAAAAACGCAAGTAGAGACAGACGGACCAACAGATAATAATACATACTTGACTGAGGTATGACTGAATTGACTTTTGGTAGGAGGTTTGAAATTTGAAAAGGAAAAAAGGCGGTGATTGGCCACAGATAAACATATTATCGGCGCTCAGACGCGCATCTTTGCCATTCATCATAAGTTGTCCAGTAGTAGACACAGTAATTCTTCAGTGGTGTGATTCCCAGAAGCTAATTGCAATATTTAGAGGGACGCCATACTAGAGCCAGCAGCTCAGCTGAGTTTTGCTAGCATATAACTGTGTTCTCTATTCATAATTCTGAACTGTGAGTTTTTTATTTGGCACCAAAGTGGTGTCAAATGCTATGTTGAAAAATACAAGTGTGGACCCGTGCAGTCTAAAATTTTGGCAGAGCAGCCTATATTGCCCCCAAGCACGGAGAGGTGGGGCCACCAGATTCCAGCACCAGAACTACTCAGTCAAAGATACGTGAGCGTCTGGCCTGCTGGACATTCACCAACTTATTTAATAATTAACACCCAATTATATTCCCATCAACTAGAACATACCATGTTGGGAAATAAACTTGTATTTTTTCCCATCAGTAAATGGACAATGTTTGGTAGTCATAGACTGGGAGTGATGAAGCCACCCCAACAGCACATCCATTAATCGTTCTCCCAGATAAATTACAAATATAAACAGTAGTAATATTAACTAGTCTTGTAAAATACATATGTACACACCTTTCATTTATTATGCCATATATTCATGCATTTCATTCATAATTTCAAAACCTTTCATATGTTCTGACCAAAATAAAACCTTGGTTCAGAACAAATAAACTTAAAGAAAATTTAATATCAAAATTTTACACAGCTTGAGTTAGTTCAGTGTGTTATAAATTTTATTAATATTATTAGACTTATTAAATATCTGTGTGTGTGTGTTTGTATATACTAATACAACACCTTACATTTCAGTACCCTAGATTTTTAACGTAGCCACATTCATTAGTAAAAAAAAAAAGATATGTGTGAGGTCGTAAGTGGTAGCAAGAAGGGTCTTCTGTAAATTCACAGCTACATTTATCTCAGGAGCCTTCACAGCTGACCTCATGCATCACACTAGGTAATATCACAACCATACAGTACCATCAAATCCACTACACTGGTATGTCTGTGTGTCTTGGTATCCACTGAAGAGTGACTCTGATGTTGTATGTTGTTAGTAGAATGGCAATCATATAAGCCAGTTGTATTATTTCTTTAAACATGTTTGTGTACGAGAGCAATAAAGCAAGCTTCTGAATAAGTGAGAGAGCAGCAATGCAATAACAAATACTTTACTATCCCAAGGCAAAACCCCTCAAGGCTAGTCCTACCCCACCTTCTGCAGCCGGACCTGTTCCTCAACCACCTGGAAAGGGTAAGGGGATGCCCTTGGATGCAAAAGCTGCACAGCAAACAGATGAAATCCTCAACTCCATTTTGCCTCCACGGTAATTCTAGGTTAAAAGTCAAGTGGATTTAGTGTTTACATAAAGTTCTGGTCCTATAAAGTTCCTGGTTGTCTGAGAGGGGAAATAAGCAAGAGTAGAACTACTGCAACCTCAGCCATGTCATAAGTGGCAGTTAAAAAGATGTTGTTCATAGGCTGGCAACCTCAGCCATGTCATAAGTGGCAGTTAAAAAGATGTTGTTCATAGGCTGGCAACCTCAGCCATGTCATAAGTGGCAGTTAAAAAGATGTTGTTCATAGGCTGGCAACCTCAGCCATGTCATAAGTGGCAGTTAACAAGATGTTGTTCATAGGCTGGCAACCTCAGCCATGTCATAAGTGGCAGTTAACAAGATGTTGTTCATAGGCTGGCAACCTCAGCCATGTCATAAGTGGCAGTTAACAAGATGTTGTTCATAGGCTGGCAACCTCAGCCATGTCATAAGTGGCAGTTAAAAAGATGTTGTTCATAGGCTGGCAACCTCAGCCATGTAAAATAAACTGTAACAAAAACCACATGACAGTTTTGGTGCTGGTGTCATGGGGACCAGCTGCAGTAGTAGTTTGATGAAGATCTTGTTGATGTAACACACACACATGTGCACATACACACATTCACACATACATGTACTAATCCACACTTCATTAAAATATATGCTCTTGAACTAAATCTAAACAGCATGTCTGTATAGCCAGAGCTGACCCTAAGGACTCTCTCCCCTCCGTACTATACTGTATTGTTTTCTTATGAGGGTAAATGTTACACTATAGCTGTATTGAGCCGGATTACACTATGATTTCCACAATTTAAAAAAAAAATTTGGGTGCACCCCTGAAGGCAGCCCTTGTTCTGGAATCCCCATGGAGAGGCAGAGGTGGACCAAATAACACATGGAGAAGAGAACTGGAGACAGAAGTGACAATGATGAGAAAGACATGACAGAACTTGAGCTGATGGCATGTGACAGGAAGACTTGTCATGTGACAGGAAGACTTGTCATGTGACAGGAAGACTTGGCATGTGTTTGTTGAAGGCCTATGCTCCTTGGGGAGCTAAAGGGTATTGATTGACCTGAAGACAGCACCTGGTGTGTCCAGACTGCTGGTACAGCTCAAGAGCTGGCTCTGTGTACAGCAACTTTCTTCTGTGCTTCTCTTGTGCAGCAAAGGTGTTCAATTAACCAGTGCCAGTATTTGACAATCCAGGAACTGTGGGAATCTACTATAGAAACACTGAGCTCTGTGAAGATTTACTTTGATAAAATCATATGTTTTCAGAGTTTTTGGAAACTGGAATAAGGGCAGCTTTAATGCAACTGTTACCTCTTGTGGACGATTTGCTCCTGCAATTCCATTGTCAGAGTGGTGGAAAATTTAAACTACATCATATTTTACTGAATGTTAACTTGACATCACAGAAAAGATGTTGTTTATGAATAAAGTTAATTTTAGTAAGCTAATTCATGGGTTTTTACTGGGAATGTTGAAAAAGTTTATAAATAAAGTTAATTTTAGTAAGTTAACTCATCGATGTTTGCTAGGAATGTTGAAAAAGTTTATAAATAAAGTTAATTTTAGTAAGTTAACTCATCGATTTTTGCTAGGAATGTTGAAAAAGTACTGTTTATCCTGGGGATGCTGCATTTTAAATGCTGGCAGAAGTGGTCTAGTTTAAAATTCCCCATAACTTAAACATTCTTTCTTTTCCCTTCCGTCATCTAGAGATCTACCACATCATCCCCTGTGATTTACTGGTAGAACATGATCGACCGACTGCCTACCCCTGATAAATGATTGCCGTTCTGTCTTGTGCCATCTGTTCAAGTTCTTTCATGTTTTCCTTACCCTTAGGTATGTTCCAGGTCTCTTCTGCATGTGTTTTGGGGTCTACTTCTATTTATTGTACTCTTGTGATTTCAGAATAATAACAGCCTTATAATGCTGTTATCTGGTTCCTATATTGTGTATGTTACACAGGGCCAACATCTTTTTCTTGCCGCCTATTCCACTGGTGTTTGTATGGTTCTTTCTATGATTTCCCATTAGTTATCGTGGCATACCATTTTAACTGTTGAAGGATGTAGTGATTTTTCCCAGGTTTTCAATGCAGTGTTAAAATTTAAAAATCAATTTTTTTCAAAGTTTTTAAAAAGTATAGTTATGTATGTTACATATATCGTTGTAAAGAAAATTGAAAGAGGATTAATAAAAAAATAACATAGGGACAATGTGAAACAAACAGTTTGTTGAACTATATAGATCCCAGAAAATGGATGCTAGGATCCTTTAAGAGTTCATGTTTTTATTTTGTACATGCACGCATTCTTTGAAGGTCTATAACTTCTTGGTTTTTTTTTTTTTTTTTTTTTTATGTATTGCATGTTTCAGAGCTGTACAAAAGAGCGGCATTCACATCTACGTTAAAAATTCTTACAGCAACTATCACCTGAAACTTGCGTTTTTGAAGTAAAGAAAATTTTAATCCTTCCCCAGAGAATGGACAGAGAGTGGTCAGTTGTGGGTGCAGCAAGTATCAAGTACTCCAGCCACAAGGTTAGATGTAGTCAACCTTCAAGAAGAGCTGGACAGAAGGCTGCAGCAGAGACAGGCCAGGGAAACTGGCATCTGTCCTGTCCGTCGTGAACTTTACTCTCAATGCTTTGGTATGTTAGCATCAATAAAACCAAATTAAAATAAGTAGCTAAACCTCATTGTAAAGAGTAATATGTTAAAAAAACAGGGAAAAGAGTACTCCATAAGACACTGTAGACATTATGAAACACCAAAATAAAAAACACCAGAAATTGTAGCCTGCAAGAAAGAACAAAGGTAAAACAACACCATAATGTGCTATGTAGAATAAATTACAATATGTACCCAGATTATAATACATATAGGGTTGAGCAGGGTATTCCATATTATTTCATGGACAAGGACCAAAAGCAACAACATGTAACTATGCTGAAATGTAAGATTTTGATAAACATAGCGTAGCTGGTCTGTGGTGGCTTAGGACAAACTGAAGATTTATATTAATTTTTGTTCACTGCACAGCTGAAATGCAGCAAAGGAAGCTTATTACTGACAGTAAAAAACTTTCTGTGGGCATGTTATTGTTATGAGAAGAAAGCTGGATTATATTGTTAAATAAGAAAGCTTGTGGGAAAAAGAGATAGAGGATGAAAACGAGAGAGAAGATGCTGGATGATTTGACATCATGACATGGAAAGAAGCCAACAACAGAATTAATAAACAGTACTATAGACAGGACGATGTGATAGACATGACGAACATATAGACAGGACCATGTGATAGACATGACGAACATATAGACAGGACGATGTGATAGACATGACGAACATATAGACAGGACAATGTGATAGACATGATGAACATATGCCAGATAATATGTTACTTGAAGAAGAATACGAAGATGATCATACTGCCGTCAAATAACATTCTTGTAAATATTATGCATAAATCTTTAATGGACATAATTTGTAAGTAAGATATTACTTAACTCATTCTAACCTGCGAGCCATATGGTGTGCCAGACTGGCCTTTACTTTTACCCATTGGCGCATCCTGCACCAGCGTGATATATGTCGCATTGGAGCAGAAAATTAGAAGATGCCTGGCAATAAGCCATTTTAAAATCATTTCATTACTTCCAGCACACATGTGTGAACGTTTGTGAGTGAAAAAAAAAATTCTTAAGCTGAAATGTGTGCTTTACATATGTTTCTACAGTTGCTATAGATCTAGCTGCGGGCGGCATGGTATGCCCAATTTATAGGTTCCAAAATTGAACAAAAAATTAGAAAATAAGTGGCCATAGAGTGTTCATATCATGTAAACACTTTCTGTGGACAACGTATTTTGAACTAGTAGCAAAATAATTATATTGGTGTTTAGTTTTTGCATTCTTCTTCTTCTTTTGTCCTTAGCCAACGACCGGCAAAGCAGTCAGTGGCCATTACGCCTAGTGGCGTCTTAAGGGCAACAGCGAACAGATTTTCTTTGCCATTGTTCCCATCACGCCTAATGGCGTCTTTAGGGCAACGACAAATCAATCCGTTTGCTGTTGTTTCCGTAATCAAAGTAGTTTTTGCATACTTTTATCAATTAATGACATCATGGGGTAGTTTGTTTACATGTAGCATAATCACATACATAACACTCATAAACTATTAACGAATCAACCTCAGTATATAATTTCTAAATGAATTTTAGCGATATCGATAGCAATAATAACCTTTTTTCGATTCCGATAAGGACGTTGAACAAATGTGATTTTTTAAAGTAATAAATTAATTAATTCGAGTGGGACAGGAATGTGTAAATGAGTTCCAGTTCAGCAATATGTGACTTCATGCAACAAAATTTATATAAATTAGAATTTTCATTTGTTTTTTATCAAACTTCTAGAATTAGTTGTCAACTGGATATACATTTCAGTTCTTTGTGTTTTAATACCAAGGGATTAAGTAGAGCGGAAATATTTACGTGTATGTGCATAATTTTAATTAATTTTTTGTTTTGATTTGTTATTGTTTCTACACTTCACAAGACATAACATACAATTATAACATGACATAAGAACTCAACATTGTTTCAAAACATTCTGCAGCCAATTTCCTAAAGTTTGATTCATAATATACATATCTACTAAATTAATATACGAGGTAGCTTCAAAAAGTTCCCGGGAATAGTGGACTTATGTTTGAATGAGTGATTATGTCATGGAGATTATAGTTTTATAAGTTGGTAGTGACCTTGAGGAAACGACATGGCTGATGTAACCTTCACATGTACTCTCGAACAGAAGTTACAGAAGTTTGTTTGTGTGGTGTGCACGTAGCATCGTTGGAGTTGAAAATGTCCTTGATTGAACAACGTACAAATGTCAAATTTTGTGTTTTGCTTGAGAAGTCACCCTCAGAGACAGTAACCTTGCTTAATAAAGCATATAGTGAAACCGCAATGAAGAAATTGCAAGTTTTTGAGTGGCACGAGTGTTTCTGTGAAGGTCGTGTTAGTGTCGATGATGATCCACGTAGCGGACGACCGCCTACCTCGATAAACAATGAAAACATTGAGCGTGTTCAGAACGTTGTTCGTGTTGACAGAAGACTTAGTGTAGAGAAAATAGCCTCAGAAGTTGGAATATCAGTTGGAAGTTGCCACAGTATTCTCCACAATGAACTGCACATGCACAGTGTTTGTCAACCCATGGTTCCCAAAATGTTATCTCCTGAACAAACAGTTTGGTTCTGCTGCATGACAATGTGCCAGCACATCGATCCCTACTGGTGAAGCAGTACCTCACAACGCACAATGTGACTGCCCTGGAACATCCTCCATATTCTCCCGACCTGGCACCGCCTGATTTTTTCTTGTTCCCTCACCTAAAATAGGCACTGAAGGGGCAGAGATTCAAGGATGCTGAGGACGTTATCACAAATGCAACAAAGCAACTGAGAGAGGTGTCAAAGAATGGGTTCCAGGAATGTTTCCAACAGCTGTACAAATTCCGGGAACTTTTTGAAGCTACCTCGTATATGTCTAAGGCCTGTTTTTAAAACATTACTTGTAAAAAAAAAAGTCTGCATTGCAAGTCCTGGATAAAACCGAAAAAATGCCTGGGTTAGAATGAGTTAAGTGATATTTTGTTCACAACCCTCTGCTTCTTTTGGCAGATGAGCTCATCCGTCAGGTAACAATCAACTGTGCTGAGCGAGGTCTGCTCCTACTGCGAGTCCGTGATGAGATTAGAATGACAGTCGCTGCATACCAGACATTGTATGAAAGCAGTGTTGCCTTTGGCATGCGCAAGGCATTGCAAGCCGAGCAGGGAAAATCAGATATGGAAAAGAAGGTAATCTGATACATTTACTGACTTCCTGTTTATGATGGCTCTATTATTGAATGATATTCTGATAGCATGAAAAAACAGTCCTGATCACTTGCCGTCTGCTGACTTACTTTAGTTTTGTTGTCATCATCATTTTCCATTGCACTCCTTACACAGAGATTGGAGCCACCACTGTAGCTAGTCTCCTTGCAGGAAGCCTGCATGTAGTATTCGTTTTGGTAGTTGTAGTAGTTTGGGATTCTTGATTTTTGGTTATGTTCTTTAATAATAGGTTAATAGTTCATTAGGCTACTGACTAAGAATGCTGTCAGTTTGGTCGGGCTTACAGGTGGCCGACTATTATGGTGTAATAGATGGACGCTGAATTCATGGCTTGACTGACAGTTCATATAATACATTTATTAGACGATACATAGACGACATCATCGTTGACAACATAATGGAACATTAGGCATGGTAATACAAATTCTGCATGTAGACAAGGTTACCATGTCAAACTTGACTGACCTCAATGACCGTTGGACAATCCGCAAACGGTAAAGTATTGAGATGAAGATAGTTCACTTCTTTTCCATATTCACTACTTATTGTGCAAATAGCTGTTTTATTAAGTAGTGTTGAATTTGATCCACTGTGACTGAATGTCAGCTTTTGGTGACCATTAAGCAGTGTTAAACTCCTTCCATTTATTGTTCTTACCGTTGCTCTTTCATTTGCTAGTTAATATTTTTTTAAATATTGCTGTTACTGTACTGACTTTGCATGGTGCTAATAACCTCATCAAGTAGAAAAGTTGATACAGAAACCACAGCAAGATCACATGAATACTTTGGAGTCAAAGAGTTAAGAATAACAATGTTTTCATGATCAGATCTCAGACCTTGAAAGTGAGAAGCGAGACCTTGAACGACAGGTCAATGAGTTGAAGGCCAAGTGTGAACAGATTGAGAAGCGGGCATCTGAGCAAAGGCAGGTTGAGGAGAAGAAACACACAGAAGAGATTCAGTTCTTGAAGCGAACCAATCAACAACTCAAGGTCAGATTCTATTATCTCACATTTTTAGTCAAATTTATGTCAAAAATGTCCTGGCACATTGTTCAGATTTTTCAAGTTCACGTTTGCCTTTGCCCCGTGACGTTCCCAGGAGTCTGTAAGGAGACAGAGAATGAATAGGACTTCTGCTCCCTCAAACATGTCATAGGAGGCAACTAATATGAGGTTGTGAATGTGGCTGGCAACCTCATCATGTCAAACAGAAACCACCACATCAAGTGCACATGAATGTTTTGGTGCTGACTTCCTGCAAGATGGTGAGCTGTAGTGGTGGGCTCCATGCTCCATGGTGAGCTAAAGAGAAAAGAAAGAATGATGACAGTAACGTTTGTTTTCTGTACCAACACATCAGGGTGAGTCTTTTTTACTTACCCTGCCTGCTAGACAAAATCTGTGAACTAGAAAAATCCCGCTTGTTCGTCTGAACTATTTATTATTTCAATTAGAGGATATTCTATGAATTAATCTGAGAATGTTGTATCATTATTGATACGTGTTACCAATTATCTATAATATTGCCTTGTGACCAAGCAAAATGAGGACAGTTTGCTGTTGCCCTACAAGACGCCACTAGGCGTGATGGCCACTGACTGCTTTATCAGTCAGAGGCTAAGGATTCAAGAAGAAGAACATGTCTTGTGACCAAAAAAAAAACACAAAAAAAACGATGTAATAATATTTACTGCAAGCCTTTTCTTTGCTTGTGATGGTTACTTTCTTCATATGTAAACGTTAATAATTCTGTTTTATCTTGTCAAAAATTAACATCCTGTCTGTAACAATTCTATTTTCTTTAAAAAAAACTAATACCTGTTTGTAACTATTCTAATTTTTTTCCTTCAAAAATGAACTTCCTATTTGTAACAATTCTAATTTCTTGTCAAGAATTGATGGCTTGTTTTCTTTTCTTCATCGGTAAAAGTTATCCTCTTCCCTTTATAAGATAACATTTAGTTTTCCTTTTTTCTATGTGGTCTGTGTTTTGCAGCTAGTAGAATGTTATAAGTGCACCATCCATAATACAAATGTTTCCTCTTCATATGCCAGCAGGTTGTAAAATAATCTGGCAAGTTTGGTAGCTTGATACCTTATCCCTGGAACTGATGTTACATTTATACATCAGCATGCGGAAGTTAAACATTCATTTCATTTTTTTATATTCCGTCCATACTTTATTTTGTGATGAAACTTTCTTTATTTGATATAACATTTGATTATTATACCTGGGCCTCCCAAAAGTCCTGGTGCAGTTTCAAATTTTCTTAATTTAAAACTGCACAAAGACTTTTGGGACACTCTGTAATAACATTTAATTATGTCAAATCAATGGAGATTTGATTATGTGTTTTATGTAGATGGAGCATTGAATATATGTCATGTGTGAATGAGAATTGATTACATCATGGCATGAATCAATGAATATTTGATTGTCATGTTATATATTATTGAAAATCTGATTACCAATTATATCATTTAAATAAGACTGGAGATTTTAACTAGGCAACATCACGTATAAGAGAGATTTAATTATGTCGTATATGTTGGAAATTTAATTGTTGTATCATGCATGAATACATACAACACTTTCAGAATTCATGTTAGATTTTTGCTTTTGTTAATTCTCTTAAAAGTGTGAAAAAAGAAAGAACTTAACCGTTTTGTCTTAAGTTACCTCTATAGTCCCTAAGGCAGTTTAATGTTGATTGACATTATTCTGGCAACTCCTGTGACATGGCTGGTACCAAACTGTATCGGCTACTTCTGTTTCTTTGGACATACCAGCTGCATGGAGAGGGGGAACATGCTATATGGGCAACAACTCAATCTCCATATAAATGTGCCCAAGCTTGCACCCTGGAGGGGGCACTCCAGCTTCACCTTATGGTGTCGACATTCCCATAGTCAGTTACAATTGAAGGGGCTATTATACTTGTACCTCTATAGAGGTAATATTCTTACTGAGCTGTACAATTAATCACCACATTAACAGTGTGACTACATGCCATGTGGATGAGGCATAAAGTCATGTGTTGATAACTGCCAGGCTAACAAAATTAAGAGTTCAAAGGGTTAATGCTTGCTTTTTAAGGAAAACTGTGGCAGTTTAAAAAATTAATTCAGTTTACTTTTGTGTAAAACGTGGCACTCGGATTCTTTTATGTGCTCATTTATTCATTTTTTTTCTGTTTGCAACTCTGTCATCTGAAGGAATCCTTGATGGACGCCAAAAAAAAATTGGGTAACAGTTTGTATTTCGTATTTGCAAGAGATTTTGTGTTTATTCACAAAGTAATGTATACCTTTTCAAGCACTTTTGTAAAGACTCTTCAGTGTCCAGAAAAAGTTGACTTTATGAGACTAAACTATTTTATAAAATATTAGGCATTGATTTATATATTTGATTCAGTGGAATCAAAGTTTCTTTACTACTCCAACATTTCTGATTTGCATGATTAACTAATAATGCATTAATTTTGTATATTTTTGCTATCTGAAGGAGTTCCTGCTGAAAAGCAGTAAAAGCATGGGTAAACTGTTTGCTGCATGGCTTCACAATGATCACGTGTTATTATATATTTTGTCACAATGGAATTCCTGTACGTTTGTGTGTGCTAGTAAGAATTATTACAGAAGTCAGTGGTGGATGGATGTAATATATCGAGGAATGTATTGATGAACAAGATCTTGTAGTAATGTTTGCAAGCACATCCAGTAAAACAAAATTACATGATGTAAATGTTTGTTAGATATCTGTCACAACATGTCTCATCACTGTCATTAAGGGCATAAGTTGAAGAACAAACAAAATTATTGTTGTTGTAGCACATCTGTTCCTGTCAAAGAATAACACAAGTGCCTGAGTCCAGCATCACGGTCTTCTTGTCTGGTCACTGCCATTCTTCCTTAATGCATTAAAAATTGTTTAGTTTTCCATTTTTTTATTACAATTTTAACATTCTTTATATGCAGTTTCACATGGGCTCTAGATTATTGTTTTTACCCTAAAGAAAAATTGCATACTGAAGAAGTCTTCTGTGTTTGATTCACCACTTACCAGCTGCTGTGCTGACACCATCCAGCTAGACACAAATAGTTTAGTCATTTTTGATATTCAATAATTCCCTAAGGAGTATAGACCAGTAACAAGGCATGCCTAACATTCCTGTCTTGTGCTATCTGTTCAAGGTCTTTTCATATTTTCTTTATCTCTTTCATGTCTGTCTCCAATTCCTTTCTTCATATGTCGTATAGTCTCCAGCTAACTCTTTTACCTTTGGGATCCCAAAATAAGATCTACCTTGTAATACCATCATTAAGATTCCACAATGCACATCCCATCCAACACCAGCACCATCTTCTCACTAACTTTCTACTATATTTATATATCTATATAGAGACACCCATTAAATTTTTCACACACAGACTATTTACACTTATAAAAATCTTCACATGAAAACTGTATTAACACTGTGAATGTTTTCACATATAAACTGTGGTCACACTTGTGAAAGTTGTCACTTCACTTCTTTACTGCATACTGCCTTTCTTTATGTGGTCATTCAATTATTCTCTGTCCTTGTGGAGTATGCAACCACTACAGCAACTGGTCCTCTTGTAGGTCCTCTTGTAGGTCCTCTTGTAGGAAGCCTGTCACATAAAATTCATGTGATCTTGCATTGTTGGTTTCTATAGTGATTTTTTATATATAATGAGGCTACCAGCCTTCCATACACAACCTCATGTTAGTCACTTCTGACGACATGCCTGAGGGATCATTATTCCTATCATTTGTCTCTTCAGAGAACTCCATGAAATGTTTTATCTATTAATAGGTGCTATCAAAAAGTTCCCAGCATACTAACAGGAAGCAGTATATAAATTACGCTGTTGTATAGCATTAAAGACTACCTTTCTGAATCATTGTCTCATATTTCATGTTGGTGCGTGCATGTGTTCCTTTTTTGTAAGCTGCTGTTGGCATGTGTTCTGTGATTTTCTGGTGGAGTGAAGTGGCAGACTTTGAAGGTGCAGCGTGAATGCATCAAGTTTTACTTCAAGCTTGGCAATACCATGTCAAGAGACCTATGAAATGCTTAAGTAAGCATTTGATGATGGTGATATTGGCAGAACCCAGACTTCTAAGTGGTTCTGGCAATTCAAACATGGGCATACGTCTATTTAAGATTCTGAACATTTTGTGAGCCTTCAATCAATATATTGGCTAAAAATGTGGAAGACATGCAACATGGCAACCATAAAGACCATTGGCACATCGTGCAAGACATCTGCAGCATTGTTTGTCAGTCAACGGTGAATCAGCACTTCTACATCAAAGTCCTAAGGTTTTTGAGAAAGGAAAAGAGAATGAAACGTCAGGTCAAGTGGCACACACAGGACTAGCTTCTGCATCACGACCAAGCACCTATTCACAATGCTGTGTCTGTGCAGCAGTTTTTGGCCAGAAACAACAAGGCAATGGTTCCTCACCCTTCTACTATCTCGATTTAGCTCCCTCTGACTTTTCCTGTTCTATAAAATGAAGATTCAGTTGCTGGGATGAAGGTTTAAGAACATTGAGGTGATTCACTCCATAAGATTCTATGCAATAAATTTGTGTCAGTTAAAGTAAGGAAGAAATATTCAGGGTTACACAGAACTGATTCTGTCACATGGAAGTAAATTATGGATAACTGATAAACAAAAAGGTTTCTTGAATCCTCAAGGATGTAGTTTTACAGAATAATTTTAGGAATCCCAAAGACAGGTAAAAAAGAATAAAGATGTCTTGAAAGAAGCCAGAAAAAAAAAAAAAAGCAGTCTACATATTTTAGACATCTCATGAGAAATGAAAGTTTAGAGCATATTGTAACATCAGACAAAACAAACTCATCAAAGTACTACACTGTAGCGAGGTTGAACTACTTATATGATTTATTGATTTGACAAGACATGTTGGTAGGAGCCTTGAGCTTATGGCAGGCTCAGCCAAGCCAAACAGGTCATGGAGGGCAGGCAAGAGTAATATAGGACACCAAGTGCATTGTAGGAAGGCTGGGCAAATAAAGGTAAACTAGACAAAAATGGTTGCTGAAATCTTATGTGCCAGGCTGAAATGCGTACTTTGCTTCTTGTTGAATAAACTGACATCACATCATGTGCTGGAAATGATAACTGTCATCAAACCAGGCACATCTGTTGGTAAGGTTAAGGATCCCGTTACATGCCCACTGAGGCATATTGGGAATATGGTGTGTGATGTGGTCAGCATTACGCCGGCCACCTTAACCTTCCCAGAGTTGCTCTGCTACCCAATTCATGAGACTGGGTGGACTCCAGAGCTGTTTGCAGTCTAAAAAATCCCATCTCAACTGGGGATCGAACCATGGACCACTGAGCAAGGAAGCCAGTGCACTAACCACTGTGCTACATCTGTTGGTAATGCCTCATTATTGCCTGATTACACTTGTAATGTTATTTTTTTATGTCAGTTGGGTTGGCTTTCTTATGGAATATTTATTCCCTACAATAACCACACAAAGACAGGGAAATCATTTGTGACTAAACCATCTTTCTCAAAGCAACCATTACAGAAAGGATTCTAGAGGTCTGCATACATAACCTACAATGTAAAGTGTTTTTATTATGCTTTTATGAACATTTTCTCCCAAGAAGGGGTCCATAGCCTCCACTGGCCAATCAAATGGGTCCATAGCCTTCATTGAACAATCAAAGGGGGCCAATAGTCTTCACTGGACAATCAAACAGGTCCATTGCACAAAAAAGGTTAGGAAACCCTGCTTTAGAGAGTTCCACATTACAGCAGCCTGTCGCCTAGCTTTATTGTATCATTTGTTTAGAGCAAATACAAAAGCTTCATTTTGTTGATTTTAACTTTCATCAAATTGTATTTACCAATTTTTCTTTCATTAATTTTTATTTTATTTTCTCAAATCTGATTAGCCACATTTAAATTAATTTCATTAGCCATTTAGGATTTGGGCAGGCTAACAAAGAAACAAGAAAGATCTAAACTGAACAACTTCACAGCAATGGATGAGTACAAGAAAGATGGACAGACAGTGCTGAAATTGTAAACTATAGCACGTTTCACTAGCTTTGCCCTCAAACAAATGTAATTATCTGATTAACCGTCAAACGTATTAATGCCATTTTTTGCATTCGATGTTACATTGGGTTAGACCCAACAAATATATACTTTATATCTGTGCATCTTGTCCAGTTCCCATAAACGGATGAAATCCTTTGATCTTTATCGGCATACTAATTATTGTGTATCGAGAAAAGAAATTTTACCACTTCATGCACAGATTCTGTGAATTGATTAGGCATAGGCGTGTCTACTATTACAATAATGTGGCCATCACGTTTGCATATGAATACCTGTTGAAGCTGATTTCTTAAATGATCTGCATGCGAGATACTCGTGACATTGATTGTCATTGACATTTAACGCGCTACCAAACTGGTCCTTCCTTGATCTAATTATTTCAATAGGTATCACCTCTTTGCGGTTCATAAATATCATAATGGAACGTTGCTCCTCTAATGTGCTTGTAAATAAAGGTAAGGTCATCTTTAAAGAAATTAAACTTCATCCGAATCATAATCAGATGTCTCTGAGAAATTGATAATCAATCTCGGCTGAATGAAGGACAAACCATCATTCTTCCAATATTCCTCTTCCTCTTGTAACACATGGTTCTCACATTTCTTCCAATAATCCCTGGCTATATTGGACATGGCGGCTTTTATAAGTATTTCAACATCTTTTAATTTGAACGTTCTATTTTCTGTTGCTACCTGTTCCTTAATTTTAGCCCAGCTAGTTCTATTGTGTTTAAGTGAGAATGGTAAGGAGGCAATCTTAAACATCTGTGACCATGTTCATGGATTGCCTTGTCTATGTGAAATATCTTTGTATGCTGTGTCTTTTTTACAATTCCAAGTAACTCAGGCTTCAGGGACATTTCGTTGAATGGAATGTTGTTTTTGGTCGGCCAAATCTTTATTACATCTTTAGTACTTGATGAATTAGGAACTTTATCTTCTGGTGCCACAACGTTGTGATATGAAGCATTGTCCATTATCAAACACGACGGTCTATCCAAGGAAGGAAGTACATGATTCACAATCCAATCTTGAAATATCTTGCCATTCATCTCTGTATGATAATCCCTATTATCTGTAGATTTTGAAACACATGTGAGTTCAGTATTATTTAGAAACCAATGATGGCTGCTTTCTGCATGTGCAATTATTAGGCGCTGTCCTTTGCTGCTTGATACTAGTCTCTTAGTTGTCCCATCAGATGATTGCCATTCTCGTTCATTACTGTGGTGAGAATTGATCCAAGTTTCATCTAAATACACAAAATCATAACAATCTCTTCTCATTTCTCTGACCTCCCGTAAATATTTCCTTCTCATTGCAACTATATGAGGCTTCTCACAAATAAGGTTTCTACCACCAACATATTTTCTAAAAGTGAATCCCAAACTCCTAATAGTCCTCCATAGCGTAGATTTGGAAATATCAATGTCATTATTCTTTCTTAACCAAATTTTCAATTTCCTTAAAGTCACTGCCTCATTATTGTGAAACATATTGCAAATTTCTCTCCGGATCAATTCTCTGTCAAAATTATTCACCACTCTTGGCCTATTTTTCGTGTGTAAAACACTGGAATTAGAAATTTCAGATGTCGCTATCCAGCGGTGCAATGATCGTTTGCTTATCCCCAAGGCATGAATAGTCCTCTTTTGTGGGTTTGAAATAGAATGATATAGTTTTCCTCGAGTAGCTTCATTGCAGAAATACTTTAAAATCCTATTTGTGATTTGCTGTAATGTCATAACATGTACTCGCAGACTCATTTTTTCCTACTTAGCCACACAATACTTTTTGTAGACACGCCACTGATTGACAATGTGTGCGTAAAACCGGAAATAAACTGTTTTATGTTCAAGAAGTGCAATTTCACGCAATTTCACGCAAAAATCATGCCAATTTCTTGATAAACCAAAAATGTGCAAATGAGGTCGTATAATTTACTGTAGACATTTCAATATGTGTGTGTGTGATGTGTGCTGGCAAGTAGGATTTTATATTATATCGCAAAGAAACAAAAATTGAAACCAATGGCCGCATTTTAATGAAAAATTTAATTCATAGGGTCTATACCATTTCAAATTTACACACAAAATTCTACTTATATGCGTTATATATTCGCTGAGATATAGCATTTTGAAGTTGGGCAAAGCTAGTGAAACGTGCTATAGAAACACCATAAAGGATAAAAATGGAAAAAAAAAAGTCTGCTAATACAACCTTAAGAGTTTAGAATGTGTGACAAAGCAGAAGAGAGACTTATTAAAGTAAGCTTCATGAAAACTTTATTAGCCATGTATGTTACGTTTTACTTTATATCTTAGAAGCCATGTTTGAAGGCTTAACTCTCCTATCCTTATTGGCCACATGTGTGGGCTTAACTTTCTTAACCTTATAAGCCATGTTTGTAGACTTAACTTTCCTAATTTTATTAATTAGCCATGCCTGAAGGCTACATTTGTGGGCATAACTTTCCTAATCTTAGCCGCGTTTGTAAGTTAAACATTCGTAATTTTATCAGCTAAGTTTGGTAAGCTTAACTTTCCTAATCTCATCAGTTATGTTTTGTGAGCTGAACTTGCCTAATCTTATTAGCCATGATTGTAAGCTGAACTTTCCTAATCTTATCAGCCATGATTGTAAGCTGAACTTTCCTAATCTTATCAGCCATGTTTAGTAAGGTTAACTTTCCTAATTTCTTTAGCCATGATTATAGGCTGCAGGTTCATGATCATATCAGCCATGTTTGTAGGCTTAACATTCCTAATCTTATTTAGTCATGTTTTGTATGCTTAACTTTCCTAATGTTATCAGCCATGTTTTGTATGCTTAACTTTCCTAATTTCTTTTGCTATGATTATAAGCTGAAGGCTCATAATCATATTAGCTATGTCTGCAGGCTTAGCCTTCCTAATCTTATTAGTCATGTTTAGTAAGTTTAACAATTGTTCATCTTACAAAACAGCAGAACTTAGCTTACAAAAACAACATACTAAACACAACAGTAACTCTGCTCTGCCAGCGCTGGAGTTAATGTTTAGAATTGTTTAGGTCTTGATATCATGTCACATTCCATGAACGTGGAATTATGTTTAATGTCATTTAGATATTCGTGAATAAATATAAACTTTGATTTGGTTTACACTTATTTTATCTTCATGCATCGTGTTTTCAATCTTTGATATTTTGTGATTTACATTCTTGTTTTACTAAAACTTATCTCTAACTTTTGATATAATGTCAGTGTTCATATGTGAGCTATGACAAATATATATAGGAAGCTTTTTATTATAGTTTGTAAGATTTTGTGATGTTAAATATTCATACAGGGTGTCCATAAAAGATTGTACCCTTTTCAAAAAATTTATTCTCGGCCCCATGATGTGGTACGAGGATGCTTTCTATCACAAAAGTAAGATAATCTCTGCAAGTTTTTAAGCATACCTTACAAAGACTCAAAAAAGTGCGCATGCGCGCAGCGGGTACTTCAAGCCAAACTTTCGCAGTTGAGTTGCAACCAGTAATTGTTACATGTCTCTCAACACACAGGTCAAGTAGGTGAAAAAAAAGGAAATAGGTACATTCATTTTGAGTCTTTGTAAGGTATGCTTAAAAACTTGCAGAGATTATCTTACTTTAGTGATAGAAAGCATCCTTGTACCACATCATGGGGCCGAGAATAAATTTTTTGAAAAGAGTACAATCTTTTATGGACACCCTGTATATCTTACTTCATACAACTGTTGTCTTTGTGATGTATAATGTTTCTACAAATGTTAACAAAACTTGGCATTTGGCAGCATACACACACACACACACTTGCAAGACAAAAACACTAAAGTGAGAATAAACAGTAACATATACATAATGAAGTTTTGACATTTTTTTTTATTTGGGCTTGAAGTTTCTGGGGTAGCTGGCCACATTTTGGTTTTTAAATGCAGTTTTGCCTTGTTTTGGTGAGGTGTGCACCATTCAAACTAGACACAAGGTCCATCGGGTATATCACATGTCCAAATATAAAAGACCTTGTGGCCCAATGCTCCTTAGTTGTCTTTTTTTTTTGACATGCCCCACTAACACAAGGGTGATTGTATGGTTCTGAAATGTGGAGAACAAAAAACAACAACAACCAAGATGTAACAGGCTTTCATAGAACAGAAGAGTTGAAATGATCACCAATATGGAACTGATGATAAGAATCAGACAAGTGCCTGTGGATCAAGAGATGAGAAGAACATGCTGGTGATGGATAGGAGACACTTTCAGGAAATCTGTTGTCAACATTATAATGAAGTCCTTGTTCTGAAATCTCCAGGGTCAGTCAGGCAGAGTTCCAGAAACACACAAGAAAGAGAAATGGAGTCACAAGTGAATGGAAAGACCTTGAGTGGCATATCATGTGACAAGACTTGACATGTGACAGGACTTGGCATGTGACAGGACATATCATGTGACAAGACTTGACATGAACTTGCTGAAGGCCTATGCTCCTTGGGGAGATGAAGGGTAATCAATGAGTGTACATAACAAAATGTGGGTAGTAAGCATCCTTCTAATACGGGTAATAAGCTACCTTCTAATACGGGTAATAAGCTATAGCACGTTTCACTAGCTTTGCCCTCAAACAAATGTAATTATCTGATTAACCGTCCAACGTATTAATGCCATTTTTTGCATACGATGTTATATTGGGTTAGACCCAACAAATATATACTTTATATCTGTGCATCTTGTCTAGTTCCCATAAACGAATTAAATCCTTTGATATTTGTCGGCATACTAATTATTGTGTATCGAGAAAAGAAATTTTACCACTTCAGTCACAGATTCTGTGAATTGATTAGGCATAGGCGTGTCTACTATTACAATAATGTGGCCATCACGTTTGCATATGAATACCTGTTGAAGATGATTTCTTAAATGATCTGCATGCGAGATACTCGTGACATTGTTTGTCATTGACATTTAGTGCGCTACCAAACTGGATCTTCATTGATCTAATTATTTCAATAGGTATCACCACTTTGCGGTTCATAAATATCATAATGGAACGTTGCTCCTCTACTGAGCTTGTAAATAATGGTAAGGTCATCTTTAAAGAAATTAAACTTCATCCGAATCATAATCAGATGTCTCTGAGAAATTGATATATAATCAATCTCGGCTGAATGAAGGACAAACCATCATTCGTCCAATATTCCTCTTCCTCTTGTAACACATGGTTCTCACATTTCTTCCAATAATCCCTGGCTATATTGGAGATGGCGGCTTTTATAAGTATTTCAACATCTTTTAATTTGAAAGTTCTATTTTCTGTTGCTACCTGTTCCTTAATTTTAGACCAGACTAATTCTATTGGGTTTAAGTGAGAATGGTAAGGAGGCAATCTTAAACATCTGTGACCATGTTCATGGATTGCCTGTCTATGTGAAATATCTTTGTATGCTTTGTCTTTTTTACAATTCCTAGTAATTCAGGCTTCAGGGACATTTCGTTGAATGGAATGTTGTTTTTGGTCAGCCAAATCTTTATTACATCTTTAGTACTTGATGAATTAGGAACTTTATCTTCTGGTGCCACAACGTTGTGATATGAAGCATTGTCCATTATCAAACACGACGGTCTATCCAATGAAGTAAGTACATGATTCACAATCCAATCTTGAAATATCTTGCCATTCATCTCTGTATGATAATCCCTATTATCTGTGGATTTTGAAACAAATATGAGTTCAGTATTATTTAGAAGCCCATGACGGCTGCTTCCTGCATGTGCAATTATTAGGTGCTGTCCTTTGCTGCTTGGTACTAGTCTCTTAGTTGTCCCATCAGATGATTGCCATTCTCGTTCATTACTGTGGTGCGCATTGATCGAAGTTTCATCTAAATACACAAAATCATAACAATCTCTTCTCATTTCTCTGACCTCGCGTAAATATTTGCTTCTCATTGCAACTATATGAGGCTTCTCACAAATAAGGTTTCTACCACCAACATATTTTCTAAAAGTGAATCCCAAACTCCTAATAGTCCTCCATAGCGTAGATTTGGAAATATCAATGTCATTATTCTTTCTTAACCAAATTTTCAATTTCCTTAAAGTCACTGCCTCATTATTGTGAAACATATTGCAAATTTCTCTGCGGATCAATTCTCTGTCAAAATTATCCACCACTCTTGGCCTAATTTTCATGTGTAAAACACTGGAATTAGAAATTTCAGATGTCGCTATCCAGCGGTGCAATGATCGTTTGCTTATCCCCAAGGCATGAATAGTCCTCTTTTGTGGGTTTGAAATAGAATGATATAGTTTTCCTCAACTAGCTTCATTGCAGAAATACTTAAAAATTATATTTGTGATTTGCTGTAATGTCATAAAATGTACTCGCAGACTCATTTTTCCTACTTAACCACACAATGTCGGCGTCTGTGGCCTAATGGATATGAATGCAGTTTCATAATCCAGATATACCAGGTTCGAAACCTGCTGCAGGCGGTTTGGTAGCAGATCGCTTTGTGTGGATTTTTAACAATGGTACGAGGGGCATTCAGAAAGTAATGCACCACATCGTTTTTCTCAGGAGCTGTTTATTAAAAAAGCATGAAATTTATACACAATTTACATGGATATGTCATATAAACATCGGTATTATTCAACATAATCCCCATCAACTTGTACGGCTTTATGCCAGCGCGAAACAAGTGCATGTATTCCTAGCCCGTACCAGATTTTGTCTTGATCATGTAGCCATTTCTTCGCTGCATGAATCACTCCTTCATCATCTTCTAACCTTGTCCCACGGAGCGTATCTTTAAGTGGACCAAATAGATGAAAATCAGAGGGTGCCAAATCGGGACTGTAGGGTGGATGGGGTAGTACAGTCCAACCCAATTTGGTGATTGCTTCCCGTGTTGCCAGACTTGTGTGAGGTCGCGCATTGTCATGAAGGAGAAGCAGGTCCGCTGGATTCTTGTGCGGCCGAACTCTGCGAAAACGTTGATTGAGTGATCATGACCTTTCCAGATGAAGGAATTGTCTTGAATTTCTTTCTTCGTGGTGATTGCGGATGATGCCACTCCATTGACTGTCTTTTTGTCTCAGGTTCAAAATGATGTGCCCAGGTTTCGTCACCTGTAACGACCTTAGCCAAAAAGTTCTCTCCATCAGCATTGAAACGCTCCAACAATTCAGAAGAAATTGCTTTCCTTTGCAATCGGTGGTCATTTGTGAGACTTCGAGGAACCCATCTTGTGCAAACCTTAGAAAATCCAAGAGTTTTTATAACTGCATTTGCACTACCAATGCTGACTGACAGCTGTAAGGCCAATTGTTGAGTAGTGATTCGCCTATCAGTAAGAATAATGCCCTCAGCGCATTTCAATATTTCTGCGTTGGTGGCTGTGGCAGGACATCCACAGCGCGGCCGATCAAGCAGCTCCGTATCTCCACTTCCTGATTCTTTGATTCTCTGAACCCAGCGACTGACTGTACTCCTGTCGACTGCAAAACTTCCATACACATCACATAGACGCTTGTGAATGTTCACAACAGTTTCCTTCTCTGCAATGAGAAATTCTATCACAATTCGCTGCTTATAACGCAAGTTGCTAACATGCTCCATTTCAACGGTTTAGGGCAGCCGTATTATTTGGCCGGTTGCAGTGCAATTTGGTGCACACAATTGGCACATGCCATATTTGAAGTGTGCAAAATTTCATGTTTCTATCTTCATTATTAGCTGAGAAAAACGATGTGGTGCATTACTTTCTGAATGCCCCTCGTATAAGCGACGTACCGTTCAGAAAGCAATGGCAAACTACTGAATGAAAAAATTGCCTAAAAAAATCACAAACAGCCAATAAAAGCTGGGGTTGATTGCCACGTCCTGTAAAGGATAAGCAACTAACTAACCACACAATACTTTTTGTAGACACATCTTTGATTGACAATGTGTGTGTAACACTGGATATAAACTGTTTTATGTTCAAGAAGTGCAATTTCATGCTAAAATCATGCCAATTGTTTGATAAACCAATCATGTGCAAATGAGGTCGTATAATTTACTGTAGACATTTCAATATGTGTGTGTGTGATGTGTGTTGGCTAGTAGGATTTTGATATATCGCAAAGAAACAAAAATTGAAACCAATGGCCGCATTTTAATGAAAAATTTAATTCATAGGGTCTATACCATTTCAAATTCACACACAAAATTTCACTTACCGTAAAATCTTGCGTATAATACGCATGCTTGATTTAGCCCAAAATTTTCTGGTAAAATGGAAATTCGTGTATAATACGCACCATAATTTTTCAAGATTTTAGTTTATGAAACATTTGTTAAAAAACTGAAAGAAGATGGAAGATGCTGCGCGATAGTAGTTCTTCGACGAACTGAAAGACCATGTCGCTTCATAAAACGAACTGCCCATCCATATGACGCTTTAAATGCTGTTGTGCCTGTACGAGATTTTTTAAGTTCCAGAGCTTTAAGTCGGATTTCAATGCACGAAACACCGATGCCTTGTTGCCTTCTATCCACTACCCACTCCAATAATGTTTTTTTCTAGGTCTGGCAGAACTGGTGGTGACCCACGATTCGCCTTTTTCTTACTAGGCAACACTTGCAGCGCCTCTTTGTTTTTTCGCCATAATCGAATGTTGCACTCGTTAATGTAAAAATGTCGACTTGCTGCCCGATTGCCGTTAGATTCTGCATATTTTACCACTAAGAGCTTTTCTGCTGCAGTACAACATTTTCTCGATTTCATTTTTAGGGCTCAAAATAATCAAATGACAAACTTCACAACCAAGCTTAATATCAAAACAGATTGAAGACCAAGAGTGCGAAATGCGTTTTGCAACAATGTCTGGCACATAAGAAAACACATGGCACATTCAATTTTGCGCCATTTTCACTGTCAAATTGTGACAAAAACTTGACAGACTTTCCAATGTAGGTTACTTTCGATATCGAAAATTACGTATTTTTTAATACTCGCGTAGAATACGCACCCGAGTTTTAGCGGGCTAAAATGAGTAAAAATTGTGCGTATTATACGCGAGATTTTACGGTATATGCGTTATATATTCTCCGAGATATAGCATTTTGAAGTTGGGCAAAGCTAGTGAAACGTGCTATACCGTCTAATGTGGGTAGTAAGCTACCTTCTAATGTGGGTAGTAAGCTACCTTCTAATACGGGTAGTAAGCATCCTTCTAATACGGGTAGTAAGCTACCTTCTAATGTGGGTAGTAAGCTACCTTCTTCTTCTTCTTCGTTCGCCCTGAAAAGGACGGTGGTTGCGTTGTGTCTGTTTACAACGTAGCTGTGATATCTGCACCTTTCGGTCGACACATCCGACTTCTGCACAGCATTTTTTAGGACCGGGTTTGCCTTCCCATTGCGATCCGTGCTTGCTCAGCCAGCCTGCATTGCTGCATACTGTTTCCAGGACCACCACGTGGAGGTGGAACACGGTCTTGACCTGCTCTGGTTCGCTGGTCCTGACGCAGGCAGTCAAGCTATGAGTCGCTGACTGCGGTCTCTATTGCTGCGTCTTGAGGTCCCAAGCTACCTTCTAATGTGGGTAGTAAGCTACCTTCTAATGTGGGTAGTAAGCTACCTTCTAATGTGGGTAGTAAGCTACCTTCTAATGTGGGTAATAAGCTACCTTCTAATGTGGGTAGTAAGCATCCTTCTAATGCGGGTAATAAGCTACCTTCTAATGTGGGTAGTAAGCATTCTTCTAATACGGGTAATAAGCTACCTACTAATGTGGATAGTAAGCTACCTTCTAATGTGGGTAGTAAGCTACCTTCTAATGTGGGTAGTAAGCATCCTTCTAATACAGGTAATAAGCTACCTTCTAATGTGGGTAGTAAGCATCCTTCTAATATGGGTAATACACTCACATCTGGTTTCAGGCTAGAAAGGCAGCAGCACACTGTGTATTCCCTGTCATCCATGATGGCTCTTCAAATATGCTGTGCTCTGGTTCTGGGTTCTCTCAAGGAAACATCACACCCAGTACAAAGCCACCTCCCAGCTCCCCCTGCCTGTCATCTGTTCATTCTGAGTTTCTCCTACACACAGCCAACCAGTTAAAAGCCCAAGTCGAATCTGGGGCTCAAAGGATTCCTCCAATCATAGTGTGCAATGCTGAGTTCTCAACATGTTTCACCACAGGTGGAATCGTGATGCTGGGCCACTCAAGTCTGGCTAGTCAATCCCTTAAAAGTGTTGGCCAGACAACTCAAAGTTTACCTGGGTGCAATACATGAAGGAGCTTCAGGCTAGAGATCTAACTCTGGAATTCACACTACCCAGCATGCACTCAAAGATATAACCCGGAATTCACACTACCCAGCATGCACTCAAAGATATAACCCGGAATTCACACTACCCAGCATGCACTCAAAGATATAACCTGGAATTCACACTACCCAGCATGCACTCAAAGATATAACCCGGAATTTCCCGCAAGAGCAGCATGCATTCCTTTACATCCCCAAGATGTAGACCCACAAATTGGAATACAAGTACTGACAATATATCATTTCACAAAAGAATTTGAAGCAAATAAAAAATGCACACGATACAAATAAACATCAGATAACAATAAAAACAAATTACTGAATACCAGTTTGAGATTCTCAAATATTCAGCATTTTATTTACAGGAAAATAATCTTACAAGAATAAAATATAAAGATAATGATTTAGTATCACTGTTGGAGAACATGATACTATTTGCAGCTATGATGATGGTCATGAACGCTAATGGAATACAGGTATGGGACCATTTATCTGGTTACCCAGTTTTGGAACATTCCAAAAGACAGGAAACTGGCAAAGTGTAATATTTAAAATGTGCACCAAGCCATTACTCTGACTTCTGCTTTGTTTATGGTAGTGCCACTGATCTGCGGCCATTTTTAAACCAGTTGATGGTGGAGGCTTGTATGCTCATGATTTTCACTCACATTAGTGTACTTTCTTCTGTTCACATATACCCACATCATGATGTCAAGAATGCCTGCAGGAAAACCTGTGGGTGGCAAGACTGCTAAACAGAAGAGCACAGCTCTATATATTAAAATGTCTAGATAAATGATGCGTCTGTGAAGTTTTTGTGTGATGTGTCTGGTACTAGTTCATCTAGCATTTATGGCTGAATAAAGCCAAGAGAAAAACTCTGTTACAAATGTTACAGAGATACTGATTTACCCAAGTTAATGAAACACAAGAACACCAGATAAAGAATGTACAAATAGATGTGTTCCTGGAATGGATACAACATCGGTGATGCAAAAAAAATACTCTCTCTCATTCTCTTATCATGGCCCAGGCAAACATGTTTCATGAGCAGTTAGGCATAACAACCCTCAGTGAGTACACATTAGACTGGTATTCACAATTTAAGAAACAGGATAGTCTTAATATTTTAGACCTATCTACCTAAGTTCCAGAAAAACCTCCTATCCTGCAACTCTCAGGTCTCAAGCATGCCAGATAAATGGTCCTTGACCTATATATATAATGGTACACTGAAATTAGGATGATAAGTGATGGTAAAAGGAGGATCCTGTTACACGCCCATTGGGAACAATATGGTGCTAGGCTCATATTTTCTCGACCATCGGCACACTAGGGGTGATATGGTCAGCATCACGCCGGAAGTGATGGTATCTGCCACTGATTTCTAATACAGGCAACCTTCTCCAGCTCTCACCATGAGACTCTTGATTGTTTTGGTTTGCTCTACTAACATCCAGGTTCTCTTAGGCCTCCCCATGCTTCCCTTCTCCTGTGGGTTTCAGCCGACATGTTTACAGACCTGTACCAGCAGTTTCATGCTCATTTCTATTGTTGTCTGTTAGTTATTTGTATGTGCTGATTTGAGTTTGTGCTTTGAATGTGATCAATATCTACTTTTCTCACCTCCCTCAGTTAGCCTTCTGTTGTGTGATGTGACCAAGCCGTGATCACTGACTTGCCTTTTTTTCTTTCCTTATTCTCCATTCACTTGGATTAATATCTGTGAGTTCACTCAATCATCAGCTCTTCAGCTCTGTAAGGAAGAAAGGCTATCAACAAACCTAAGTCAAGTCTTCCTGTCACATGTTATCAGCTCATGGTCTATTCATGCAGTCATTATTGCCTTCATTTCTGTCTCCAGTTCTCCCTGTGTTTTTCAGCCTCCCTCTAGACATAACTGAAGGGACCAACAATGTTTGTAAGATTTTCAGTTCTCAATATGATGCAACTGTTTGACATCTTGGCATGAATGATGGTTTAAAAAAAAAAAAAAAATGCCCCACTCAAACACTTTACAGGAACAAATATGCCACATTTGCAGACACTGCCTCCTAGTGATGAACACAGAATCTCTGAACTCTAACCAAGTTTCTATACAACTTGCCAAGAGACTTCTTCAAAGCTGGGACATCATTCAGGACATTGTCTTCTGTCAGCTGAACTGTGGGGTTGCTATGTTCTGAATTCTCCAGATCTAGAAACAGAAACAGAAGGGTAACAAATTAACATATAATTTTATTTACATGTTATTTGTTAGAATCAAAGTACACATAATTTCTCAACACTTAAAACAGCTAGTGATATCCTTTAACTTCTCTCTCTTCTTGTATCTGATGTGTTATATTTTGTCAGTGCTTATATCATTCCTCTTACAAAACTGCTCTGGTGCACACCAAAATGATGTAACAACACAAAATGAACACTACAAGGCCCAGATAGTTCAATCATTCACTAGACAGTCACATTCAAATAAGAAGCAAGAGGAGCTTCCAGTCACTGGCAAACATGGAAGACAACAGAAATCAAGTCCGACAGAAATCAGAATCTTACTTACTTACTTAGTCGTTCCCCTTCTGAGGTGTAGAGGTTTGGAAGAGAGAGCGCCAGACTATCCTATCGGCTGTCTTCCTCCTGGCCTGGTTCCATTCAGTCCGTTCCAGTTCACCACCTTTAGAATCAGTCTGGTTTTCTCTCTTGTAGTTCGCATAATCGTGATTTAAAGCAAACAGGTGATTGGCCTGTTGTGCCTTTGCATGGTGGAGGGGCTGCCTCCTTACGGCCTCCATGCAGGTTGTCACGAAGTGGTTTTAAGTTTATTAGAGTTTGCCTGAATGAAAGCAAGACCCTAGTATGAGGAAGTCTGAGAAGATAGAATTTAGATGAAAATTGACATGCCTGTGGACAGGTGAGACTATTGGCTCAAGGGCTAGAACCAGGATTTGACTCTCCCCTTGCCGCTTCGTGACTTCAGAAAAAGCTATAGAATCACCCCCCCTCTAACTACCTTTAAACACAAGGAGATAAGGTGTATAAAACGACCACAGACACCACTATACAGACAACATGTAGTCAAGTATAGAGTGTAGAAGCTGATCCAGTGTACAGTAAATATATATATTTATTTACAAAAATAAAAAAATAACATTAAAAATACCATCAAAGCATCAATCAAAGAAATAGCGTGCACTGTTGCATAGCCTGAAACAAGTAACGATTAAATGGCTAGACACTAGAAAAAGACCTCAATCACATTCACTCTTCCTGTCACCCTGCTGAGGAACAATAAAATGGTTAGTGAGTTACACACTCTGATATTGTGGGGCTGTCAACTTTAGCCTCCACTCTCTAATACCAATAAGATGCTACTGTCTCAGTCCTGTTGACTCTTCCTCAACGAACGTCTACACAGCTTCCAACTTGGTAGGCGATATGCGTCCTTAACTAACACCACTGGAAATGCTAAAATAATAGACTTGGAGTAACACAATGGCTCAGTGTCTATCCTTCGAGTGGTCTATTTTCTCCCTCCTCTCTCTCTCTCTCTCTTGGTCTCAGCGTCTCTCTAACACTCGACGACTGATGATGAGGCGTCTCCGTGACGCTCTTCTCTCGCTACTTTCAAGACCCAGGTATTGTAACCCTATCACCTGTTCCTGAATCTGGGGATGATGATGATGGTCGGGTATCAAGCAGGAGGTACTTGATTAACTGTCAAAACTTCTCAGCTGCTGAATAGCTTCCCTCTTTTAACCCGCTCCGGATCTAGAGGAAAAACACAGCCTTGATTTCTGGCTGTAGGCAATTTAAACCAGTCTCGCTGAAGAGTTGAACTTCACTGCAATAGACCGTTTAGGTTATGTTCTTTTCGCTGCTGGCGATACCTCGAGTACTCTGACCCTTGAGATATGTACTGTTGCCGTGGGGTAATTTTGCCTATGGGCAAATTTACGCTCCCCCACTGTTCGCCGTGACTCGCTGAAATTAAAAGAAAATGCGTCTAATGTACTTTAACTCCAACATAACGCATCTCTAACCTAACTCCCCTACTCAATACTTCACTCGTCATGTACAACAATAATATTACACACGTGGCACTTAAATCTCACTCCTCCCCTTCTCTCGTTCTGAAAAACGATACTACTATCCCACGTGTCTCTTCAATCTCACTCCTTCCCTCTCTCTCTCTCAACTTAAATCTGCCAGGTAAGTAAACACCCAAACTCCCGACCTGTCTGCCTCTTATCTATTTGTTACGCGTGGCTATCCACGTGTCCAAACATTTCACCTAGGGAACTCCTTTGTCCGAAATTCCGTGGTCTCCCTTTTAACATTACCCATGAGGTTTCTTACTTAAGCCCCAATTTAAAATTACGTCTCGCTATAGGAATAGTTTTACTCCTCTAAGCAGTATAATTCACTGATAACAAATCTGTACCCTCCGGCTGCATTTATCACATTTAAGGCACACAAAAAATTACCATACATACAATCGATTTCCAAATAAAATTACATTAGTATACCCAGGAGTAAATGGTGGCTTTACACAACATTCTACAACTATGAGCACACGTGTATCTCATAACTTCACACGCTCCTATCCACGGCCAAACTCATAGAAAGAATTATGCACACTTTTACATCGTTCTTCAAAGATAATAATGGATGGCGCTACCAATTAAAACTTAAAAGTTAATGTCCCCGAAGAACTTTACTTACGGCGAATTTCTCAAAGACCCACTAATAAGTAAAACGATTAATAAAATTTCTACATACCAATACCGTTTTTGTTCCCACAGTGGAGACGATAATTCGAAGTCTGACGGCTGACAATTATTTCTTACGATAGAGACTTACCCGCAATTTAACAACTGATTATAAACCAGAGAAACGCCCCCGCGGATTCCCTCCTACGCCTATCCTAAGCTTTCACTCGGACCAACGGAAACGCTAGAAAAAATAAACTAACTTCGACCTACGCCAATGGATTTGAAAACAACACGTAGACCGCATGTCCAAAAATTGCCTCACGTTACGTGACGTTTCTGACGCGTCATACAGGCGTGCGCGAAAATAGCGATTTCCGTAAACAACGAAAATCTACGTGATTCGCGAAAAAAAATCTAGAAGAAGAGAAAACTGGGGAGAGTGTAAAATAAACCTACCATCATAAAACGAACTCATTTAATTACCTACATAAAAATACCAAACACGATATATATATTCAAATGAGAAGAACCAAAGCAAACACGTATAATTACAAATGAGAAGAAATGATGAAAACTCAAAATAGAAGAACAGAATTGGGCCTGTTGAAGGACAGAATTACAGTACAGCATCACACAGGTCACCCTCCTCCTTTTTCAGCCGGGCTTGGGACTGGCCTAGGCGGAGTTGAAATCAGAATCTTCAACTCAAATGTCAAAGTAGTCCTCCTGGATGTGGCCCTGAAACACGGAGAATGACAACCAAGAAGTTACAGGCTGTCATAAATGGATGCTTGCATTAGAAATGGTATGTCAAGGTGACCAATGCACCAACTAATGATAAGAGCAGTAGAACAAGAGGTGAGAAGAAGACACTAGTGTCACAATTTTCTTTATTCCTCAGCCGTTCAATTTAATTAATCGTATAGTGGTTGTACATTTCAGGGATGGTAAAGTCAGAGACGTAACAATTTAATTAATCGTATAGTGGTTGTACATTTCAGGGATGGTAAAGTCAGAGACGTAACAATTTAATTAATCATATAGTGGTTGTACATTTCAGGGATGGTAAAGTCAGAGACCAAACAATTTAATTAATCGTATAGTGGTTGTACATTTCAGGGATGGTAAAGTCAGAGACGTAACAATTTAATTAATCATATAGTGGTTGTACATTTCAGGGATGGTAAAGTCAGAGACCAAACAATTTAATTAATCGTATAGTGGTTGTACATTTCAGGGATGGTAAAGTCAGAGACGTAACAATTTAATTAATCATATAGTGGTTGTACATTTCAGGGATGGTAAAGTCAGAGACGTAACAATTTAATTAATCATATAGTGGTTGTACATTTCAGGGATGGTAAAGTCAGAGACCAAACAATTTAATTAATCATATAGTGGTTGTACATTTCAGGGATGGTAAAGTCAGAGACCAAACAATTTAATTAATCGTATAGTGGTTGTACATTTCAGGGATGGTAAAGTCAGAGACGTAACAATTTAATTAATCATATAGTGGTTGTACATTTCAGGGATGGTAAAGTCAGAGACGTAACAATTTAATTAATCATATAGTGGTTGTACATTTCAGGGATGGTAAAGTCAGAGACCAAACAATTTAATTAATCGTATAGTGGTTGTACATTTCAGGGATGGTAAAGTTAGAGACGTAACAATTTAATTAATCATATAGTGGTTGTACATTTCAGGGGTGGTCAAGTCAGAGACGTAAAAAATGTCATCCTTTCAGCACGGTGACCAGCTTCCTAACTACTAAGTTACTACGTCATCCCAAAAATGACATTATTTTTTTACGTCATCTGTTTCCATCGTTACCTTTTCTTACTCTCCACCAACTCACTAGGTGTAAGCCTCGAGAGTGCAATCCTTATTCAACTTCCCATACTTTCGATTTTGGTCATCACCAAATATGGGTCACATATGCTGTGATACTAGCACTGGACAGGATAAATGGATGATAGCATTACAAGGTCATCCTTGTTTTAGTATCCTCAATGTAAGAGAGGTAGGGTGGCTAACAAACATATGGAGAAGGGAGCTGGAGACAGAAAAGACCTTTAATGGATGGCACAAGACAGGAAGGTTTGACATGAATTAGTTGAAGGTCTATGCTCATTAGGGAGATGAAGGCCTATGGTCATTAGAGAGTTGAAGGTCTATGCTCATTAGGGAGTTGAAGGTCTATGCTCATTAGGGAGATGAAGGTCTATGCTCATTAGGAAGTTGAAGGTCTATGGTCATTAGGGAGATGAAGGTCTATGGTCATTAGGGAGTTGAAGGTCTATGCTCATTAGAGAGTTGAAGGTCTATGCTCATTAGGGAGTTGAAGGTCTATGTTCAGTAGAGAGTTGAAAGTCTATGCTCATTAGGGAGTTGAAGGTCTATGTTCATTAGGGAGATGAAGGTCTATGCTCATTAGGGAGTTGAAGGTCTATGTTCATTAGGGAGATGAAGGTCTATGCTCATTAGGGAGTTGAAGGTCTATGGTCATTAGGGAGATGAAGGTCTATGGTCATTAGGGAGTTGAAGGTCTATTCTCATTAGAGAGTTGAAGGTCTATGCTCATTAGGGAGTTGAAGGTCTATGCTCATTAGGGAGTTGAAGGTCTATGCTCATTAGGGAGTTGAAGGTCTATGTTCATTAGGGAGATGAAGGTCTATGCTCATTAGGGAGTTGAAGGTCTATGGTCATTAGGGAGATGAAGGTCTATGGTCATTAGGGAGTTGAAGGTCTATGCTCATTAGAGAGTTGAAGGTCTATGTTCATTAGGGAGATGAAGGTCTATGCTCATTAGGGAGTTGAAGGTCTATGGTCATTAGGGAGATGAAGGTTTATGGTCATTAGGGAGTTGAAGGTCTATGCTCATTAGAAGGTTGAAGGTCTATGCTCATTAGGGAGTTGAAGGTCTATGTTCAGTAGAGAGTTGAAGGCCTATGCTCATTAGGGAGTTGAAGGTCTATGCTCATTAGAGAGTTGAAGGTCTATGCTCATTAGAGAGTTGAAGGTCTATGCTCATTAGAGAGTTGAAGGTCTATGCTCATTAGAGAGTTGAAGGTCTATGTTCATTAGAGAGTTGAAGGTCTATGTTCATTAGGGAGTTGAAGGTCTTTGTTCATTAGAGTTGAAGGTCTATGTTCATTAGAGAGTTGAAGGTCTATGCTCATTAGGGAGTTGAAGGTCTATGGTCATTAGGGAGTTGAAGGTCTATGTTCATTAGAGAGTTGAAGGTCTATGTTCATTAGAGAGTTGAAGGTCTATGCTCATTAGGGAGTTGAAGGTCTATGTTCATTAGGGAGTTGAAGGTCTATGCTCATTAGGGAGTTGAAGCTCTATGTTCATTAGGGAGTTGAAGGTCTATGCTCATTAGAGAGTTGAAGGTCTATGCTCATTAGGGAGTTGAAATGTTTCTATACATTCTGTTCCAATGAATGAATAAATACATCTTTCTTGCTGCTAAAAGTGCTGAGTGTGGGAGCATCTACGCCATCTGGTAATAACTTTAACCATAAAAACTTGAAACAAAACATGAACAATTCGTTGAAATCAAGTAATGCTGAACTGGTCAGGACGGAAGAAGGTTCCCTCATCACTGTCCTCTAGGTTCTGTACAGAGCAAGCATCCACCATTACAGCTGTATCGTCTGCAGGAAACGTGCACCAAGAAGTCACATGCTCTTGTGGTGGTGGTTTCTGTGGCAATTTGTTTGACATAATGATGTTGACAGCCTCATGAACCACCTCCTATTAGTCACCTAGCCACATAATGTTGTTGACAGCCTCATGAACCACCTCCTATTAGTCACCTAGCCACATAATGTTGTTGACAGCCTCATGAACCACCTCCTATTAGTCACCTAGCCACATAATGATGTTGACAGCCTCATGAACCACCTCCTATTAGTCACCTAGCCACATAATGATGTTGACAGCCTCATGAACCACCTCCTATTAGTCACCTAGCCACATAATGTTGTTGACAGCCTCATGAACCACCTCCTATTAGTCACATAGCCACATAATGATGTTGACAGCCTCATGAACCACCTCCTAATAGTCACCTAGCCACATAATGTTGTTGACAGCCTCATGAACCACCTCCTATTAGTCACCTAGCCACATAATGATGTTGACAGCCTCATGAACCACCTCCTATTAGTCACCTAGCCACATAATGATGTTAACAGCCTCATGAACCACCTCCTATTAGTCACCTAGCCACATAATGATGTTGACAGCCTCATGAACCACCTCCTATTAGTCACCTAGCCACATAATGATGTTGACAGCCTCATGAACCACCTCCTATTAGTCATCTTGTACGACATGTCTAAGGGTGCAGTAGTCCTATTCTTTCTTTGTCTTCTCAGAGACCCCTGGGAACTACCTGGGGGTTAGGAGGTCAACCTCCTAATCGATAAGATTAGGAAAGTTCAGCTTACAATCATGGCTGATAAGATTAGGAAAGTTCAGCTTACAATCATGGCTGATAAGATTAGGAAAGTTCAGCTTACAATCATGGCTGATAAGATTAGGAAAGTTCAGCTTACAATCATGGCCGATAAGATTAGGAAAGTTCAGCTTACAATCATGGCTGATAAGATTAGGAAAGTTCAGCTCACAAAACATAACTGATGAGATTAGGAAAGTTAAGCTTACCAAACTTAGCTGATAAAATTACGAATGTTTAACTTACAAACGCGGCTAAGATTTGGAAAGTTATGCCCACAAATGTAGCCTTCAAGCATGGCTAATTAATAAAATTAGGAAAGTTAAGTCTACAAACATGGCTTATAAGGTTAAGAAAGTTAAGCCCACACATGTGGCCAATAAGGATAGCAGAGTTAAGCCTACAAACATGGCTTCTAAGATATAAAGTAAAACGTAACATACATGGCTAATAAACAGTTTTCATGAAGCTCGCTTTAATAAGTCTCTCTTCTGCTTTGTCACACATTCTAAACTCTTAAGGTTGTATTAGCAGACGTTTTTTTTTTAATTTTTATCCTTTATGGTGTCTCTAGTTTACAATTTCAGCTCTCTATTTCAGCACTGTCTGTCTATCTTTCTTGTACTCATCCATTGCTGTGAAGTTGTTCAGTTTAGATCTTTCTTGTTTCTTTGTTAGCCTGCATTCATTTTACCAGCCCAAATCCTAAATGGCTAATGAAATTAGTTTAAATGTGGCTAATCAGATTTACGAAAATAAAAAAAAACCATTAATTTAAAAAAAATTGGTAAATACAATTTGATGAAAGTTAAAACCAACAAAATGAAGCTTTTGTATTTGCTCTAAACAAATGATACAATAAAGATTTTCTAAACACAAGATACCTTTCCATACCTGTCAACCTCCTGAGACAAAAATCTGTACGCAGGACCCAAAAAATCCTTACAAACACCCAAAAATCCTTACGCAAAAAATATATTAATAAATTATACGCAATACAGTGTTAAAATGAGAAATGACATATACAAATCTATTAGCATTTGAATTATTGTGATATAAAACATGCTAATAGTCTCATGCTGTTCTTTACATATAAAAAACTTAGTGATCATGAGGTACACTATTCTTTCGATGTACAGTGTTTTGTATTATAATCAACACATGCACTTTTAGCTCTTTGCAGAATTACATTTGTGGGCTTAAAGTCTGCACAGCATGTATCAATGTTAATCTTACACTGTAAAATAGAAGTGAGTGTGTCCGCATTCATGGACCTCCTGCAGTCTGTGTGGATTTTTTCATCATTGAAAATGATCTTTTGTAGTCAGCATTGCTGTGAGGGAGTATCAGCAGTCGCTGAATGATGACTTTCAAATTAGGGAAGCGGATGGCACCAGTACTAGTTTTCTGGTCAACAACTTCCAGCCAATAGCTACAGAAGCTCTTGTTCTGACCACTATATGTCAGTAGAGGCACACACACATCAGACAACATACAGCAGAGAATGATTAAAAAATACAACGAACAAAGCAAACGCTAAGAGCAAAAAAAAAAAGAAGAAACAAAATTATGAACAGAATATCAAATCTAGGAAGAAAAAACGTACCACCAAAAATGTACAAAATTATTATTTAAGAGTTGGTAGCCTAGACCAGTGATAACAGATTGCCACTTTATTAAAAAATAAAGCAGCGAATCTTGAGCGCTGGAATAAAGTAGGCCTAATCAATGCAAACAAACTTTTTTTTTTGTAGTTATGTAGGGCCTTAACAAAATATTATGACAATTTATCGGAAATATATTGAAGGGCAAGATATAGCTGGAAAGATTAAGACAGCGATTAAATTGCAACAAAGCAAAACAACAGCAATATTTAACCAAGTTATAAGTACTTAGCTTTTTTAAACAAAATGGCGTCGAAGTGTGGTGGCAAGCAAGCGTGGTCATTGATAACAGGTAACTTTAAAAATACGTCATGTCAAGCTAAAAACCGAAAGCGTTTGAGGCCAAATTCAAAGTTTTTGCCAAATTGTTGGGTATAAAAGAATTTGATTGGTTGCTGGGAGAGACCTCAGTTTAAAAACGGACGCCGAGATTCCCGGAATAAAAAATTTAAAAAAATTGGTTTAAAAAAAAAACCTGGGCTAGAAATTATTTTCTGATTTAAAATTTAAAAAAACTTGGGCTGGAAAATATTTTTAGAATTTAAAAAAAAAAAAAATTTTTTTTTTTTGGAGGGGGAGAAAAATCCGTACGAGTCTGTACGGCCGTACACTGCTAAAAGTATCAAAAATCCGTACATTGTACGAAAAATTCGTACAGGTTGACAGGTATGCCTTTCTAAAATGTTAAATGGTTAGCAGTTTGGCTTCATTTAAAGTAATTCAGTACACATGATATATATAATTTGAATATGGATGACACAGGACAGCAGGCTTGGTGTCAACTGAATGCTTTACAGGCAACTAAAAGATAACCAATGAATGCAGTGTACTCCATGTAGGAAGCCTAAAGCACTTATCTGGCAGAGGTAGCAGTACACTTTCTTTGGGCATGTTATGAGAAGAGGAAAGCTGGAATATGTGTGTGTGACAACAGGATGGATTCATGGAACAAAGAGTAAAACAGAGCATTACAGGAGTGACAAGGAAGAGGCACACTGCAGTGTGGTTCGATGCTTCTTCAGGACTGTCAGAGAAGATGAATGAATGAGGTACGACAAGGACTAATGATGAGGAATCTTGTAGCTAACCCAACAAACATAATGAAACCACTAACAAACAATATATACACACACCAGTTATCTGCTGCCCTAGAATTTCCAACTGTTTCTCAATGTCTGAGTGCACTCTGCTGACATGAACTAACAAGTTGTGCTCACAGTTGCTGTACGGATCCAAGGATTCTTCAGCAGTGTCCGTCTGCAAACAAAGAAGGTATTATCACATTTTTTAAAACACATATTGAACTGTCCAGTCAGGACTATAACAGAAACTGGGAAAAGACATACCATAATAGTGACACATCAGTATAGGCTATACATACTGGCAGCTGTTAGGACACACATTCAGAAAAATAGCTTATAGCATGACAAGGCAGTTCTCGTTCTACAATACCCTGGATATATCAAGATGGGGATGAGAGCTGGAGAAAGATTGGAACACATGGTGTAGTACAGTTAGACCTGGCACGGACTAATTGAAGGGCTATGTTCTAGACTGTGAGCTGAGAGATGAACAATAAGTTACAGGCAACCATGTTGTAAGAAGACAGAAATGAAAGTGATAAGAAAGACATGAAAGAAATAGAACTGATGGCACGGGACACACAACCCCATCACATGATAACAACCACTTGTAGAATCAATTATAGGTAGGTATGATGTAAGCAGTGACTACTAACATGAGGCTGTGTATGGTGCACACAACCCACTTGTAGAATCAATTATAGGTAGGTATGATGTAAGCAGTGACTACTAACATGAGGCTGTGTATGGTGCACACAACACACTTGTAGAATCAATTATAGGTAGGTATGATGTAAGCAGTGACTACTAACATGAGGCTGTGTATGGTGCACACAACACACTTGTAGAATCAATTATAGGTAGGTATGATGTAAGCAGTGACTACTAACACGAGGCTGTGTATGGTGCACACAACACACTTGTAGAATCAATTATAGGTAGGTATGATGTAAGCAGTGACTACTAACTTGAGGATGTGTATGGTGCACACAACACACTTGTAGAATCAATTATAGGTAGGTATGATGTAAGCAGTGACTACTAACATGAGGCTGTGTATGGTGCACACAACACACTTGTAGAATCAATTATAGGTAGGTATGAGGTGAAATCCGTTTCTCACCTTAGATGCCGAAAGAAAAACATCAGGAATGTGTGTATTTCGATGGATAGTACCATGTTATGTTAAATTATAGAATAAAAGATACACCAGAGTATCTAGTGGTGTAGATATTTTCCTATAACTGACCTCGAAACCCTCGAATCGGTCGGTTGGATCGGAGGGTTGATCAGTGAGTTAACAATTCACTATCGTAAAACAAGCTATTGTTACCGAAACAGAACCAGGCTCGACAGTAAACATGACTCACTCTAATATCTTGGGGGCTAAGGAGATTTTAAAAATTGGATTGGAAAATAACAAAATCATTGGAGAACAAGCTGAATACATTCGAGAACAAATGTCTTAGAAAACTCATGAACATCAGTTGGAAAGAATTCAAGACTAATCGACAAATAAGAGAAGACTCTAGGCAGAAATATGTCTCCGACTATATACGGAAAAGACGATGGTCATATATCGGTCATGTCCTACGAATGCAAAACAACAGAATACCACTACAGGCGCTCACTTGGGTTCCTGAGGGTAAGAGGAAAAAAGGAAGACCAAAAGAAACACTCAGAAGAACAATAATAAGAGAAGGAAGAACGTTGGGCCTAAATAATGTGCAAGAGCTAAGAGGAGTGGCGTCACAACGAACAACCTGGAGAGCACTGGTTTCTGCCTTATGCGCCGTGTTTGGTGCTTAAAGAATTTATTATTATTATTATTATTATGTAAGCAGTGACTACTAACATGAGGCTGTGTATGGTGCACACAACACACTTGTAGAATCAATTATAGGTAGGTATGATGTAAGCAGTGACTACTAACATGAGGCTGTGTATGGTGCACACAACACACTTGTAGAATCAATTATAGGTAGGTATGATGTAAGCAGTGACTACTAACATGAGGCTGTGTATGGTGCACACAACACACTTGTAGAATCAATCATAGGTAGGTATGATGTAAGCAGTGACTACTAACATGAGGCTGTGTATGGTGCACACAACACACTTGTAGAATCAATTATAGGTAGGTATGATGTAAGCAGTGACTACTAACATGAGGCTGTGTATGGTGCACACAACACACTTGTAGAATCAATTATAGGTAGGTATGATGTAAGCAGTGACTACTAACATGAGGCTGTGTATGGTGCACACAACCCACTTGTAGAATCAATTATAGGTAGGTATGATGTAAGCAGTGACTACTAACATGAGGCTGTGTATGGTGCACACAACCCACTTGTAGAATCAATTATAGGTAGGTATGATGTAAGCAGTGACTACTAACATGAGGCTGTGTATGGTGCACACAACCACTTGTAGAATCAATTATAGGTAGGTATGATGTAAGCAGTGACTACTAACATGAGGCTGTGTATGGTGCACACAACCCACTTGTAGAATCAATTATAGGTAGGTATGATGTAAGCAGTGATTACTAACATGAGGCTGTGTATGGTGCACACAACCCACTTGTAGAATCAATTATAGGTAGGTATGATGTAAGCAGTGACTACTAACATGAGGCTGTGTATGGTGCACACAACACACTTGTAGAATCAATTATAGGTAGGTATGATGTAAGCAAAGAGCCAGGGATCCAGACCTCCAGGACGACCCAGAGTCCGCTGGGAGGACAACATTAGACAATCTTTGAAAGACCGAGGACTAGAATGGAACCAGGCCAGGAAGAAGACAGCTGATAGAATGGTCTGGCGCTCTCTCTTCCAAACCTCTACACCTCACGGTAGAAGGGGAACGACTAAGTAAGTAAGTATGATGTAAGCAGTGACTACTAACATGAGGCTGTGTATGGTGCACACAACACACTTGTAGAATCAATTATAGGTAGGTATGATGTAAGCAGTGACTACTAACATGAGGCTGTGTATGGTGCACACAACCCACTTGTAGAATCAATTATAGGTAGGTATGATGTAAGCAGTGACTACTAACATGAGACTGTGTATGGTGCACACAACCCACTTGTAGAATCAATTATAGGTAGGTATGATGTAAGCAGTGATTACTAACATGAGACTGTGTATGGTGCACACAACCCACTTGTAGAATCAATTATAGGTAGGTATGATGTAAGCAGTGACTACTAACATGAGGCTGTGTATGGTGCACACAACCCACTTGTAGAATCAATTATAGGTAGGTATGATGTAAGCAGTGACTACTAACATGAGGCTGTGTATGGTGCACACAACCCACTTGTAGAATCAATTATAGGTAGGTATGATGTAAGCAGTGACTACTAACATGAGGCTGTGTATGGTGCACACAACATACTTGTAGAATCAATTATAGGTAGGTATGATGTAAGCAGTGACTACTAACATGAGGCTGTGTATGGTGCACACAACCCACTTGTAGAATCAATTATAGGTAGATATGATGTAAGCAGTGACTACTAACATGAGGCTGTGTGTATGGTGCACACAACCCACTTGTAGAATCAATTATAGGTAGGTATGATGTAAGCAGTGACTACTAACATGAGGCTGTGTATGGTGCACACAACCCACTTGTAGAATCAATTATAGGTAGGTATGATGTAAGCAGTGACTACTAACATGAGGCTGTGTATGGTGCACACACAACACACTTGTAGAATCAATTATAGTAGGTATGGTGCAGTGACTACTAACATGAGGCTGTGTATGGTGCACACAAACCCACACTTGTAGAATCAATTATAGGTAGGTATGATGTAAGCAGTGACTACTAACATGAGGCTGTGTATGGTGCACACAACCCACTTGTAGAATCAATTATAGGTAGGTATGATGTAAGCAGTGACTACTAACATGAGGCTGTGTATGGTGCACACAACCCACTTGTAGAATCAATTATAGGTAGGTATGATGTAAGCAGTGACTACTAACATGAGGCTGTGTATGGTGCACATACTTCACTTGTAGAATCAATTATAGGTAGGTATGATGTAAGCAGTGACTACTAACATGAGGCTGTGTATGGTGCACACAACACACTTGTAGAATCAATTATAGGTAGGTATGATGTAAGCAGTGACTACTAACATGAGGCTGTGTATGGTGCACACAACCCACTTGTAGAATCAATTATAGGTAGGTATGATGTAAGCAGTGACTACTAACATGAGGCTGTGTATGGTGCACACAACACACAGCTACAATCTATTATAGGTAGGTATGATGTAAGCAGTGACTACTAACATGAGGCTGTGTATGGTGCACACAACCCACTTGTAGAATCAATTATAGGTAGGTATGATGTAAGCAGTGACTACTAACATGAGGCTGTGTATGGTGCACACAACCCACTTGTAGAATCAATTATAGGTAGGTATGATGTAAGCAGTGACTACTAACATGAGGCTGTGTATGGTGCACACAACCCACTTTGTAGAATCAATTATAGGTAGGTATGATGTAAGCAGTGACTACTAACATGAGGCTGTGTATGGTGCACACAACACACTTGTAGAATCAATTATAGGTAGGTATGATGTAAGCAGTGACTACTAACATGAGGCTGTGTATGGTGCACACAACCCACTCAATTATAGGTAGGTATGATGTAAGCAGTGACTACTAACATGAGGCTGTGTATGGTGCACACAACACACTTGTAGAATCAATTATAGGTAGGTATGATGTAAGCAGTGACTACTAACATGAGGCTGTGTATGGTGCACACAACCCACTTGTAGAATCAATTATAGGTAGATATGATGTAAGCAGTGACTACTAACATGAGGCTGTGTATGGTGCACACAACACACACTGTAGAATCAATTATAGGTAGGTATGATGTAAGCAGTGACTACTAACATGAGGCTGTGTATGGTGCACACAACCCACTTGTAGAATCAATTATAGGTAGGTATGATGTAAGCAGTGACTACTAACATGAGGCTGTGTATGGTGCACACAACACACTTGTAGAATCAATTATAAGTAGGTATGATGTAAGCAGTGACTACTAACATGAGGCTGTGTATGGTGCACACAACCACCTGTAGAATCAATTATAGGTAGGTATGATGTAAGCAGTGACTACTAACATGAGACTGTGTATGGTGCACACAACACACTTGTAGAATCAATTATAGGTAGGTATGATGTAAGCAGTGACTACTAACATGAGGCTGTGTATGGTGCACACAACCCACTTGTAGAATCAATTATAGGTAGGTATGATGTAAGCAGTGACTACTAACATGAGACTGTGTATGGTGCACACAACACACTTGTAGAATCAATTATAGGTAGGTATGATGTAAGCAGTGACTACTAACATGAGGCTGTGTATGGTGCACACAACCCACTTGTAGAATCAATTATAGGTAGGTATGATGTAAGCAGTGACTACTAACATGAGACTGTGTATGGTGCACACAACACACTTGTAGAATCAATTATAGGTAGGTATGATGTAAGCAGTGACTACTAACATGAGGCTGTGTATGGCGCACACAACACACTTATGTGAAAAAAAAAAATCCCTTGAAGTATATAAAAGTACAGTGCAGCAGGATTTCTCACACCTTCTATTTCATTGGTTCTTGTTAAACTGCTTTGTTACATTTGTTTGGGGAAGCCAAACAGAACCTAGAGAAGAATGGTCAAAGAGGACACCAAAGAGAACCTACCACACTGCCAGAGCTAAACAAAATGACTTAAAGCAGAAATCATCTGAGCTTGTTCAGTCATCACTGCTATAAAAAAACATCATTTGTCTTTATATCTCATTTAACATTCAAGATATGCAGTCATCATCTGTTTTATATTCTGCTGTACATCATTCACAGACAACTTCTACCCACTCTGTGGATCGTCAAATAATGTCCTCACCGTCCTGTTTTTCCCGGAGGTATTATACAAGACAAAGACATAACAGCGCTAGTTCACTCTCAAGCATGTCACAACAGGCAATTAACATGAGGCTGTGTATGTGGCTGGCAGCCTCATTAAGTACAAAAATTGCTAGAGAAACGTGTGCCACAAGAGCTCAAGAATGGTTTGGTGCTGACCTCTGGTGGTCAAAGCTTGTTAGGGAGCAAATAAAGGAAACAGATAATGGTGATGAGAAAAATGTGGCAAGCAAGCAGCTATTGTGGTCCTATGTTCCATGGACAAATCACAAGAATGATGATGATGATAAAGATTATCATTTGTGAGCATCCTGTCCCTGATGAAAGCCTAGATGACCAAAACACAAGTGTCGCCTAAGTCGTAGCAACATTTTTGTGTTAACAGTGAATGGTGCACATCACACAGTTATGTTTTGTGTGTTGCTGCTCTGACACTCTGCAGGGATCACTTTGCATTCACACACTGACAACACCAGTTTTGATGTGTACAACCTAGCATGATTGCTAATGTACAACCTAGCATGATTGCTACATAGGAGGACTTGTACAAGGAATGAACACTCAAGGTGTGTACAGACAGACTAAATGTGAACATTCACACTTCTAGCGGTGAGAACACAAGTCTGCCTGAGCCTGCTTACATCATTATCTGGAGCATCGTCATCATCATCATCATCATCATCTTCGTGATCATGACATCCTACTTGGACACCTTCACTTCCACTGACCTCTACATACAGAGATTTCATGTCTTTGTTGGTATCATCGTCTGTGTCTGTCTCTGTAGCTGAATTTATCTTGTCTAACTTCTGACCGTGTGATGATGACGACATCTGACTTTCTGTTTCCACTTCGGTTTGTCCAAGTGGGCCTGGGTGAGATGAAGAAACTTGTGATTCCATCTTGGTGTAGGTATCTTGAGCATTACTTTTGAGTTGTGAACTTACCCCACTGTGAACTGCTTGATCACCAAGTAATGCTACTTGGGGCTGTGATAAAACAGAAGTTCTAGCAAAGTGCCGACTTTCTGACCCCTCTGACAATTTGTTTTCATCATTACTACCAGATTTTGTGTTTAATTCCTGACTTACTGGAGATCGATGCCCATTCACTTTTCCCTGTGTGGAACTTTCCATCTGACTGCCCACATGTTCATTTCTGGCAGATGACAATGACTGTACACTCTCTTTTGTGTGACCAGGAAATAAGTCTCTGACAAGATCTTGGGCTTGCTCCTGAATTGATGGCAGGCAGCCACCACGTCCTGAAGATGGAGCTTGTGAAGGCATGAAGAAGGCAGCATTTGAACTGACGGCAGACTGCATGTCCTTGAGGAAACTACCACAGGGTGGTGTAGTAGCCGATGTTTCTGTTAACTGTTGTGATTTTGATGGTTGTAACACCAGCGGTAGTGATTCTAGTGATGACACTTCCTCAGCTGTTCTTGTCACCGGCAATGTAGATGTCAATGATGAAGTTAAACGTGAGATCTGTGAAGATGCTGAAGACACTAGAACCGTGTCTAAAGTGCTCACATGTGGGACAGATGTTGATGAATGCAATAAGGGGTCTGATGAGGACACAGATAAGGCTGGAGAAAAAACTTCAGCTGTTGCCGTGACAGGGTTGGAACGTGGTGCCGGAGGAAACAGAAATGTGGATGGAGTAGGTGAAGGATCAGGATCACCAGAACGTGGGGTCAGAGTCAGGTCCTCTTCAGGTTTGGTCCAATTGTCCCAGTCAGTCTGCCACAACTGGAACTCTGGATCGGATTCTTCCCTGTGTATGAGAATAAAATGGACACAGTAAGGGGCTACTGAATCACCAGTGCTTGTACTCTCATTTATGCTCCGTAAGGAGCTGAGGGCCACTAGTACAGTTGGCCTCCCTTTCCTACAACTAATGCTCTTGTAGTGGTGGTTTCTGTCATGATTTGTTTGACAAGATGAGATAACCTCTCATGAACCCTAACCCATAATCTCGTATTATTTACCTGTATGATATGCCTGAGTGGTCCTATTCTTTGTCTTTAACAGACTCATAGGTAGCCACATAGGTTAGTGCTTAACTCTCATAGGTAGCCACATAGGTTAGTGCTTAACAGACTCATAGGTAGCCACATAGGTTAGTGCTTAACAGACTAATAGGTAGCCACATAGGTTAGTGCTTAACAGACTCATAGGTAGCCACATAGGTTAGTGCTTAACAGACTCATAGGTAGCCACATAGGTTAGTGCTTAACAGACTCATAGGTAGCCACATAGGTTAGTGCTTGTATTAAGTTTATTAACAAAACATGTACTAAAATAGTGTACTAATACCTGCATTGAAATAGTCAACTAATAAATTACTTGTACTGACATGTGAACTAATAAAGTACTTTCACTGACATAGTGAACTAATAAAGTACTTGTACTGACACAGTCAACTAATACATTACTTCTACAGACACTGTGAACTAATACATTACGTACTGACACAGTGAACTAATACATTACTTCTACAGACACTGTGAACTAATACATTACTTGTACTGGCACATTGAACTAATACATTACTTCTACAGACCCTGTGAACTAATACATTATATCTACAGACACAGTGAACTAATAAAGTAATTGTACTGACACAGTGAGCTAATAAGTACTTCTTTAGACACTGTGAACTAATAAAGTAATTGTACTCTCAAAGTGAACTTATAAAGTACTTGTACTGACACAGTGAACTAATAAAGTAATTGTATTGACACAGTGAACTAATAAAGTAATTGTACTGACACAGTGAGCTAATAAAGTAATTGTACTGACATAGTGAGCTAATAAAGCACTTCTTTAGACACAGTGAACTAATAAAGTAATTGTACTGACACAGAGAGCTAATAAAGCACTTCTTTAGACACAGTAAACTAATAAAGTAACTGTACTGACACAGTGAACTAATAAATTATGTGTACTGACACAGTGAACTAATAAAGTACTTGTACTGACACAGTGAACTATTAAATCCCTTTCAACTGACACAGTGAACTAATAAAGTACTTCTATAATCACAGTGAGCTAATAAAGTAATTGTACTGACACAGTGAGCTAATAAAGTAATTATACTGACACAGTGAGCTAATAAAGCACTTCTTTAGACACAGTGAACTAATAAAGTACTTGTACTGACACAGTGAACTAATAAAGTACTTGTACTGACACAGTGAACTAATAAAGTACTTATACAGACACAGTGAGCTAATAAAGTAATTGTACTGATACAGTGAACTAATAAAGTACTTCTACAGGCACAGTGAACTAATAAAGTACTTGTACTGACACAGTGAACTACTAAAGTACTTCTACAGACACAGTGAACTAATAAAGTACTTGTACTGACACAGTGAACTAATAAAGTAATTGTACTGACACAGTGAACTAATAAAGTAATTGTACTGACATTATTCTGCAAAAATCACATCTGTGTGACATCTAGTGCTTTTTCTAATAGTTTGCTAACTGTCCATGACTCACTTCCATGTCAGGATTGATTCTGCATAATACTGAAGAACTCTCTACTTCCACTGATAAACAATTGTTGCATAAAATACTTTTCATTTTACAGAAATGCTGCTTTTCCCTGGGCTATTTTACTTTTCACTTCCAAGATGCATCTTCCATCAGATGATTTGTACTAACAAAGTGTAACAATAAAGCACTTGTACTAACATAATTTACTCACAAAATATTTACACTAACATAGTGGAATGACACAGTACTTGTACTGACAGTGTACAGGCAAAGTAATATAATGTACTCACACAGTACTTGTACATGTGTAGTTCCTGAACTTAAATACTGAACTAAGTTCTTGAACTGAAATAGTGCACATTGAATAAAACAGATGCACTATTAGTTCATGAACAAACATTTAAACATCATTACTTAGAACTTTTGATCTGTCTGCGTGTGGAATGAAGCACCGACTTGATGGCCTGAAGTGCAGAGGTCATCTCGTTACATTCACAAGCCACAGATTTGAGATGTTCTGCAGAACTTTGTGTGACAAAAGGAAATGAGGGCAGCTCTCCTCGTCTTTCCCAAGTCATGTCGTACATATATTTGCAGCTGTCACGGATGCCTGTGAACAACATATATATTTTAAATATGGTGCCTGGTCAAAACTTGAAAATGAAGCCATATCCCATGTCCAACACATCAAAAAGAGACAAAACATTATTTGACCTCTACTCATATTCAAATTTAATTTTTTGTTTTATCATAAATGGATGGCATGAAAGATTAGAGTAAAAATCTCAAGGATTTAATTAATGTCTTAACTCACCAGGTGTGTTTTCACAAATGCGACAGACATAGTTGGCTGGAGGCACCCCAGAGTTGTTGGTGTCCACACAGGCAAAATGTTGCCAGCACATGCAGACGTCACACTGCCAAAATACAAACATGAAAACAAAGATGGTCAGAAGAAGGACACAAGAGGCAGTTGTCTCTACTCACAAAAGAACAGGACAACTAAACCTTCAGGCATGTCCTACAAGGCAACTAACATGATGGTTGTGCATGGGGTTGGCAACCTCATCATGTCAACAATAAAATACCATAGAAACCATTTCTGTAAGAGAATGTGCATGTTTGGTATGGGCTTCCTACAAGTCAACCAGTTACAATGGTAGCTCCATGCTCTGTAAGGAGCTCAAAAAGAAGAAGAAACAATAAAGGAAACAAAAGTCATGCATGAAATAAATCCAGTTCAGATCAGAAATTACATTCTAGCTCATCAATATTCATAGATAACTTATGCAGCTTTATAAACTGTCCCATGTAATAAATTCTGACTTATCCTTTGAGTTACATCCTCTGACACACTGCTAAATATAGGGGTAACACAACCGCACTCTACCAACGTTGAACGTAGTGGACTTACACATGGGACAGGAATATGGGCTCATACAACACTAGATGACCACACGCCCAACGATGTCACAAAACAAGGGAAAATCTCAACTATCGTTCTATCACTTTAATAACAATATAGAACATGGCCAAATGTTAACGTGAGTGAAATAAAAATGAATGCTACCATTACAAAAACTCTGAAAATAAATGAAATCTCAATTAAGCCTCATAGCCACAACTGACTGCCACTAAATACATTGTGCGTGAAGGCAAACTACAGTGAAACATTATCGAGTCACTAACATACTTACAATTGGAGAACAATGAACTTAACATCGGTCACTGCCGCATATCCTGTGGACAAACTTAGTCCTACACAACAAACTCCAGGACTATCAAAACTAAATGGCAAAAAGGATATGTCGCACCATTTGACCAAAACGTGTGGAAGCTATAATAACGGCTTTGTCAAGACACCTATCTAAGGTGGCTCCTGACATACAAGTGTCCAATGGCTTCTATTTCCCAATAAAAAATTCAACCAGTATGTGACATCACGTGACCAGCTGTTTATGCGGTAAATCGAGTTTCGCTCACCACATAAACTAGATAGCTGCTCCAAACCAAGCAGCTAAGTCACGGCAACTAAAACATAAAATGACACCTATTTATGAATATTCCTTAGCTACCCCAATCTGTTAAAAACTGTCCCACTTATACTAATTTAACAGAAAGAACATAACATGATTATTTCTTGTCATGTTTTGGCCAATTACTTGCTCGTAACATCCTAACTTATCATTATTCATAACTGACACTGACAAAAACTGTTGTGCAAGTCTTGCCCATCTCAAGAATTATATCCTAACATCTACAACAAACTGAAACTGTTACAAACTGTCCCATATAAAATCACATTTATATTCTATAGAAACACTCATTTATGAAATCTGTAACTTCTTGGTTGTATATTTGTTGTTCTTCAATGTCTCAGAGCCACAGGAATATCTCAATAAAGTCACCAGCACCAAACAGAGTCACCAACATAAGCAAGACTAACCTGTATCATAAGACCATTCGTTTCCCGATGACCACACACACAGTTAACTACATCAGGCTCCATCTCTTCATCTTCGGTGTCCACAGCAACAGATTCCTCTGCCGCGCTGTCTTGTGATGTGCGTGATGGTTTCACATCTGGCAAATTGTCAAATTTATATTTACTCGTTTATATGAGTATAAATTTCTCACTGAAAACAAATCAACAAACTCTCATTTGATCCACCAATCACATTCACTGCTCTGTCTGTGTATCAGTCTCCCACATGACTTCTCCCTTTCTGAGCTGTAATAGACTTTTTAATACAATAAATTTTTTGTTTGCTCAAACTCTGCAACCTTGTAAGCTTACCAAGGGTCTCCAAGCAGATGAAAAGAACTGACCCACTGCTCCTATTAAATGATTCTGTAAAAGGCAAATAAGGTGAGGGGTCATGCATGGACAAGCCATGTCATAATGACAAATAAAATACGAAAGAAGCCAGCAACAGGAGCACGGAAAATGTTTTGGCCCAAGCTTACTTCAAGGGAGCCAACTGGGCAATAGTGGCCATATTCCTAAAGTAGCAAATGAAGGAACACTCATTCAAACTTGCAGCAGCCAGCTTGACAAATTAGAACAAACAAACTTTTGACAAAGTTTCTAACAAAACATTCAAGTGAAACATCAAATACACATCAGCTGAAGTCCTAAAATACCAGATCATTTGTTTCTGACCTGCCCACAGATCCCTGGTGAGGACATCAGGGCTGGTGGCCGTCATGGCTGAGACGTCGTAATCATGATGCTGACGTTTGCTCGAAGGTTTGCTTTTGGATGATATCGAAACATCCGAGTCCGTAGAGCCTGTTCAAGTAAGTATACAATCTTAATAGACAAAAATACAACAACTAAACTACTGAGCTGTGATTCAGCAGCCAGTAAAAGTGAAAGATGAGACTCTGGGGATATGTAAGTGTATGAGGTTATGTCTCACTTTCATTATGAAAACTATATCTGAATACATCAGTTTATAACAAGATCTATATTTGATTATATTACAGGTTATACTGGCAGTGGTGCACCACTTCACATACCTGGGGTCTACCAACAATGACAAACTCTCTCTGGACACAGAAATTGACAGCCGCATTGGCAAAGCTGCAGCTACCTTTGCTCACCTCACATCGCATGTTTGGGGAAACTCACAATGAAGACCAAAGCAGCGGTATATAACGCCTGCGTCACCAGCACACTTCTGTATGGTAGCGAGACATGGACAACCTATGCTAAGCAAGAAAGAAGGCTCAATACCTTCCATCTATGGTGTCTGCGCCACATCCTCGGAATTTCGTTGAAAGATAAAGTGACAAATGTTGAGGTGTTGTCATGTGCTGGCCTTCAAAGCATGTATACACTGCTTAGACAGCGCAGACTACGCTGGCTTGGCCATGTCCGCCGCATGGAAGATGGTCGCATGCCAAAAGATATCTTCTATGGACAACTGGCAGATGGCAAAAGAACAGTTGGGCGACCACAGCTGAGATTCAAAGATGTGTGCAAGAGAGACATGAGGGCACTGGACATAAATCCAGCAACCTGGGAGAATGAAGCCAGAATTGTCCTTGACTGGAACCCACAGGTGAAAAGAAGAGTGGGGAGGCCAAAGAGAACTTTGAGAAGAACTGTTGAAGAGGAGGCTAGGGAAATTGGAATGACTTGGGCACAGCTGAAAAAGACAGCTCACAAAAGAAATCGATGGAGAGCAATGGTTTCTGCCCTATTGTTGCATTATAATATATTTGTATTTGTAGGTTGTTAGATGAAGGGGTTTCTTCGGAGAGGTCCTCTTCATTAATACGTATATTGACCAGGCATGCACAGATGCCGGTGATACTTTTCATTCAGCCTTCTTTCATAAAGTTAATATTCAATAATGAAGAAGATGCAAGGCCAGGTTGGACGATAGGAGGACATCAATTTATTACAATACACAGCTCTAGTAAATACTTTCATGAGATATCAATCGATAAGACAATGGCATGACCTAGCCAGTCTTGAACATTGTCATGTAGTCTTCTACTGACAAAAAATGTCCGTCGACACTGTTCTGCAAAGTTTATTGAATAAGTTCCAACTTACGCACACAATAATACAGCATACACTCTTCTCACTGTAAAATGTTAGCAGTGACCCAACTCAACATGTGGGCGATCTAAATGTTGGAAATATAACACATTCTCGGAGCTGAACACATATGCGTCCTTCCACCTGGAAGAATACACAAAAATCTCCACGAATGCTCCTTGGCGTCTGCCAAGCTGAGACCGGTTTGACTTCTGCTAAAACAGTACCAAAAGTCAATGACGTACTTCCGGGTAACCCGTGGATACGGTCCCTAAACAAACATGGTATCAACAATCGATACCTCGATACCTATGTGATAAAGAATACTGTGTTATGTGTTTTAATCATAACACCTATGTTCCACAAGGAATGAAAAGAAATGATGATGGTGATTATTACAGGTCCGTATGCTTTCATCTGAAATCCTTGGGGTCAGCTGTTTTTCAGAAACTATATTTCTTTGGTTTCCAGATGTCATTCAATCACATTATAAAAGTCGCCCAAAATGTGTTCACAAATTGCCCAACATCTCTCACACTTGCCCAATTGTGATCGAAAAGTAGCTCGAAGTCACCCAAAGAAACTTTTGATTTTCAGAATATTTCAGATGCTCAGATGAAAGGATACAGAACTGTATTTATACATTTCTAGGAGTCAAAGGATACAGAGACTGTATTTATACATTTCTAGGGGTCAAAGGATACAGAGACTGTATTTATACATTTCTAGGGGTCTCTGAAGGGACAAAAAAAAAGCAGTACTACCTGCTCCTTCAGGCTTGCTATAAGGTGACAAATATGAGATTGTGCGTGCGTCTGGCAACCTCACCATGTCAAATAAATTACATAAAGCACTGATGAAGAAGCATGTACTGTGACTCAGGCTTTCTGCAAGGGGGGGAGGGGGGGGTAACTGTAGTGGTGGTTACATGCTTTACACAGAGCAAATACAGAAGACAATATCCAACAATCCACTTTGTTGGTCATGTCAAATGGTACTCTTGACAATATCCAACAATCCACTTTGTTGGTCATGTCAAATGGTACTCTTGACAATATCCAACAATCCACTTTGTTGGTCATGTCAAATGGTACTCTTAATTTTCTATGAAACGACTATATTATACATCATCAAGCACATAGCTAAATAAACACATCTTGACAGAGTTTACTTAACTCTATTCAATTCTTGACTTTTTAAGGTTTTTTGTCTGGTTTTTATGTGACATTATTTAAAAGCATATAAAATATTTTTAAATATATCAAACCTATTGCTATTTTAAATCAATGTGTTTGAAATTGAATGGACTTTAGTACATGTATACACTGCTTAGACAGCACAGACTACGCTGCCTTGGCCATGTCCACATCATGGAAGATGGTCACATCCCAAAATGTGACCGGATGGCCTACGCTAACGCCAGTAACTCACGTTAGCATTAGATACAAGGATCATTATAAGAAAAGATCACTCATTGTAACTACTAAAGAAACATGAGGCATTTTAATTATCTCTCTTTAGGGACATTTACAAAGTAACCTAGCTACGAGATGACGTAGTTCTAATTAGTATGTACATAATTATGATAAGTAGATTTACCCACGCCATTGAAGCCGTGTGCAAACAAAACGGCAGGAGTAACTTAGTAACCCTGACGTCACATAATTGATATGTACATAATTATGATAAATAGGTAGCAGTTCTAGGCAACTAGTGACGTCAATAGGTTTTGGCGGGAATCGCCTAGCAACGGCACCACACTAGTATAGGACTATAAAAAGAACGGTAGCGTCAGTTTAGATGAGTATCGCAAATTACTACGTAAACGTACAGCGGACCATGCTGTTTTAGGTTGTGAAGTCCTACAACTTTGTTAAAAGATTGCTAACAGAAACTCAAAGATACCCAAGAACTATCTAGTTAGATAGAATTGTAACGCCTTCGACAATTTTATTACAAGGTATGTAAAATCTCGCTCGAATAGACATTACGATTAACTTACAAGATTTCAACATGAAACTTCTAATTGAAGTACCAGCTTCAGTACATAAATATTTGCAGGATATCTCAGGAAAGAGATACATTGAGGCAGATATCTTTTATCAAGGTGTACGAATTTACATGAGGAACAAACGTACTGGAAAGTGGTAGACAAACCACCATTTTGTGTAACAAATGAGACTGATTATATGATGCCATTGGATTTTGCTGTTAAACTGTTTAATAAATTGTTGATTGGAAACTGCACGCATTACTCCATTGTATAAGTTTGAAGTTTTCCTCTACATCTAAAACTGAATTGGTGTGACCTGCGATTGAGTAATAAAGAACCTGGGAAAGAAGAAAATCTCCAAGATTTATCATGAATAAAACTTCATTTGATATAAACAAAAGATTTAGCGATGTGGGGACACCTTGTAAGGTAACAACTTGAGGTAAAACTTTATCCCTCATCCACTTATCATTCTGCCGATACTCACAGATGCTGCTAGTTTTCTTCCTCCTTTTCCTAGACCCAGGGGTTCCAGCGGGAGAGTGCAACGATACTGGGGGTAACAGTGGGGACGTCACTCCTGCTGCTGTATCACACCCTGCTGCTTGTGTTGTTGCCTCCGTTTCTGTATGGTAATATTTTATGTGGTATGTCAGGAGGTTGTCTTTGCGGAAAGCTTTGTTGCATCCCTGATGAGGACATTTGAACGGGTTGTGATCTTCTTCAACAATGAAAGCCTTGGATGGGACAAACACTTCGAAGGGAAGGGGAATGCTTGCTGGTGAGCCAGCTGAAACAGATGAACACGTTTTTGTCTTAGCCTTACATTCTAAACATATCTAAGGTGTTACACTCTTCACACTGTCTAGGATCTATAGTCTATACATTCACAAAGTCTTACATTCTAAACTTATCTAAGGTGTTACACTCTACACACTGTCTCTGTTCTATACATTCACAAAGTCTTTCATTCTAAACTTACCTAAGGCATTACACTCTACACACTGTCTAAGTTCTATAGTCTATACATTCACCACTCTCCACACCTAAGCCTACCTTGCCGTTGGTTGGAGAGCTTGAGTGCCCCAATGATCCCGGGAGCTATGCCGGCGGGAGTTTTACTCCTGGCAGGGTCACCCAAGCCGGACAGGTCCTTGGTGAGGGGCCAGACAAAAGGGCTGTGGAGTTGGTGGAACCCTATAGGTGTAGATGCAGAACCCACCGGCGAGTGGTACAAGCTCTGGTCTGCACCAATCCACCCCCACCTCATGGGATAAATGCTTTCTTGCCTCATTCTTCGCTGTTTGTCTTCTATCCAATAATCCCCATGGACGACGAAGAGATACAGGCCAGCGGACATTGCACCTTTGTCCCTCTGTGACAGCCTCCTAGGTGGTGGGGAACGCCAGATATACCATCACTGCAGAAGGGTTGGCAAAGCTGACTGAAGAATGATGAACTAGCTGACCCAGATGTATATGCTATCCTTCTGGCAGGACGTGACGATCCTGGGATACTGATACACTGGACTGCCTCCCTTCGGGGATACTGAAAAAATGCATCCATACCCCCCCCCCCCCCCGAAATCATGAACATGCCTCAAAGACGAGCTCTATATGAGCTCGGGTGTCGCCTCGGTTATCAAGGCCCGCGCTGCTCTTCGGTACCTGGGGAGGGCAGTGAAAAGTATACTACCAGTAATATATATAACACAGACTCACTACGCATCCTCCAACTCAACATATCAGGAATCCGAAACAAAAAACTAGAACTAACCAAGCTTCTACTGGACCTAGAAATCCATGTTGCAGTTATCCAAGAAGCAATGCTACCAAAAGACACCTCCTTCCATATCACAGGCTATACAGTGTACCAGTGCAAGTGTATAAAATGTCAAGGATTAGTGACACTTATCCGGAATGATACACAGGCTGAGGTTTCCGCTCTTGAAACCAATGACGAAACAGATCTACAGGAAGTGATAGTCTGGAGTGGTGGAAAGCCATTGAAAATCATTAACATTTACAACCCGCCAAAAACACACCTTGCTCTGAAGCCTTTCTAGACCACGGACTTGAGGAGAATGATCATTGCTGGTGACATGAATGGTCATTCACCTCTGTGGGGCTACACAGACAGGAACCCAACAGGAATAGCTATAGAAGAACTCACTAACACTACCACACTCATCCTACTGCAGAATGCTCACACCCCACCGACATTGCTCCACCGTCCCAGTGGAACAAAAAGCAGACCAGATCTCACCCTAGTAACAGCAGATATCCACCCACATTGCTCAGTTAGAGTGCTCGACGACATCGGAAGTGACCACAGACCCATCCTCCTTGAGATCACAAACACCAGGGAAATAAAAAGAAATTGCTTAACATCACCCCCATGGAACTACAAAAAGGCAGACTGGCATTTCTTCAGGAGACAAGTACAACAACGATTCAAGGCCATCGACATGACGCTGGACATAGACAAGGTATATAGCAAAATCACCTCAGCACTACTGCAGTCTGCAAAAGAAGCCATTCCACGAGGATGTAGGAGAAAGTTTAAACCTTACTGGAGTACAGAACTGGAGGCCGCTGTAAACGAGAGGAAAAAAGCAAGACGGCAAGCTGAGAAACATCCAACCCCCGCCAACAAGGCAAATTATAACCGTCTAACTGCAAAAGTTAAACGTCTGAGCAAACAAGCAAAAAGAGAAACATGGGCTAAGAAATGTGGAGAGTTAAACTTGCGGAAAGATGGAAAGAAAGCATGGTGCCTCATATCAAATCTCTCAGGAATTAAAAGAAAGAAAAACCCTGAACCCATCATTACAAGCACTGAACCGCTAACAAGGGATGCACAGAAAGCAGAAGCCTTCAATAAGCACTTTGCCAACGTAAACAAAAAACAACCACGCAAGAGACTTGACAGTGCTATCAGATCACTCACCAAAATGATGGAGAAACAACCAACAGCTAGCTGTGAGGTCTTTGAAAAGAACTTCACTCTTTCAGAACTCAAGATGGCCCTAAACAAATGCAAGAAAGGAAAAGCTGCTGGACCTGATCGGCTCACTAACGAGATGATCTCAAATCTCTCAAATTATGAACTCTCCACCATCCTTGACCTCATTAACAAGACCTGGAGAGAAGGCAAGTTACCAACAGACTGGAGAAAAGCCAATATCATCCCAGTCCTTAAGAAGGACAAACCATCCAATAAAGTAACAAGCTATCGACCGATCTCCTTGACATCAAACCTAGGCAAGATCACTGAAAGGATGATAAATGAAAGGCTATATTGGTGGCTAGAAAGCAATAAGATCTTAAATACCAATCAATCAGGTTTTAGAAGAAACAAACAGACAATGGATCAGTTGATACGATTCACCCAAGAGATAGGTGATGCCTTCCAAGACAAAAAAAAAATGTGCTAGCAACATTTATTGATCTTAGACAAGCCTATGATCGAGTCTGGAGGATAGGCCTCTTCTTCAAAATGCGAAGAATGGGAATATCAGGGCGAATGTACAACTGGCTAAAAGGTTTCTTCATCAACAGAACAATCCAAACAACATTCAGTGGAACAACATCAAAACAAAGGACCCTGGAGGAAGGACTGCCTCAGGGATCAGCACTAAGTTGTACACTGTTTCTTATATTTATAAATGACCTCCCAGATGTCATCACCTGCCAAAAAGCACTATTTGCTGATGACCTAGTCATCTGGACAAAAGGAAAATACCTCCAAACCATCACCAAAAATATGAACAAAAACCTGACAACCATCTCTGCATACTGCCAGTTCTGGAAACTTGAAATCAATGTAGAGAAAACTGTGTATGGCCTGTTCAGTCTAAACAAGAGAGTTAATGAGAACAACATCGAGGTCTGGATGAATGGAGAGAAACTAGCATACGAAGAATGCCCGAGATATCTTGGAGTCGAGCTCGACCGTAGACTTACCATGAGACCCCACATAGACAAGCTGATTGAGAAAGCATCCACAAGACTCAGGCTCATCAAGAACCTTTCCTCCTGTGGGTGGGGAACAGACCAGCACTCATTACGCCAACTCTATACTGGATATGTGTGCCCAGTAATTGACAACTCGCTCCCCCTCCAAACTATTGCAAGTAAAAGCCTCCTACAAAAGCTAGACAAAGTCCAAAATCACGCTCTACGGTTTATAAGTGGTACCATGAAGACAACGCCAACAGATGCATGCGAAATCAACACCAATATTGAACCCTTAAACCTAAGAAGAGAACGTTCAGCTGTGGAAACATACGAAAGGTATCTGAGAATGGACACAAAGGAGGAGAATAGGAAAATGATAGAGCAGTGGCACCAAAAACACAGAATACAAAAGACATCTTTTCTTAAAAATGCAAAAGAAGCTAGCATCAAACACCACCTACCAGCAGTTAGAAAGCCGATGGTAACTGTCAATAATGAACCACCTTGTTGGCAGGTAACTACTCCCATAGTAAGAACTGAACTCTCCGACCCCTCAGCAGACAAGAACACTTTAGTACCACTACTGAAAACCATCGCTTTAGAAACTATAGACTCATATCCACAAGACATCATCCATGTCTACACAGATGGATCTGCATTTAAAGCTACCACCAATGCTGTATATGGCGCAGTGATAAAATACCCCAACCTGCACCCAGAAGACCACCCTCGCATCTTTGGCCCTTGCGGAGAAATTTGTTCCAGCTATGATGCAGAAATAACAGCACTAGAAAAAGCATTGTGCCGGATAATCTCAGACTTTGAAAGGGCATCACTCCACCTGAGGATATTGTTATATTCTCAGACTCAAAATCAGCACTCCAAGCCCTAGAAAGCAAAATGTCTCCTAATATTAATAACATCTGTAGATTAACTGACCAACTGTTCACTTCCTATTGCGTCGAAGTTACACTCCAGTGGATCCCTGGGCATGTCGGAGTCCCAGGAAATGAAAAAGCCGATAAACTATCCAAAAGAGGAGCAGCACTGCCCCAGTTCCCATCAAGTACCACACTACAAACCTGCCAACAGATCCTGAGAACCAATTATAGGCAAGAATGGCTAAACCAGTGGGCTACCTCCCAGACAGGGCGTCCATTCTTCATACATCAAGCTAAACCAAACCCTCAAGATCCAGTTAAACAACTGAAAAGAAGAGATCAGTCTAATTTTCCAGCTGAGAACAGGCCAAACCCCCGTCAATAAACATTTAAATAGAATAGACCCACTACGTGAACCAAACTGTCGGCACTGCCACCACCATGAGGAATCAGTTGAACACCTACTGTTACAGTGCCCAAGACTAACTGACCTGCGACACCAGCTACTCCCATCGCACCCAACCATCCACAATACACTCTACACATCACCACAACAACTGAGGAAGACTTGCACCTTTGTCAGAGAGGCAATGGGCTGTCAAGAGCTACCTGCTCAGATTATATCATCATCATACATTCACCAAGTCTTACATTCTAAACTTACTTAAGGTGTTACACTCTGCACACTGTCTAGGTTATATAGTCTATACATTCACCAAGTCTTACATTCTAAACTTACCTAAGGTGTTACACTCTACACACTGTCTAGGTTCTATAGTCTATACATTCACCAAGTCTTACATTCTAAACTAACCTAAGGTGTTACACTCTACACACTGTCTAGGTTATATAGTCTATACATTCACAAAGTCTTACATTCTAAACTTATCTAAAGTGCATACATGCCACCCCTTGGAGATGAAAAATCTATACAAAAAATTCAAAAATTCTGTACAAAAAATTTAAAAAAAACCTGTAAAAAGACACACAAAACCTGAACAAAAAACCTGTAAAAAGACACACAAAACCTGTACAAAGATTAAAAAAACATATCCAAAGAGTTCATTCGTGTAAAAATATTGTCAATGACCGTGGGCTGCTATAACTGAGATATGTGGCCTTTGCCTTTTAAAGCAGATCTTCACTTGTTTTAAAACCCAAACAACAAATGTCTGAGTTTATTTGTCACTGTAAAAATGGTGTGATGGAATCATCATTTAGCCTGTTTCTGCGCTTAACTATGACTAACAGACTGGGAAATCTTGTGTTCGATAGGTCATTATAAAAGAATTCTGAGACACAGTAACAAGGGGCAAGGTTTAGAAATCCTAAACCTAACCCTAAACCTTAATCCTAAAGACGTTTGCGACTTACAAGGATGACATCGAAGAAGACATCCCACTGTTCGCACGACTAATTTTACTACTTCATTATTATTATTATTGCAATAAGAAAAATTTAACTAAACTATATTATCCTTGTCACAAACTGGTTATAAAATGAATGTCAGTACTTATGCTCTGAGTTCACGGGCATGACTGAGTTGTTGTGAACGAAGTGGTGGTGAAGACTGGTCAGGTGTGAAAAGGGTCATGCGTGGGAAGGCATTTGAGAGAGATTGGAGCGAGGAGAGATTATGTGGAGAGTGAAGGCGAATTGGATGAAGGGAAGTAGAAAATATATTGAGATATAGTGAAATTCGTTCCATTAGATGATGTTCCAATTATGCACATCATACATTGTGCTTTTCTTGTGATTTATGGCCAAAGCGGCAGTCTGCCTGTGTTATTGTGTTTATGCTCAAGTTTGTGACATAAAGTTGTCAGATATCGTGCCTACTTGTTGGAGTTCAGTAAGTTAACATTAGCTGTGTATAACGAGCCATGTTTGTCGCTCTATTTGGAATGTAATACATATTTGTCAATGTGCACACACAGCAAAGCACTTGACAATCCTGTTATATGATATGGAATGGGGAGGTTTCCAAGGAGGTTCAAAATTATTTCAATGAATATCTGATGTAATTTTCAAAATAAAATCATGTGATCATTTTAATTTTATTAAAATAAAAAAGCTCAAACGGGCACTACCGAACTTCAAAAATTAAAATAGCCATTTAAGCCTAATTGGCAGTTTTAAATATTTGTATAAATTTCAGCGTCTATCGTCAATTCGATAAACATTGATAGTAATTATTTAATAAAAATAACTCACTTGATGATCATAATAATGATATATCTACCAAAGAAAAATCACAGACATGTTTTTAAAGAAATGAAATTAAATCTTAGAAGAGAAGTAACTCCAAATACACTTTTTCCGGGGTTTTGACTGCGGGTTAAGGTGCAAGTCTGTTTTGCTTGTATGATTATTTTTCTTTCAGTTTTATAATTCTTATTATATTATTATTCAAATGTACATTTTTCAACTGCAGATTCTACACGTTTTTGTGAAATGAAGTAATAAGTAGTGGTATCTGCTTGTTGTTGTTGCTTATAAACAGCCACAAATAATAAATTATGCTCAATGCGACGTAATTGTTAAAATAATCAGTAACCTGCCATCAGCATTAGCGTAGAATGATGAATGAACAACATGCTATGTGGACTCTCTCACATCCCGCATCAATTGAAAAATAGGCAGCTTGATTTCATTGGATGATTTTTTATTCACACAGCCCATCTCGCTGAATCTAACAATGCAAATATTGGCTAAGGTGTGGCGCAAGACGATGTAAACGATATAAAATACCATCAAAGCAAGAGACAGAACATTTTGGAGATGGATTATAGTAAACCTTTGATGTGGAGATGGCACATGATTTGACCTGAACCTCTGAAATAAACATGTGATCATTTGACTGCCCAATCAAGGTTTGACTTACCAATGCTGGATCCCCCATCCAGAGACTTTGCTCTGTCTAACTGATCCAGTCCTGGTGGTCGTTTGGTCAGAACACTAGACTTGAACGCCACCTCTTTGAACTTTGATCTCATCCTCTTATTTTTGGACGACAGCTTTGGAACGGTGTTAGACCTCTTCTTGGTTCTCTTTGAGCCAAATGTCTGTGGTTCTGTTATAGACATCAAATATACTTCAGACAATCTGCGTTTATAAGACAGATTGGTCTAGCCAAATCATATGTAGTTCTGTAATAGAGATTACATACACTTGACAATCTGTGTTTAGTTAACATGAAGTTTTGATCTAGCTAAATCATATGTAATTCTGTTATAGACATTAGGTATACTTAAGACAATCTGTGTTTAGTTCATACAAAGTTCTGGTCTAGTTATAACATATGTGGTTCTGTTATAGATATCAGATACATTACACTTCAGACAATGTGTTTAGTTTAGTTCTGGTAAACATATCTACCTACAGTAACATATTACAATATAATCTAACACGAAAGTGTAAAGCAAAGGTGTATTGAAAACAATATGTATTAGAACGCCATTCTGTGATTTAAGAAAATGATTATGCAATGTGTGTAAAATGAAAGTCATATGTGTGTACAATACAATGAAATGTGTTTATAAAATAAATAAAATATTTATAAAACATAATGTAACTTTTGTATTTTGCTTAAATAAAAAAAATAATAAATTATGAAAGAGTTAAACAATAACATGTAAAATATATGTACAACATTAATGAGTAAAGTATCAAATATTTCATAAAATGTAAGTAAAATATATGTACTACACAATGTAAGACATTTATGAGTAAAGTATCAAATATTTCATAAAATGTAAGTAAAATATATGTACATTAATGCCTACTTCTGAGCAGAGAATAAAATCCTTGGCAGACTGTCAGTTAAGCAAAGCATAATTTGGTTTCAAAAAAGGAAGATGACGTATTGACACAAAGGAAGATGATGTATTGACACAAAGGAAGATGATGTATTGACACACAGGAAGATGACGTATTGACACACAGGAAGATGATGTATTGACACAAAGGAAGATGATGTATTGACACAAAGGAAGATGATGTATTGACACAAAGGAAGATGATGTACTGACATAAAGGAAGATGATGTATTGACACAAAGGAAGATGATGTATTGACACAAAGGAAGATGATGTATTGACACAAAGGAAGATGATGTATTGACACAAAGGAAGATGATGTACTGACATAAAGGAAGATGATGTATTGACACAAAGGAAGATGATGTATTGACACAAAGGAAGATGATGTATTGACACAAAAAGTGCGGGTTCCCCTATTTTAAAAGTACTTTCACAACTTTCCCAGTGGAAACCCCCCAAACTAGCCAATTAAAATTCTATGTAACCATGAATAGCATAAGACAGGAAGCCATCTTTTGTTTGAAGTCAAGTTAACATTTGGTAAAATATCATTTAGTTTGAGCTGTCTACCTCTCTGTTGATGGAATTACAGGAAGTAGACCGTGCAGGAGAGATAAAAGTTACAACAATGCTGCACTTATTCCCAATACTCTTAAACCTAGAAACAGACTGTATCACGGTAGATCTTAAGAGCCCTGTGTTTTTAAAGTAGGTTTGCACCGCTCTTGACTGATGCTTTTATGATGTTTTATATGATGTATTATATGATGCAGGGTGATTTTTTTAATAGATAGATTTCAAGGGGGAAAGGTGCATTTTCTATGTTAGAAAATAAGGTATGTATCACCAAGGAAACAACATATGATCCCAGCTACCTTTATGACTGCAAGTTGGAGTCTGCGTCCCTGTCTGCTCCACTGCTGTTATTGTGAGTTCTGCCTGGGCTGAATCAAGGCCAACAGTCTCCTTCACCAAAAGTGATTTTCTGGCTGAAGTGGCAGCTGATGTTGCCAAACTTGATGATGAAGTGGTGGCCTCTATCATGGCAGCTGCCTCAGACTTAGGTTCTACCACTTCTGTACTTTCTGCTTGTGCTAGCACTGTGGGTTCACTCTGTGAAAACTGAAACAAGGATATCTGATAATCTAAAAACTTGCATGCTAGATAAATCTGTTACAATTAATAATAATTAAAAAACAAACAGATATGACTAATTTTGATTTCTTTCATTAATTTTTTTCATTCACAGTTTTTCAAGTCTACGCTGGCTGTGTTCTTTAAAATGTGTTTCTACAACTTGTACGTCTAAATGACAGATAGTGGTGTAAATACATACATATATATAGCTCACAGTACACTGACATAATCAGTAAGGTGTAAATATAATTATTCAATAATAATTGTCAATGCTCTTTGAGTAGAGAATGGTTATTTTTTTGTGAATCTGTTTATTTTGGCCAACTTATTAGCCTTCTCTTTTTTTGCGTTGTTCCCTATCCCTACAAAGGATATCAGCTCTAATGCAAGTTAGCAATGTAGGTAGAGAAACTTCAGTTTTTCCTTTTTTTTTCAATTTCCTACTTGATTTTTGTGTAAACCTTATTCAAACAGGCCTAAAAGTCTTAACAAATATGTGCCTTGCAAGATGCTAATGAAATATGGCATGTGCAGGAGTAATTTTCTTCAATATTTAAAGCAAAAATGACTTTTTACCAACCCTTCACTACAAAAACAAAAAAAAAGTAGTTAAGCTTAACTTATCTTACTTGAAATTAATCTCTCTTATAAATGTAAAAAAAATTCACAAGGTAAACAAATTAAATTTATCTTAAATAACTGGCTTACGCCAAAATGGGATTTAATTTGTCTAAGGTAGGTTCGGTAAATTTAATTTGTCTAAGGTAGGTTCGGTAGATTTGATTTGTCTAAGGTAGGTTCGGTAGATTTGATTTGTCTAAGGTAGGTTCGGTAGATTTGATTTGTCTAAGGTAGGTTCGGTAGATTTGATTTGTCTAAGGTAGGTTCGGTAGATTTGATTTGTCTAAGGTAGGTGCAGTAGATTTAATTGAAATAACGTTTGTAAATTGATTTTTACGAAAGGAAATCATTATTGACAAATGCTGAATTCTAAAGCTGCTAAAAATGATAGCAGAAAGCAATAGGAATAAAAGCACAGCCTCCTCCATCCCTGCACACCCACTGTGTCTGCCAACATCTCGTGCGCCACAGTTAAAAAAAAAAAACTACGCTTACATTTTTTCACTCCTGATCTCCCGCAGAACCCCTAGAGACATCTCGCAGAATCCTAGGGTTCTCTGGAACCCCGATTTAGATAAAAAGCACAAGAACGGGTATTGTGACTAAGTAATACTAATCTCAATAAACTACGTGTCACAATTTCGACAGAAAGTACAACAAAGTGACAAGCTGTGACAAGACAATACCTACCTGTACTGGTAGTTTCTTAAACTTCCTGATCTTCCAGGAATATGTTCTTTTCCTGTTCATCCTGCCAGCTCTCACACTCTGGTCTCTGAAAATTATTTATCGGGACAGTTTGATTGGTTTATAAATCTAGTTTATTATGCTTGTTTACACAAACCTGACAAAGGAATTCAATCATGCCCATTCACAAATCTAAAGGGTGATTGAAAAGTCACGTCCTGTTTTTAAACTGTCATTTTGTCAGTCTTATTCAACTAATTTATATGAGACTTACATCAAAATAAGGAAAATTAACTGTCATGTTGTTATATAAAATGTTATGTCACATTAACATTACAACTGACCCTGAGATTTGTATCTTCAACACACGATTTCATAACGGATGCAGCTATTTTTACTGTCTATTATAATGTTAATTTATTTTAGATTTGATTTTGTTTCTGGATATGAAAAAATAATACACTAAAACTTATTTGTCAAATAAGCTATAGCTTCTTGTTCTGACATTTGTTTTATGTATTTTATGTATATCCAATGGATACACGCAAGGATATACAAATTTAAAAATATTAAGTGGCTTTCCAATCACCCCATAGGATTAGAAAGGAACTGCTAAGTCAGTAATTGTTCTTCATTACAAACAAACAAACATTTAAGAAAACTCGAGAATCTACAGAACTGTTGTGTGGAGAAGCTACAGAACTGTTGTGGTGAGGATCTACAGAACTGTTGTGTGGAGGATCTACAGAAGTGTTGTGTGGAGAAGCTACAGAACTGTTGTGGCGAGGATCTACAGAACTGTTGTGTGGAGAAGCTACAGAACTGTTGTGGCGAGGATCTACAGAACTGTTGTGTGGAGGATCTACAGAAGTGTTGTGTGGAGAACCTACAGAACTTGTGTGGAAGACCTACAGACCTGTTGTGTGGAGGATCTAGAGAACTGTTGTGGCGAGGATCTACAGAACTGTTGTGTGGAGGATCTACAGAACTGTTGTGTGGAGGATCTACAGACCTGTTGTGTGGAGGACCTACAGAACTGTTGTGTGGAGGATCTACAGAAGTGTTGTGTGGAGAAGCTACAGAACTGTTGTGGTGAGGATCTACAGAAGTGTTGTGTGGAGAAGCTACAGAACTGTTGTGTGGAGGATCTACAGAAGTGTTGTGTGGAGAAGCTACAGAACTGTTGTGGCGAGGATCTACAGAACTGTTGTGTGGAGAAGCTACAGAACTGTTGTGGTGAGAATCTACAGAACTGTTGTGTGGAGGATCTACAGAAGTGTTGTGTGGAGAACCTACAGAACTTGTGTGGAAGACCTACAGACCTGTTGTGTGGAGGATCTAGAGAACTGTTGTGGCGAGGATCTACAGAACTGTTGTGTGGAGGATCTACAGACCTGTTGTGTGGAGGACCTACAGAACTGTTGTGTGGAGGATCTACAGAACTGTTGTGTGGATGATCTACAGAACTGTTGTGTAGAGGATCTACAGACCTGTTGTGTGGAGGATCTACAGAACTGTTGTGTGGAGGATCTACAGAACTGTTGTGTGGAGGATCTACAGAACTGTTGTGTGAAGGATCTACAGAACTGTTGTGTGGAGAACCTACAGAACTTGTGTGGAGGACCTACAGAACTGCTGTGTGGAGAATCTCATGTTTTAACAATCTTGTCACAAAAGGCAACTAAGAAAGGTTGTCCTCTATGTGGTTTACAAAGGGAGAATAGCATGAGTGCTCCCATCTGGGACCATTAGAAGATACTAATGTATTGCAGTCCCTTGGGTTAGCAACATCACCATGCTCAACAAACTGTTACAGAAATAACCAGCACAAGAGTAACTAGATTGATCTGGTTGAGGCTTCTTTCAGGGGAGGCCCAACTGCTGCTATGGTACCATGCTACATAAGAAGTGAAAAAAGGCATTCAAAAGGGAGTGTTGTGCGTAAGGCTAGCAACTTTATCGTAAAATACATTTTGGCTACAGGAACCACTACAATGAGCATAAGAAGTGCTTTGATTCAGGCTTCCTGCAAGTGGTCATGACTGCAGGGGTGACCCCAAGTTTATTAGGGAGCAAGCAAATCAAACATTTTATAAAGGCTGAGACACGGGTGCTCGTTCATCGTATATTCTGCTCTTTTGTTCTATCTTTTTTTTGCTTACTGTATCCTTCCAATCTCACACACCAACCTCAATCTCACACACTAATCTCAATCTCACATACCAACCTCAATCTAACATACCCATCTCAATCTCACACACCAATCTCAATCTCACACACCAACCTCAATCTCACACACCAACCTCAATCTCACACACCAACCTCAATCTAACACACCAATTTCAATCTAACACACCAATCTCAATCTCACACACATCTTGGCGTTATAAACTCACAGTAATAGTAATTTTCATTAATGGATGAAAGTGCAGAATATAGGGACTACAATAATTTGACAAGGTCACTAATGTGGAAATGATAACAAGAATTAGACAAACACCACTGAAACACCAAACACCACTGAAACACCACAACTGAAACAGAAGTTGAGGCAAAGACACTGGTATTGGATAGAATACATATATTTAAGAAAACCAGTTGATAGCATTACAAGGCAGTCTCTGTTCTGAAATCCCAATGGCAAGAGAGGGGGGGGGGGGGGGGGGAGACCAAAAACACATGGAAAAGAGAACTGAAGACAGACATGCAGGGAATACAGAAGATGTGGAAAGATCTTGGACAGATGTCACAGGTCAAGGGGGTGTGGCATGTGGACATGTGCTCCATGGGGTGCTGAACGGTACTCATGATGATAGTTAGTAACAATTCTGAAGTAGAACAAATAAATTGGTCAAGATCACCAATGTAGAGATAATGAACAGTACCTGACACATTTTAGTGGAACAAGAGTCATGGAAAACATTGGTGCTGAATAGGACACACAAATACGGAAATGAGCAGAAAGCATTACAAGACAGTCACTGTTCTGAAATCTTTAAGATGACAAAAATAGAGAACATTAATGTCTAATAGCAGATCTGTACAGCTGATCATGGTAAGGGACACAGTATAATTTTGGTGCTCAGGACCCCTTTACACACTTCAAAATGACTGAGGATCTTTTGTTTATGTGGGTCAAACTGTGAGAGAATAAAAATGAAAGTACTCAACTACAATTCCACACCACACAGTCTTTTATATTTGGACATACGCCCTTATATAACACACAGACCCTGCATCTAGGTTGAAAGGAGCGCGCCTTGCTTAAACGAGGCAAAATGTTAAAGGGGTCCATGGATCACACTTTGAGAACTGCTGATCTACAGCTCCAGACACAGAACTTGACTTAATTTAAACAGAAAACAGTATATGTGTGTTAGTTTTCACCTCTCCAGTCTTGGTACAGTTGTAGATGAAGTGCTGGCAGATTTCTTGGATTGGAATGTTTTCCTCCTGTCTCGAATTCTACTCTTAGATGGCAATGTCAGTTTGTCAAGAACCGCAATCCCGGCTGAAACTTTGTTCCTGTCATCGAGAACAGAACTCTCCTCTGGGATTTTGTTCTTGTCAGAGATTGCACCAACACTTGTCAGTTTGTTCTTGTCCAGCTTCTCCCTGACCCTTTTCACACTTTCTGAGGAAATAAAAGCAATGGTGATCATACACTGTCTATAGCTCATGGTGAAGTCACAGAGAAACATCTAGCAGAAAGTGAAATTACTGACACATATGACTACCAAGAAGTCAGTGAAGTTACTGATGCCATATGACTAACTAGAAGAAAGTGAAGTTACTGACCTATGACTAACTAGAAGTGAAGTTACTGACCTGACATGGCTAACTAGAAGAAAGTGAAGTTACAGACCTGACATATGACTAACTAGGAGAAAGTGAAGTTACTGACCTGACACATGACTAACTAGGAGAAAGTGAAGTTACTGACCTGACATATGACTAACTAGAAGAAAGTGAAGTTACTGACCTGACATATGACTAACTAGGAGAAAGTGAAGTTACAGACCTGACATATGACTAACTAGGAGAAAGTGAAGTTACTGACCTGACATATGACTAACTAGAAGAAAATGAAGTTACTGACCTGACATATGACTAACTAGAAGAAAGTGAAGTTACAGACCTGACATATGACTAACTAGGAGAAAGTGAAGTTACTGACCTGACATATGACTAACTAGGAGAAAGTGAAGTTACTGACCTGACATATGACTAACTAGAAGAAAGTGAAGTTACTGACCGGACATATGACTAACTAGAAGAAAGTGAAGTTACTGACATAAGACTTCCTAGTAGAACAAGAAGTTACTGACATAAGACTTCCTAGTAGAATGTGAAGTTACTGACATAAGACTTCCTAGTAGAATGTGAAGTTACTGACAAAGGCTTTTGACTGACTAGAATTCAGCAAAGTTACTGACTTGGTATATGACTTCCTAGAAGACAGTGGAGCTACTGACTGCCTAGAAGAAAGCATTTTTTCCTAATTTTTCTTTACTGTCTACTACAACTGTACAATCTGCTGCCAAAAATATTCCACAAAAGTAGATTCTACCTGGCAAGGTAACCTTGATCTGCTTGAATGACAGCTTAGTCCTTGGTGCTGGAGGGACTTCTGGGGGTAATGTTTTCTGTTAGAGTTAAAAAAAAAATTATTAAATTATAGAAATAGTACCTGTAGATGAAAACTGAGAAAAGATGCAGGGATCTGGGAGGATTAACTGCTAATGTATGTTTTCCCTCCTGGACTTGATCCTCTGTGGACCTATGTTGCCGAAGCTTGCTTGTTGTTGCAGAAGAATTTGTTTTTCTTCGAGGTGCCAAAATCTGGTGTTGATCATTCTCTCCATAAGCTTTTCTGTACAACTTAGTGAATTTGGGAAACAACATCAATGAGGCGGGGACAAGATAGAAAAGATAGGTAGCAGAGTTGTTGTATTGCTAGTATCATTAAGCACGACATAGTTTCATCTGTATGTTCTATCCTGAGCTCAAGTAACTATCGATGATCATAAATACCGTGATAGTCTGCTATGAAAAAGTTGTGAAAGATAATGAAGCTCCTATTGTCCACTTGGTCAACCACAAAGAAAGAGAAACTAACAACAAGAAGTGTGTGGTCTATTCACTAAGACTTAATCAGAATCTTTTAGAAGGTGACAACCAGGGCTAATTAGTCTTTACCAGTTTAACAACAGCTAGCGTCACAACTAAAGGTCTTTTATATTTGGACATGTGCCCTAATACAACCAACTAGGTTGAACGGGACTAGCCTCGCCAAACTGAGGCAAAATTTTATCTAAAAAAAAAAACTAGCGTCCATTGGCAAGGTGTGCCTGAGTGTACTTTTCCTCGTATCTATCAAACTATTTCATCCTGTCCATTAGGTCAGTTTTTGTATTTGTATGTTGCGTCAGTTTTACTAATAATAATTATTAAGTAATAAGTTTACTTTTCGATACAGAGTTGCCCTATATTGAATATGGTTGTTCAGTCCATTATATTACCTCCTTTTAATTTGTGCCAGGGGGTTCCACACATTGTAGTTACATTACTGGCTCTCAATCTATAAAGCTTAAGGCCTATCGACAAAAGTGTATTATTAATACATATGAAATAACTATTAACATACATTATGAAATAACTATTAACATGCATTATGAAATAACTATTAACATACATTATGAAATAACTATTAACATACATTATGAAATAACTATTAACATACATTATGAAATAACTATTAACATGCATTATGAAATAACTATTAACATGCATTATGAAATAACTATTAACATGCATTATGAAATAACTATTAACATACATTATGAAATAACTATTAACATACATTATGAAATAACTATTAACATACATTATGAAATAACTATTAACATACATTATGAAATAACTATTAACATACATTATGAAATAACTATTAACATACATTATGAAATAACTATTAACATACATTATGAAATAACTATTAACATACATTATGAAATAACTATTAACATACATTATGAAATAACTATTAACATACATTATGAAATAACTATTAACATACATTATGAAATAACTATTAACATACATTATGAAATAACTATTAACATACATTATGAAATAACTATTAACATACATTATGAAATAACTATTAACATACATTATGAAATAACTATTAACATACATTATGAAATAACTATTAACATACATTATGAAATAACTATTAACATACATTATGAAATAACTATTAACATACATTATGAAATAACTATTAACATACATTATGAAATAACTATTAACATACATTATGAAATAACTATTGGGCTTATTGAATGCTGTTGTTACTAATTTAGCAGTTGCTCTTATCTTCCACTCTTTATAGTTTGTTATGTAATGCAGGGAAATGTACGGGGGCGCTGTGGATGTGCTCTGGGAGCCAAGGTGGCGGTGACCTGATAAAGCATGGGAAACACTGCATTAGCTATCTTCTACAGGCAGAACATCATTTACTGTTGGCATATCATTACATTCTATCTCCCTGTGGAGCTTAGGCCTTCAGTCATCACACATTAGGCCTTCAGTCATCACACATTAGGCCTTCAGTCATCACACATTCGGCCTTCAGTCATCACACATCATGCACTCTAGTCTTCTGGTGTCTGCTCAAGTTCTCTCCGCACCTTCTTAATCATCTTTTAAGTCCTGATAGACAGCTGGCTTCCAAAATGGACGGCCGAGTTGAACTACTTGCTTTGAGTGGCTTGTTTATGTTTCTGAATGAACTTTTTACAGGTTGGGGTAGCTGGTCACCTTTCCAAAACTCCTTAATTGCCTTCTATGACATGTGTGGTAAAGTACAACATGACTATTTTCTACTCTTCCCCTTTCAGGTCCCAGTCACACAAAGGCAAGAGTTTATAATTGAATGTCACAGCATCTCTGATGACTGATTTACTGTTAGCATATTGTTTATTGCCAGCAGGTCATTTTATGTTAGCATATCATTACTTATGCTGCCTTTTCCGCTCTTGAAGGAGCATATAGTCACCACTATGACCGACTTCTTGTAAGAAAAACCTGCACCAAAGCCCTTCATGAACTGTTACAGATGTTTCTGTAACAATTTGTTTTACATGATGATGGTGCCAGCAACATGTGTCATATTACAACATGCCTGGTAGGTGAAGTGGTTCCGCTCTTTCTTTGCCTATCATATAATATGTTTACAAATAATCACTCAAGGGCACCTGGCTACTCCATCTTATTTTTCCTTTTTTTCTAATTTGATTGAGAGATCTTTCTAAGGGTGATTACTCTGTATTATCATCATCTCTCTCCCCATTGTCATTCCATGTGGAGAATGGAGCCACTACTACAGATGACCCCTTGGGAAAACCTATGACAGAGCACATACTCTTACAGGTTGTGATTTCTGTTGCTATGACAGAGCACATACTCTTACAGGTTGTGATTTCTGTTGCTATGACAGAGCACATACTCTTACAGGTTGTGATTTCTGTTGCTATGACAGAGCACATACTCTTACAGGTTGTGATTTCTGTTGCTATGACAGAGCACATACTCTTACAGGTTGTGATTTCTGTTGCTATGACAGAGCACATACTCTTACAGGTTGTGATTTCTGTTGCTATGACAGAGCACATACTCTTACAGGTTGTGATTTCTGTTGCTATGACAGAGCACATACTCTTACACAGAGCACATACTCTTACAGGTTGTGATTTCTGTTGCTATGACAGAGCACATACTCTTACAGGTTGTGATTTCTGTTGCTATGACAGAGCACATACTCTTACAGGTTGTGATTTCTGTTGCTATGACAGAGCACATACTCTTACAGGCTGTGATTTCTGTTGCTATGACAGAGCACATACTCTTACAGGTTGTGATTTCTGTTGCTATGACAGAGCACATACTCTTACAGGTTGTGATTTCTGTTGCTATGACAGAGCACATACTCTTACAGGTTGTGATTTCTGTTGCTATGACAGAGCACATACTCTTACAGGTTGTGATTTCTGTTGCTATGACAGAGCACATACTCTTACAGGTTGTGATTTCTGTTGCTATGACAGAGCACATACTCTTACAGGTTGTGATTTCTGTTGCTATGACAGAGCACATACTCTTTACAGGCTGTGATTTCTGTTGCTATGACAGAGCACATACTCTTACAGGCTGTGATTTCTGTTGCTATGACAGAGCACATACTCTTACAGGTTGTGATTTCTGTTGCTATGACAGAGCACATACTCTTACAGGCTGTGATTTCTGTTGCTATGACAGAGCACATACTCTTACAGGTTGTGATTTCTGTTGCTATGACAGAGCACATACTCTTACAGGTTGTGATTTCTGTTGCTATGACAGAGCACATACTCTTACAGGTTGTGATTTCTGTTGCTATGACAGAGCACATACTCTTACAGGTTGTGATTTCTGTTGCTATGACAGAGCACATACTCTTACAGGCTGTGATTTCTGTTGCTATGACAGAGCACATACTCTTACAGGCTGTGATTTCTGTTGCTATGACAGAGCACATACTCTTACAGCTTGTGATTTCTGTTGCTACGACAGAGCACATACTCTTACAGGTTGTGATTTCTGTTGCTATGACAGAGCACATACTCTTACAGGTTGTGATTTCTGTTGCTATGACAGAGCACATACTCTTACAGGTTGTGATTTCTGTTGCTATGACAGAGCACATACTCTTACAGGCTGTGATTTCTGTTGCTATGACAGAGCACATACTCTTACAGGCTGTGATTTCTGTTGCTATGACAGAGCACATACTCTTACAGGTTGTGATTTCTGTTGCTATGACAGAGCACATACTCTTACAGGCTGTGATTTCTGTTGCTATGACAGAGCACATACTCTTACAGGTTGTGATTTCTGTTGCTATGACAGAGCACATACTCTTACAGGCTGTGATTTCTGTTGCTATGACAGAGCACATTACTCTTACAGGTTGTGATTTCTGTTGCTATGACAGAGCACATACTCTTACAGGTTGTGATTTCTGTTGCTATGACAGAGCACATACTCTTACAGGCTGTGATTTCTGTTGCTATGACAGAGCACATACTCTTACAGGTTGTGATTTCTGTTGCTATGACAGAGCACATACTCTTACAGGCTGTGATTTCTGTTGCTATGACAGAGCACATACTCTTACAGGTTGTGATTTCTGTTGCTATGACAGAGCACATACTCTTACAGGTTGTGATTTCTGTTGCTATGACAGAGCACATACTCTTACAGGTTGTGATTTCTGTTGCTATGACAGAGCACATACTCTTACAGGTTGTGATTTCTGTTGCTATGACAGAGCACATACTCTTACAGGCTGTGATTTCTGTTGCTATGACAGAGCACATACTCTTACAGGCTGTGATTTCTGTTGCTATGACAGAGCACATACTCTTACAGGTTGTGATTTCTGTTGCTATGACAGAGCACATACTCTTACAGGCTGTGATTTCTGTTGCTATGACAGAGCACATACTCTTACAGGTTGTGATTTCTGTTGCTATGACAGAGCACATACTCTTACAGGCTGTGATTTCTGTTGCTATGACAGAGCACATACTCTTACAGGTTGTGATTTCTGTTGCTATGACAGAGCACATACTCTTACAGGCTGTGATTTCTGTTGCTATGACAGAGCACATACTCTTACAGGTTGTGATTTCTGTTGCTATGACAGAGCACATACTCTTACAGGCTGTGATTTCTGTTGCTATGACAGAGCACATACTCTTACAGGTTGTGATTTCTGTTGCTATGACAGAGCACATACTCTTACAGGTTGTGATTTCTGTTGCTATGACAGAGCACATACTCTTACAGGTTGTGATTTCTGTTGCTATGACAGAGCACATACTCTTACAGGTTGTGATTTCTGTTGCTATGACATGACTAAACTCAAAGCTATATGGAGTTAAAGAGGAACTTCAAACAACAGTCGAATTCATCATGAGAACTCGTCTGACGGTGTAATCATCAAAGATGCGATCGCAAGAAGAAGAAGCTATGACAGAGCACATACTCTTACAGGTTGTGATTTCTGTTGCTATGACAGAGCACATACTCTTACAGGTTGTGATTTCTGTTGCTATGACAGAGCACATACTCTTACAGGTTGTGATTTCTGTTGCTATGACAGAGCACATACTCTTACAGGTTGTGATTTCTGTTGCTATGACAGAGCACATACTTTTACAGGTTGTGATTTCTGTTGCTATGACAGAGCACATACTCTTACAGGTTGTGATTTCTGTTGCTATGACAGAGCACATACTCTTACAGGTTGTGATTTCTGTTGCTATGACAGAGCACATACTCTTACAGGTTGTGATTTCTGTTGCTATGACAGAGCACATACTCTCTTACAGGTTGTGATTTCTGTTGCTATGACAGAGCACATACTCTTACAGGTTGTGATTTCTGTTGCTATGACAGAGCACATACTCTTACAGGTTGTGATTTCTGTTGCTATGACAGAGCACATACTCTTACAGGTTGTGATTTCTGTTGCTATGACAGAGCACATACTCTTACAGGTTGTGATTTCTGTTGCTATGACAGAGCACATACTCTTACAGGTTGTGATTTCTGTTGCTACTTATTTTACACAATGAGGTTGCCAGCTATATGCAGTCGTTGGCTCTGGTGAATAACTGCTGCCAAATAACTGCTGCCAAATAACTGCTGCCAAATAACTGCTGCCAAATAACTGCTGCCAAATAACTGCTGCCAAATAACTGCTGCCAAATAACTGCTGCCAAATAACTGGTTCCCCCCAGTCTAAGGGGTAAAACTATAGTCTGTGGATGGGGACAGAAAATCCTTGGAGGAGCATGCCCCCCTGTGCGGAAACATTGGGCCCACTGTCATGTGACATGTCCCAAATTCCCACCATGGGGCATGCCCAGGGAACTCACCCTGATAAAAGTCAGGAAGTAAACCCTGCAAAAAAAATCAGTGCAGGAGGAACATGATAGTCTTGGTTGACAATCGACCTATGAGAAGGAAAACTTCACATGAACCCGGAAAGGAAAGACTCGTTAGTCCAGAAAGACAGCTTTTCTAGGACAGATAACTCTGATGACAAATAACTGCTGCCTTACAGTGAGGTCACAGAAAACCAGAGGCTAGGGAAGCAGTCTCAAATAAATACATGCTGACGACGGATGAACTGGGCCACAAGGCGCACAACATAGTGCAACGCAAACTGCCTTGAGGGCGAATGAGGAAGAAGAAAGAAACACAGGTAAAAAAAATAACAAAAGTCTCAAGCTAATGAACACACAAACCAAAGGTCAAGTAAAAATCCATGCCAAGTAAACACAAGCAATTTCAGTCACTATTACCAAGTGCCATGCCGAATGGTAATCATGCTCCTCTATTTCTCATGTTCCTCTATTTCTCATGATCTAAGAAAGCGCTTCTTTTTCAACAAAGCCAAATTCGTTCACAAAATCCTGTCACAAATGATCCAGCGTATCTGTGGCCCATTTTCAAATACAATGAAAGATGCAGTTGACGATTAAACAAATTACAAGTGCCCAAGCCTAGGCTTGACTTATTCAAGAAAAGCTTAGATCACTCTGCTGCTCATCTTTGGAACAATTTTCGACATGATCTAAAAAACACACTCAGTCCTTATACAAACAACTGTATGAGTATACTTTATGAGTGCTAATAATTACACGCCCTCCTAATCTGATTATGTTTTCAAATAAATATATATAATATCGTACAAAGTTTTGCTTGGGCCTAGAAACCTTATCATGTAAAACAAATTGCAACAAAACCACTGCTCCAAGAGTACATGAATGCTATTGGTGAGGGTCGCTCCATGGTGTGGAATTGTCATTCATTCATAACCCTCCACTCCCAAAGGAGCATTGGCCTTCAACAAACACATGCCAAGTCCTCCTGTCACGTGCCATTATCTCAAGTTCTTTCCACGTTCTCCTTATCATTTTCACCTCTGTTTCCAGCTCTCCATGTGCTTCATGGTCTACCTCTGCCTCTCTTGCCCTGGGGTTTCAGAACAAGGACTGCCTTGTAATGCTATCAACAGGTTTCCTCAGTGTGTGTCCTATCCATCGCCATCGTCTTCTCATCTCTTGTTCCACTGGCACTTGTCTAGTTCTTGTCATCAGTTCCACATTGGTAACCTTGTCATACCATTTTAATCCCTCTATTCTACGCAAGCACCCATTTATGAAAGTCTGTAGCTTTTTGGTTGTTGTCTTTGTTGTTCTCCATGTCTCAGAGCCATACTTCACATTTGAGTTGAAGATTCTTATTTTCGTGTTGGATCCGATTTATCTTATCTCCATATATTTCCCAATGCAATGAAAGCTCCTCTTGTTCAATTTACTTTGATAGTGCATCTCATCACATATCTGCTTAAATCTGACTGTTTTAAAACTGTTCCATTTACTTTGATAGTACATCTCGTCACATATCTGCTGAGATCTGACTGTTTTAAAACTGTTCTATTTACTTTGATAGTGCATCTCACCACATATCTACTGAGAACTAATTGTTTTAAAACTGTTCCATTTACTTTGATAGTTAATCCTGTCACATATCTGCTGAGATCTAATTGTTTTAAAACTGTTCCATTTACTTTGAGAGTACATCTCGTCACATATCTGCTGAGATCTGACTGTTTTAAAACTCTTCTATTTACTTTGATAGTGCAGCTCATCACATATCTGCTGAGATCTGTTTTAAAACTGTTCCATTTACTTTGATAGTGCATCTCGTCACATATCTGTGGAGATCTGACTGTTTTAAAACTGTTCTATTTACTTTGATAGTACATCTCATCACATATCTGCTGAGATCTCACTGTTTTAAAACTGTTCTATTTACTTTGATAGTACATCTCATCACATATCTGCTGAGATCTGACTGTTCCATTTACTTTGATAGTACATCTCGTCACATATCTGCTGAGATCTGACTGTCCGCATATTATCATATTTATTAATTGTTGACCTTCTTCTCTTTCTCTAAGGGCTTCCTCTTCTGGTTTTATGGCTGTCCAAGACATTCATTCCAACTTGGAAATCCCGCTACTGTTGACTCCAATTTTCTTTCCATCTGAATATCACAGTACTTCTCACCAAAAAAAAAAATTATAATAATAAAATTGCACCTTCATGTGCATGCACTCACATACATATACTCTCTCTCTTCCCTAGTAAAGTCAAGCTGAGCCCAGCTTCCATCCATCCATCTCTCTCTCTCTGTGGAAAAATGCTTACCAAATCTTTCATCTCCTCTAGCAAAGGTTGAATATTCATTGACTGCACAAGTCCAATCACCCCATCAAAGAAAATCACTTCATACATACCTGAAACATGTAACAAGTCTGGATAGATATTGGTTGTTAATTCACACCACTCTTGTGCACATTCTGTGCTAATACAAATATTCTCCAAATTAAGTCAAGAGTTAGCATGAGAAGATAATAAACTGAAAGCAGGTTTATAAATAAAATTATTCAGGGCCAATATGGTAACCAATCAAATACACCAAAAACCCAAATTAACAACTTAATTTGTTCCCAAAAAAAAAAAACAGAAGATAAGAAGTGTGTTCTATTTCTATTATTTCTTATGTGTAACACTGCAATATGTTCCTGAAGCATAGTATATTTGCCCAGAATTCAACAAAACTGAATAAATAATACTCTAAGCAACACTGTTATTGTGCTACTTTGCAACGTATTCATCACGATCAACAATATCAAAAATATGTATAAATAATGAAGGAAGTAAAATAAATGTCACAGAGACCAACAGAAAAACAAAGGATAGCTGGAGAAGACAAATATAAAATCACAATGGGTCAAAAACAGGGGAGGAAATGCAGAACGGCCGGGGTTCCCTGGTGAGAACAAAGAAAGAGTAGGATCACTACTCCCTCAGGCATATCGTACGAGGCAACTCATACGAGATTGTGCATGAGGATAGCTACCTCATCATGTAGAACAAATTGCTACAGAAAGCACAGCTACAAGAGACAGTGAATGACTGTCATGGCTTCCTGCAAGGGGAACCAGCTGTAGTGGTGGCTCCATAATGAGCAACATGGAAAATGAATGAATCTGGGAAGGTCAAGGATGAAGAAAAGTCTGAGATAATGAAAACAGCGACCCCTGAGAGCAGAAGTTAAACCAGAAATGGTGCTGGACATTCAATGCATTGTGGACAGCCAATCCATTATTTTAAGGGGAGGAGCCACATTGAAATGCTATTTTTGTTATTAATCACAGGATTTAAATGGAAATGCGCAAACTTAACCTACATCAATATCGGTACACTTTGATGGTATTACATCATGGAAATGGCGGCCATACTGGATTACATTGTTCTATTTCAATCTCCTATGGCTTTATTTATTAATCTATCAATACCAAATTTGAAAAGAGTGTTTATCATCATAATTTAAAACTTTTGTCAGATTGCATTTTTGATAACATAAGTAGATCTTGAGATATATAACTTTAAAGATTGTATAATAAAAATAATCACCATTCTTTTCAAACTTTTACGTCATTATTTGCAATAAATCAAAATTTTGATAAGATATCATAAATCGGATCTGACAAAAGTTTTATTATCCTATGGAAAATATTTGTGTCAAATCTCACAGTGAGCGACTAAAAAATGTGATAGTTATAAGAACATTAGTAGCGTAAAACTATTTTCTGAGAAAATCTAGATTTTCTTCATAGGAAAAGCACCATTTCTGAAGACAATGCTATTTTCAAAATATACCTACTTAGAATGTGTTCTGACAAATAATTTTCACAGATTTAGATTCAGGGAAATATAAATGATACAAGTATAGACTAATCCCAATTTTCATGTTTGTGCTTTTTTTAAACTTAAAATGTAATGTAGCTCCTCCCCTTAAAAAACAGGTGGTTCTTCAATGAAAAGTGAGTCTTATTGTCATTATTACATGAGTAGACAGTGGTGATTTGAATGCAGGAAGTTCCTGAATGACTGGAACCATTAAAGTGAACACCAACAGTTTGTCAGTCCAGTGAGAAATATCTAATGTTCGCTATTGCATAAAGGGTAATCCTGAAACATTCCATGTTTCTACTGTTTTGTTCACGTATAAAACTGATTCCAACAAAATTTTGCATTTTCCAACCCTCTGAATAATATAAAAGTCACGTTAAGCATTTTGTGAAAGACGGTGAATGTTGACATGCAAAGGCACAACTTCCAACCCCATCAGGAAAATCTGACTGCATTTCCTCAAAATAATTTGATTTTAAACATCTTTACACTATTTAATATATACAGAAATAATCTAGCAATGAAAAAGAAGTAAAACAATTATTCAATTCAATGATAAAACAAGCAAGAACCATTTCTCATTCTATGACCAGACATGAAACTACTTGCTTACTTAGTCGTTCTTCTTCCACCATGGGGTGTAGAGGTTTGCTAGAGATAGTGCCATACTATACGATCTACTGTTTTCCTCCTGGCCTGGTTCCAATCTAATCCTCGGTCCTTCAGAGATTGTCTAATGTTGTCCTCCCAGCGGACTCTGGGTCATCCATCCTGGAGGTCTGGATCCCTGGCTCTTAGTTTCCCATACTTGTCATGGTAGCCAATCTCCTCCCATTCTGCAGGCATGGCCAAACCATCGTAGTTAGGACTGTTCTACTTGAGTCTTCAGTGGCTGGGTTTTGAGGCCTTCCTGTATTGTCTGGTTGCAGACCATGTCTCTTTTTGTTACTTAAACCACCTTCCTCAGATACCTCATTTCTGAGGTCCAGAGCTGGTTTTTCTGGGTTGTAGTCATTGTCCATGACCCACATCCATAAGTCAAGACTGGAACATAGGTGGAGCAGTATACAGCCATCTTTGTCTTCTTGCCAACTTTTCTTTAGCTGAGGATGAAAAAAAAAAAATTGAAAGCAGAAAAAAAAATATACATAATAAAAATACAAATGAAACTCAACCATCTTCCTTCTGTCTGCTGATCCTGGCTGGGTATTTCTTGCAATCTGTCCACTTGGCCAACACTTTTTCACCTGCTCGGTAAATCTAAAAAATAGAAAGTGAAACAAAAATATAATTGTCGCTGGAATTTAAACATTTCTAGCAAAAATACCAAAACAGGTTACTGAGTGCACACAGTTTCAGGTCACAACTATATGATCTATAGAAACTATTTCATCATCATCATCATGCCCTTTTAATTTCCTGTGGAATATAAGTGGCCCTCAATATGCACCAGTCCAGTTTGCACCAATGCAAAATAATGTCAATTTTGAAATCCGAAGGTTAAAAAAAAAGTATCGAATAAAGCAAAACATTAATTTTTTTATTTATTACATTAACATAAAATATTATTAACTCTTTAAGCCCCAAGAACCACTATAATGGCTCTGGGTTTAGACCTATTTGGCCCAGGAGCCATTTAAGTGGCTTCGGATTTTTTGCTCCTGTCTAGAGCTCTGTTCCAATGTTAACAACCCAAAACGTCATTTCCAACAGGAAGTACTTTGATTTTAAATAATTCGTATTTATGCATATGAACATTTAAAAAAATTTTTTTTTTCCAAACAACAATAAAAATAAAAAAGCACTGTGGTGGTCGTTTTTGTTTGGGCCAAACCCTGCTTTCTGCTTGGGACTTAAAGAGTTAAATTATTCTTCGTTGTTCGCTCTCAAATAACTACATCTATCTCCCTTATATAGCTGGCAGTCTGTCTCAGGCTTCTCTTGTCACCATACAGTTTCTCCCTCATCTGGGTTGAATAAGGCAATGCTGCCACCCTGCAACTCCCATGTTTTGGAGTACATGTTCTACTGTCTATTAGTCCTCCTCCCATGGACACACATCTGTCTGTCCTATTTTCAGTTTGTTGAATGGAAAGTATCTGAGTCTATAATGGCTGGTTCTTAGTCTAAAAATGATCACATGATCTCTTCATGGTCATGTCTAGTATGGTCCTGCATTACTGGATTCTGGACATTCCTGCTGTCATTTTTCTCAAGTCATTTCTGATTCAGCAATCAATCAATCAATCAATGATTATTAAATTGAAAAAAAAATAAAATAAATAAAAGACATTAGGAGACAGACACAAGAGGGTGGGGCTTGGATGAAGTTACTTATGAAGACGTAATAGAGGTACTGGAGAACTTCGAAGAGCCTCTCTCAAGTGAAAACTTGGCTGCACAACTAAGTCAACAACAAGGAGAGGAGGAAACAGGGGATGAAGAGCTTACAGGCAATCGGCAGCACATCCTTTCAGACATAAGAGGAACTGACTGATGAGCTCTGCAAGACTCATCATGACTGCCAGTGGAGTGCTACAGAAAAGAGGATCCTCATGACATACATGAACCCATGTTACTACATTTTGAAGGAAAAGAAGAGGAAATCATTACAACCAAGGACTTTGTCAGAGAACAACAGCCACTGCCTACCCTTACTGCTATACCTTCTTTGATAACAAACAAATGTATGTACATCTTTTTATCTGACATCCTAAACACCATATCTTTTCTATTCCTGGTGTTATTTGTTATTTATCAATTATTAACTTTAATCTTTTTTGTGTTATCTATTGTCATCCTACCATTATTTATCTTCCCCTAAAAATATTTTATCAATCCCTCATTATCTCATTCCAGCTTCATTATTTATACATATATCTACATTTATTTCTTCCATAATTCTCTCATTATCTCTCAACCTACTCATATTATCTTTTATCTTCACCTTCCATCATTGTTTACTTTCCCTTACCCCATTTCATCACTCATCTGTGTGTCTAAACCAGGGGTCAGGAACCCACGGTTCGCGAGCCGCATGTGGCTCTTGAGCCATCTCGTGCGGCTCTTGGCTACTTAACTCTTAGTGTTGAAAGAATGTTTTATTAAAATATCTGAGCATCTTTTTAAAGATTTTCAAAACAAAAGTGAAATTGTGAAAAAATTAAAGACTTGCCATGGTCTACAAGGACTGTAAAAGAAAGAACTGTGAGGATGGCCACTGATATAACTATCCAGCAAATTGAACACATTAAATCAGCATCAGGATATTCTCTGGCATGTGATGAGTCTTGTGATGTGGATGACATTGCACAAGTTGGTCTCATTTGCAGATATGTAAACTCTAAAGGACCACAAGAAGAGTTGACTGAACTACTGCCACTCAGGGGACAGACTCGGGGAGAAGATATTGCAACTGCAGTATCTGAATGCTTGCAAAAGTAAAGAAATAGATATCAACAAAATCATATCCGTTGCTACAGATGGAGCTTCGAGCATGAGGGGGAGAGAAAAGTGTTTCATTACTTTACTAACAAAAAGTATTAACCCGGATGTGATTTCTTTTCACTGCATTATTCACCACGAAGCCCTCTGTGCACAAACCTTCCCAGAAGAAATGTTGAAGATAATGGAATTAGTAGTTAAGATTGTAAACCAAATAATGGCAAGTAGTCTGAATCACCGACAGTTTTGTGAGTTTCTCCAAGAAGTCAGTTATGAATACTCTGATCTTCTTTTGCATAACAAGGTACGACAAGGTTCTGATGAGGTTTGCTGCTTGTCTTAATGAAGTAAAGATATGGCTGAAAGAGAAGAAACTTGAATATTCTGAGTTATCAAATCCTGATTGGTTACATAAATTCTACTTCATGCTGGACATGACTTCTCACTTGAACATTTTAAATAAAAAACTTCAAGGAAAGTACAATACAGCTATTTTGTTCTTGGAAGAAATGCTTTCATTTGAGCACATGCTGTCTTTGTTTGCTAGAGACATTGAAACTGACAAATTATTACACTTCCCAGCATTAAAAGAACATATGTAAACTGTTGAAAGTAGCAATTGACCTCAAGTTCCTCAAAAAAGTTATTGAGAAAATTTCATTTGCTCATCGCTTTCAAGAATTTAGAAAAGAAAAGGCAACCTTGTCATTTATTATAAAACCTCCTGAAACAGATATCACCAAACCAAATTTTTCAGCCTTTCCTCAAATTGACCAAGCTGATTTTGAACTTGAATTGGTAGATTTAGAGGACAAAGCATTGTGGTGTTCAAAATTTATACATCTGGTCCATGAGCTTGAAAATCTTGAAAGGCAAAAATCAGCCCTGTCATTACAACACAACACAAGTGGTCTGAAATAAGTGAGCTCAAAAAAAAAACAAGATCAGATCATATTTTATGTTTGGAACTGTTTACCCGACAGCTATGTTCAGCTAAAGAAATTTGCATTTGGTCTTCTTTCAATTTTTGGATCAACATATTTTTGTGAACAACTATTTTCCAACACAAATTATATCAAAAGCAAATTAAAAAGCCAATTGAATGACGTGAGTCTCCAGTCATGCTTGAAAATGAAAACAACGGATTATTCACCAAATATTGACCAACTTAACAAGGAAATCCAACAGCAAAAGTCTCATTAAATGTCCTTACTTTTCATTTGTATATTTTATTTTATTATTATGTTACATTTTATCTGAATATTTGTTACTGAAAAATTGTATTACTTATTGTGTATTAAAATAGCATTTGAAAAATTGTTTATTATTATTTCAATTATATATAACATATATATTACTGAATGAGGGATACCATGTGATTTTTTTCATGCGACTCTTCCATTTTTTTAAATTGAGAAACAAAATTAAATATTTGGCTCTTTGACATGGAAAGGTTCCCGACTGTTATGATTAAAATTCATAACATTTCTGTCAATATTATAGGCAACTCGATAGGGCTCCTTTTTTGTGTATTTTATACGAAGTCATTTATTAATAAAGGAAGTGACGTCATGCCTATAGGGTTGACTAGCAGACGTGAATAAATTAAGAGCAGAAGGCAGAGATCATCTGCAAATGCTTCTACCATTGTGTTCTGAAGTGAGCAGACGCATGTGTTTTGAGCTCCTGCAGTATTTTGTGTTTTTCCTGAATTATTCGATCACCAGGACACCAAGATACTTGGTTGAGGTGTCCCTGGCTTTTTCTAGTAAGGAAATGTGTGATTATTCATAATGATGTCCAAGGGACGATATTAAATAAAATTTGGAACGAGTGAAAATGACCAGCGTTCCATAGAGAATGGACTGGATGAAACTGTAATACTGCATTTGCCTTTGGGCCTACATAATTATAATTGGAGCTGTTTTGTAGAAATGTAATAAACCGTATTTGTGTATAACTGTGAGAAATGTGTTCGTCCGCTTAATACAGTTATACTGACTAAGTGTTGTTGGACTACCCCTAATTTACTTTGGCCAAGGAGACTCTCTCCGAAATAATAGACAGATTGACACGTATCACCGACCCATGGTCTAAACCATTCAACAAATGATACACTATCTTGTAAAATTATACAAGGTTCTGAGCTCACAAGATTGCATTGAAATCATGTAAGAATGAGGCAAGAAAATATATCCACTGAAATACCATAAACATCAATAAAAAAATTCAAACACAATAAAGTAAAAAATGATATATAACATGTCTATCTTCAAGTGATGAATTTGAAATAAAGTAAAAAATGATATATAACATGTCTATCTTCAAGTGATGAATTTGAAATAAAGTAAAAAATGATATATAACATGTCTATCTTCAAGTGATGAATTTGAAATAAAGTAAAAATTGATATATAACATGTCTACAAGTGATGAATTTGAAATAAAGTAAAAAATGATATATAACATGTCTATCTTCAAGTGATGAATTTGAAATAAAGTAAAAATTGATATATAACATGTCTACAAGTGATGAATTTGAAATAAAGTAAAAAATGATATATAACATGTCTACAAGTGATGAAAAAACAAATATACGTCGTGGTTATCTGAAAGTGCTGAATTTGACAATAACAAGAACAATATAAAATAAAAACTAAATAAACATTTTAAAAAAAAACCACTGTTATTGTTATTGTTGATCAGAATCAACATCACTGTTCTTTGAGCAAACACATAGGTGCTCAGTCTCCCTCGGCAAATGTTGAAGGGTATGAATGCTTCTTGTTCCTGTAGTGCGCTGGTTGTATAAACGACAGATGCATCCTCTCATACGTCCATCTCTGCTAGTCTTAAGTTTGATGCCAAATTATAACATTCTAAGCCTTGTTGATTCATCTATTGCAGTGTCGTTCTCTTAACAGGCGATCATTTGTTGTCCTTAGTATCTCTTCCTAATCCCTATCCAGTATCCAGTATCCACTGGGTACTCTTGAAGATAGTCAGTCAGCTCTCTCATTGCAGCTTACCCCTGCATGACCAGGACAGTAGATTCACACCAGTTCATAAGGCTTCTATGAGTGTTTTCCATTCATGCTGTAACCTTCCATTTTGGACCTTCTGACACATAAACTGCCCCTGGTTGATGAAGTTTCAGACAGCCACCTCATGGCTGTATTAGCTGCCTCTATCTCCACTCTCATGCTGGAGATGTTGACATGTTAGGTTCGCTCTGCTCAGCGAAGACCCTGCAAAATACTCTCACCAAGAAGCCCCTTCCTGATTTCTCACCACGGAGTAAAGACCCATCTGTGTACACAATAGCATGAATTATTTATGATGGATTATATTATGAATGAATGAACTTTAACTTAGTGATAAGGAAGTAAATTTGCAGAAAGCACAAGATAAGTCAATATCGATGATGGATGAATCAGACTTGTTCATTACTGAACTGGAGTTACAATGCCAAATGAGTTGAACTCATTCTAACAGCTTGTTCGTTACTACACTGGAGTTACAATGCCAAATGAGTTAAACTCATTCTAACAGCTTGTTTGTTACTACACTGGAGTTAAAATGCCAAATGAGTTAAACTCATTCTAACAGCTTGTTCGTTATTACACTGGAGTTACAATGCCAAATGAGTTGAACTCATTCTAACAGCTTGTTCGTTACTACACTGGAGTTACAATGCCAAATGAGTTAAACTCATTCTAACAGCTTGTTCGTTACTACACTGGAGTTACAATGCCAAATGAGTTGAACTCATTCTAACAGCTTGTTCGTTACTACACTGGAGTTACAATGCCAAATGAGTTAAACTCATTCTAACAGCTTGTTCGTTACTACACTGGAGTTACAATGCCAAATGAGTTAAACTCATTCTAACAGCTTGTTTGTTACTACACTGGAGTTACAATGCCAAATGAGTTAAACTCATTCTAACAGCTACGATATAATGGGCTAGGGAGTGTAGACCACTACTGCATGATGCCTGCACTAAAGCAACATCGACTGCTTGTCCAGTGGTGGCTTCTGCAGCAGTGTGTTTTACACAATGAAATTGCCAGCCTTATCTTAGATGCTACATAACATATGCCTGATGGTAGTAGTGCTTCTATTTTTTTCTCAGTCTCCTTAACAGACCACCAAGAACAACTCAGGGTAAAGGACATACTTACTTACTTAGTCGTTCCCCTTCTACCGTGAGGTGTAGAGGTTTGGAAGAGAGAGCGCCAGACTATCCTATCGGCTGTCTTCCATTCTAGTCCTCGGTCCTTCAAAGATTGTCTAATGTTGTCCTCCCAGCGGACTCTGGGTCGTCCTCAGGGTCTGGATCCTTGGCTCTTTGTTTCCCATGCTTGTCGTGGTATCCGATCTTCTCCCATTCTGCAGACATGGCCAAACCATCTTAATTGGGACTGTTCTACTTGGGTCTGCAGGGGGTAGGATTTAAGGCCTTGACGTATCATCTGGTTGCGGACCATGTCTCTTCTTGTTACTTCAACCACCTTCCTCAGATACCTCATTTCTGAGGTTTGGATCTGGCTTTTATGGGTTGTCAAGGACATACTAGAACTAATAAAAGATACAAACCAAAATATGTGGAGAAAATATCACAGCCAAAGCATGAGATAACTATGCTGAGGTGCGTATCCAACAAACCTTGCTGTGACAACAATATGGCAGAATAAATGTGACTCACATAAGGGAGATTACTCACTGGATGAGGGTGAATACGTCGTGGTTTCATGCCCTTGTCCTTGCGCTCGGAGTGACGTGTGACAGGCCTCAGCTTTTCACTATCCATAGAAACCCACTCGTCATATCGCTGGTTCCAGCCCTCAAAGTGAATCAGAACATGCTTGGCTTCCTCATCTATGTCCACTATTTTGGAAGGGTACCTGAAGCATAAAAACCACAAAAATCAAGTCAAATTTTTTTTTTTAAATGAAGAAACCACAATAAAAAAGAAAATGTTGCAGCAGCTGCTACTTGTACATTAATCTATATTACTATTTTTGGCTGTCCATGGTATATTTGATTTAGACAAAAGATATGAATATAATGAAATCAGTAACATGTTGGCATATCTGATTTAGACAAAAGATATGGAAATAATGAAATCAGTAACATACTGGCATATCTGATTTAGACAGAAGATATGGAAATTGTCACAGGATAGACTTTCACTAAGTCTATACTGGTTACCCTGTAGAGTGGTAACACTGCTATTCATCCTTTAAAACCTGCTCGGTTAGTTTTTGATTAGAAGGAAAGCCGGAAGGGACCTTTTGGCGAAAAAGGGTATTCTTGCGATGTCCGCCGGCCGATGAGGTCGTAGATGGGTTTTGTCAGCAGTTTGCTGGGGAATTATTTGGATGCCAATTGTTGTTCAGTGCTTGCCGATTGTCATACGTTCAGGAATAGTTGATGGGTGCTAGATTGTGCTTAGAAAACTCTAGTGATTTATTCCCTTCCTGATTATTAATGGTGATACGTTGGTTGCTATTGTGTATTGCTTTAACCAGTCATCAAGGTAAATGGTGAGAAACTGAATGTTGTGAACAGGTTCACATACCTTGGTAGTACACTATCCCAGAACATCGTCATTGATGATGAGGTGAACACCAGGATCTCCAAAGCCAGCAGCACATTTGGCAGACTATACACCAACGTTTGGCATCGAAGTGGCATTAGTCTACAGACAAAGCTGAAGGTATACAGAGCTGCGGTGCTTCCAGTGCTGCTTTATGCATGTGAAACATGGACTGTATACAGGCGCCACGTAAAAAAGCTCAACCACTTCCATACAGTCTGTCTCAGGAAGATAATGAACATCAAATGGCAAGACAAGATCCCAGATACCGCCGTTCTTGACAGAGCTGGTATCCCTAGCATCGATACTATTCTGATGCAGTCACAGATTCGCTGGGCAGGTCATGTAGTCCGCATGCCAGACCATCGACTGCCAAAGATACTCTTTTATGGTGAGATGCAGAAGGGTAGACGCTCCCATGGTGGCCAGAAAAAGCGCTTCAAAGACACGCTTAAGGCTTCATTAAAAACCTTTGACATAAACCCAGACACATGGGAAGCTGCTGCGCAAGACCGAACTGCCTGGCGCACATCTCTTCGTAAAGGTGCAGCGGCATGCGAATCATCCAGAAGAGCAGCAGCGGAACAGCGGAGACAAGCTAGAAAAGATCGTGAAACAAAACCTTCACATGAAGCAAACATTCCCTGCCCACACTGTCCGAGATCCTTCCAGGCCCGCATCGGGCTCATCAGTCACCTTCGTACTCATAGACTATCCTAACATCCTAATAATTGGATGAACAGAGTGGTCTTCATCACTTGTGATGGACGAACAACAACCTAGTATTAGGTGCCGCCTCTGAGCGATAGTTCAGTGCCTTCACTGATGAGTTTATGTCGGTAACCATTTTGGTTCTCATGACGGATATGTGGCAGTTTTCGGTGCATTGTGCTGTGCCTTTGTGCTATTAAGAGAGTTGGTATTATTATCGCAAGTAAGTTGGCTTATGTATTCATTATCTTATGTATTGCAGTTTCATGCATAGTGATTGCTGTGTGTACTTCTCATTAAAGGGATATTACTGTATTTGAGGCGTTATTGTATTACTCATGTCAGCTATTGTGTGCTGTGGTACTATTTTGTAGACAATGAGCCGTGAGTTAAATCCACGGTACAAATAGGGTTAAATCCAACAGCATCTATAGATTGTTGTTCTGACAGAAATAATGAAATATCTTATTTGGATTAAAAATTTGAAAAATCTTCAGTTTCTCTTAAAGATGTAGATATCAAGATGGCACACTGTTGATCTCTATCCATGAATTATTTTCTTAGAAATATTTCGGCCATCACAGTGCAGTAGGTAAAAATGTCTATTTTACGTTACTTCAATTTTTTTTAAAAAAAAGGTGGCTTTATGAAACGTCATTAACAAGGACAGTTATTATTTCAGACTCACAATCCATGCCTGGGAAGGCCAAAAGTGGATGGCTCCAGCATGAAAGGAAAACCTCCATAGAAGCCTCGAATCTTCAGGAACGTGTGGATCTACTGTCCTGGTCATGCAGGGGTACGTGGCAATGAAAGAGCTGACAAACTAGCTTCAAGAGCACCCATAGAAGGTGCATTGGATTTGAATAAGGGAGAGATAATGAGGGCAATTTATGATCGCCTGTTAGAGAATGGCACTGCAAAATTGCTGGAATTAGGCATCAAATGTAAGACCAGCACAGAAGGACGTATGAGAGGATGCATCCGGCATGTATACAACCAGCGCGCAACATGAACAATCAGCATTCATGCCCTTCAACATTTACCGAGGGAGAATGAGCACCTATGGGTTTGCCCAGGATGCGATAACATTGATTCTGATCAACAATAACAATAAACAATAACAATCAATTTAAAAATGAAAGTTCTGACAACAACAAAATATGAAAGATAGGAGGTCTGATGTTGCTGTCAACTTTTAGACCTCATGGACAGAACCACGCACTGATGTTTTTCAATATCTGACATTTTGTTGTCAAATACTGCTACGTTTTCACTAGGATTTTTATTTTAATAATTTTTGTTCACAAGTGCAAAAATCTTTCCTCTGAAGTCCATAGCACCATATCTAAAAAATGCTGACACATTACAAATGTTACTGTAACACTTTACATATGCTGTACATGTCAAAGAACTACATTACTATTAAATGTTGTACCAGTAACATAACTATAGGAGACTCTATACAGAATATTATAACTGGAGGGAATCTGATCATCAGAAGTTTCAACACTGTAACACAAAAGAAATATCTAACCATGTGCGGGAAAAATCCATAGCTTCCAGCCTCTCTCCCTTCATCCAGGTGATTCCAATCCTGAAAGGAAATCTGTGTGTACCAACACGGGAGGCAGCAGTCATAGACGTAGTGCCATGGGAAGTTGGTAAAGAAGTGCTTGTCTGAGATATGTGGTCACAGTTGGTCACAAGTACAGAGACTGAACTCATAGTGGAAAGCACATCACCATCTGATGAAGAGATTATTTGATCAGTTGTATGATACATCAAAATATATATGTGTATATAACATATACAGTTGAACTGTGACCCAAAAAAATACATCTAATAAATACAGCATTTATACCAACTCTATGGCATCAACCTCAGACCAGGCAATAACCAAGAAAGGTAGTCTCATAGAAAATATCACCTTAGGTGAACGAAGTGCTTTTGACTCAACTTAACAATAACAATACTAGGTGGCCAGTTCCCTTACTTGCTGTCTTTGCCTTCCCTAACTCAACAGCAGAGTTAAGTACCCATTTCTGCACTGGGTAGACTGCAGTGTGTCATGACCTGGTTTCAAATTCATTTCCTTCACCTGTAGAAGCAAGCGCTCTGACCACTCTGGACACTTACGCTCAGCACGGGTATAAAATCTAACAATATAACTTCTGAAAATCAGACACCAGGAACAACTGAAAGCCCTGTAAAAGATGAATTATGGAGTGTCTTAGAGAAACAAAATATGATAGCGCACAAATCGGCAGTACACGCCTCATCTTAGAAATCAGTAACCAGTTTGACATGCATTGTGACATAAGCAGTAGATCAGGAGTTCTTAACCTTTATTGTGCCATGGACCACCTCGATTATCCGATGAAGGCTACAGACCCCTTTGATTGTCCAGTGAAGACTATGGACTATTTCTTAGAAAAACTGTACATAGATAATTAAAATTTGTCCATACAAATAATTTATTTGATTACAAAGAAAAATAGTTAATCTTACATATATTCATACTGAAATACAAACACTATCTGTTAAAAGAATATATTTCTTTAAGCGTAAAAATCTATGATAATTTTCCAAGTTAAAAATTTTGGTTAAAATGTTCAAATGTTTAAGTTATGAACATAGAACACCTACAGTCCATTCATAGATCCCCAAGGACCACAGGTCAATAAACCCTGCAGTAGATAAAAGAATTGTCGTAAGGCAAGGTTGGTGTGGGTTAAAAGAACAATAAGGTACAGATACAGCCTTACTATAAAGCAGACTTTACAGATCATACACATTTTCTTTAGTTGTTGCATCAAGATCACAAGATGAAAAAAGTAAATAAAAAGATGTAAAAACAGAAATAAACAAATACGGACATGGAATAGTCTTATATGGGACAGATGGGGGTGAACAGGGTTGATAACAGCTGTAGTGTAATGGACAGTTAACTACCTGATTTGTCCTGTGCTATCCCTATTATTAGTTCGCCAGCTCTCTTCTCCATTTCTGGGAACTACATCTATTATTTTTCTATCTAACATCTCATTTCACCATACTGGGGGCTCATTCATTGGGGATCATTGATCCTACTATAGCCATTGTCTAATCTGACTTCGTTTGGAAAATTTTCAGAAAACTATATTATCTGTCAGTCACCTTTGTGCATTGCAACAGAACACATACACTGACAAAATAGTGTAAGATCACTGATGGCTTTTGGTTTTGTTATCTCTATTACTTAATTTAAGTATTATTGATCTTTTATTTTCACTACTTGTGTATCATTGATTGATAATTACTTGACTACTTAATAGTTGTAAATAGGTTAAGCCTTATATAATTAGCTTGAGTAGTAAACTGACATACCATACTCAGCACAAATATAATGAGAAAACTAAATAGTCAAAATCAGATCTCCTATTGTGCATATAGGAAAAGAATTGGGTCTATGGGGTGAGATACTCATACAGTATGTCTCCATGGAAATTGACAAGCATCATGACAGAGAAAAGAAACTGCAAGCTGAAGCTGAAAGAGAGGCAAAGAGATTAGAAGCTGAAAGAGAACATGCGCTGAAGCTGAAATAACTGGGAGATCCAGTCTGCTGCCCAGCGAGTGGGAAGTGATGCAGCAAGTGCAAGTGGGAGCAGCTCATCTCACTCTGACAACACCTCCATCCATAGTGCTGGCTCCGTGGAGCTATGAACTTACACTTGGATGCATTCATAGAGAAAGTCGATTCCACAGAGGCCTACATAGAGAACTCCTCCTTTTTATGCTGCATGTCTACAGACAGGGACAACAGATAGGAAGGAACTGACACCGCATCAGAATAGCCACTATCACCCACCCATTATTGAGACAGTAACCATTAACGACCAATGAGTAACGTGCCTTTATGACACAGGTTTGGCCTAGGATGCGATCGTTTGTGCATCTCTTGTGAGTCCAGAACAGTTCACCACTGAAACAGTGGATATTCAGGGGCCAACAAAGGTAGCAGTACCCATGACGTTGCCCACAGTGAAGATCAGAGTGAAATCTGGCTATGTCTCATCTACTCCCTGATACTTGGATGTAGATATGTGTTCCTAGGAGAACCGTTGAAACCTGTGGTCATGGCTGATGTCCAGACCAGATCAAGCTCCAAGGAATTAGAGGGGGACACACCGATAAATAACCATCCAGCAGAGATAAAGAAGGCTCAAGCTGAGGACTGCTCATTAAAACCTTGCTTAATGAAGCTGCCAAACACTCATAATCCCCTGAAGAAGGGAGATTACTATATGGAAAATGAACTTCTGTATAGGAAGGCTGGCAGAGAACCGAAAGGACATGGACAGCTTGTAGTGCTATCACATATAGGAACAATGTCCTAGAATGGGGGTATACCATTCCTTTGATTGGCCATTTTGGGAATTAACGCCACAAGTCAAAGGATAGTCTCTCATTACTTCTGGCCAGGGATTATCAATGAGATTACCTGGTATGTAAATTCCTGCCCAGAATACCAGTAGGTGGACCACGGGAATCGAAGTAAGCGATATCACAAAAGGTCTACACATAAACCAGCGCCCATGGTGACTCTCATTATTGCAACATGAGGGTACAAGAGACATCCCATGCCCACAGGATACCATTCAGAATCCAAGGAGCTGGCTAACAACAGCAAACTCTTTACCTCAGTCCAACAGCTGTAGGCCAAGAAGTCGCTGAGGAAACCTGCAGACACATGTATTGGAAAACCGGGCTGTATCAAACAAATTAGACGACACATGAAGGTTACAGACCTCTTCCTTGTGCACGAAGACTCATGAAAATCCCTAAGCTGAGATGAGGAAAGTAAATTGGAGGAGAATTGGTAAAGAAGGCAATCCCCAGAAGTGCTGTGCCCGAAAACAGACAGACGTAAGTCTAGTTTGGGGAAGCGGTACAAAATACTCTGGAACTGCCACGTAAACTACTGTCTTTATGATAAGTTAAGAAGAATCACACACACACACACACACACTAGTAATTCTGCTATAACTTTATGATTAATGCCCTGTCACACACCAGTAATTCTGCTATAACTTTATGATTAATGCCCTGTCACACACTAGTAATTCTGCTATAACTTAATGATTAATGCCCTGTCACACACTAGTAATTCTGCTATAACTTTATGATTAATGCCCTGTCACACACACTAGCCCTGTTATAATTCCCTGCTATAATTAACTTAATGATTAATGCCCTGTCACACACTAGTAATTCTGCTATAACTTTATGATTAATGCCCTGTCACACACTAGTAATTCTGCTATAACTTTATGATTAATGCCCTGTCACACACTACTTTATGTTATTTGTCTAGTAATTCTATAACTTTATGATTAATGCCCTGTCACACACACTATAACTTTATGATTAATGCCCTGTCTGCTGCTATAACTTTATGATTAATGCCCTGTCACACACTAGTAATTCTGCTATAACTTTATGATTAATGCCCTGTCACACACTACTAATTCTGCTATGACTTTATGATTAATGCCCTGTCACACACTAGTAATTCTGCTATAACTTTATGATTAATGCCCTGTCACACACCAGTAATTCTGCTATAACTTTATGATTAATGCCCTGTCACACACTAGTAATTCTGCTATAACTTTATGATTAATGCCCTGTCACACACTAGTAATTCTGCTATAACTTTATGATTAATGCCCTGTCACACACTAGTAATTCTGCTATAACTTTATGATTAATGCCCTGTCACACACTAGTAATTCTGCTATAACTTTATGATTAATGCCCTGTCACACACTAGTAATTCTGCTATAACTTTATGATTAATGCCCTGTCACACACTAGTAATTCTGCTATAACTTTATGATTAATGCCCTGAACGGAAAAATTCTTCTTGGGAACTGAACAGCAACTACAAATACATGTAATTGTGTCAGTGGGAAATCACTATCTTTGGTAATTGACGAGGAAATATGATTTTAATCAGCACTTTGTCATAAAAATTGCACAACAGCATTGACATCACATGAAAGTTACAAACAGAAAAATGAACTCAGACACGATCTCCAAGAAGGAAAGGGTTAGATCTAGATTATGTACATAAGCCTGCTCAAATTCAATTCTGGACTTTCAAAATGTTCCCAGCTGAAAATGCGTCCAGCGGACTGACACACGCTTGTCAAAGCCACATAGCCACAGCCCATAGATGAGAAAAGCAAAGCTGACCTGCTTGTGAGCAAACTTGCATAAGTGATAAGCTCAGATCCGTTATACTGTGTCTGATGTGTTCTTCTCCTAGAGAGTCACAACAAAAGCTTCTGATAAGAAGCATAAAAGGTTGCAGTGTGTGATTCAAGGACCACCTCTGCAATTTGCCGGATAGTAGCATTGTGGCTCCCTGTCTCGGTGGGTGATTTAAGTATCTTGGACATCAACACCTGATGTATGACGAGAAGTGTCTGCAGTGAAAATACCTGAATTAGATAAGTACTCTTTACTTTAAAGAAACTAGATCCAGAAGTCACCAATTGCCAGAAATGATGAACATTGACTTGTGATTTGTGTAAATACATATCTGCAATCTTTACTACACTTCTATTTTAATTAATAAATGTACAGATATATTTTATAAATCGCAATGGATTGATTTTGTTTAAATTCCAGTTTCTGTTTGAAATGTTATTATTGTGTGGAAATTAAGAGAATTATTTAATATTTAAATTGGTAGGGACAGTTAAAGAGCTGCATTTCACATCAACTATTACTAGAGACACACTTGGAGCATACAATGGGTCCAATACACCAACACAAAGCTAGAGAAGGTAACTTGCTTCACAGTTCTCTTCTACTGCTACCATCTAGGACTGTGCAGTTAACTACCAGACATGCCCTGTACTATCCCTAACACTAGCTCAAAAGTTCTCTTTTCCATTTCTGGGAACTATATCTATTATTTTTCTACCTAAAATCCCATCTCAATACAATAGCCAAAAGTACAAAGAAAGCGGGCAGAAAAAGTACAAAGAAAGCGGGCAGAAAAAATATAAAGACGTGACCAGAAAGTGAGACAGATGGAACGTAAAAACAAATAAAAGGTAAGAATGATGAGATAAAAGACAGAACGGTTAAATAAAGCTAAACAGGAGGGATTGAGAAAGCCATTTCGGAGTTTAATTTTAGACCATGAGAGGATGACAGGAGAAAATGTACTTTATAGCATAACACATGCTAGTCAGCAAAAGTTGAATGTGTATATGCTGAGAAATTATTTCCACTACAGTGCCAGACATTTAATTCAGGGTTCATAGCAAATTTCTTCAAGCATTTTCCAGGCTTTTTCCAGGTTTTTCCAGGTCCGGCACGTGATTTTCAAGGATGGGAAACTCTAATATTTTCCTCATCTAATTTTCTCAGATATAATTATCACTTTGCTGATCAGCAATCCGGAGCATTACCGTCTCCCATTACCAAAGGTGTTTGCAGATTTCTTTAAAAAGAACTTTTTTTTTTTTTAAATTCATAAAAGATTGAAAAACAGACATCTTTTCCAAGTTTTTAGTGAATTTGTTCAACATCAGCACAATAAAATGTTAGTGACATGGATGGTAATGAATAAAATAAGCTTGATTGACGTATTGATTTAACGATTAACAACGTATATCAACATAAAAGGCTAATAAAATTGGAATAAAATGTTTAAAAAAAACTGTATTTTTCGTGTTTGTCTTTTTTGAATGTATTCTGCGTCTGTGGCATCTGACAATGAGCGTTTGTAAATGTTTGAGTAGTTAAGTACCTCTAGTTGGAGTCTGAGCTGCTTTTTGAAGTTGTAGCTGTAGGCCTCTGCAAGAGTCTTTGTCAACGATCCACGTTGATAATCCTTGACTGTGTGGTATAACTTGAAGCAGAGGCATAGAGGTACATTGCAATCTGGGCAGTACATGCAAGTCTGGCTTCTGTTCCCTGCAGCCTTACACACTTTACAGTCTGGTTTGTACCTTGCCCTTTCATATTTATCAATGAAGTGGTGCTCAGTAAGTCGTGTTGTTGTGACCTGTGGTTTTGAAGGTGTCACATTGCGTCGAAGAATAGCAGGTTCAATAAGTCATACTGACATCCTGATCTTCGCTTTGATCTTTTTTTGCAGAGTTGGCAGTGTTGTAGGTTATGTGCCCATTGACCAGGGCAGTTTCAACTAAGAAATAATATAAAAATAGGATCTGTGTGGGTAGGGGTAGCTTGCACCTAGTTGGCTGAAGTTTCCACACCTCCCATACTTTTGCTGTATTTTTCTGCAAGCACTGGCTTCTGAATTGTTCTGCCCTAAAGAATTTGTCTTTCTAACTGTCTTGTTTATATTATCATTGGAATGAACAGTGGATATAAGGTTAAATCTTTTTGTATCATGCCAGGTGACTGTCGTCCTGCCTTATCTTCTGTCGCACAAAACACAGGATGATTTGTCTTTTTCAATTTGAGTTGTTTTTTCTTCAGTGCTACAGGAAAATGCTTCCTATTTTCCGCTACTGTTCCAAATGCACCAATCTGAATTTCAGGTCTTGAAATAAAGCTGAAGGCTGAATCAAAACTACCACAGAAGAGAATATGTCCCTTGTTGCGTATGAAATTTGAATTAAAACTATGGTGACTTTGAAAATCTATTAAATATCTAACTGGAGACCTTTACCCCCCCCCCCCCCCCCCCCATCTTTACTATTTTTGTTGGGTTTTGTTTCGTTTGTTTGTTTAGATTTTTTTTTTAAAATTTAATTTAATTTTTTTTTTTATTTTAAATAACATAGGCCTATCCACTATGCTGATTTTCATTTATCCTAATTACAGTGATTTGACAGATGTGATGCCACTTTCGTGTATCGGCGGTTATTCATGTTATCTGAAATTGAAAACATGTAGGCCTAGGCCTATCCTAATTAGCCTATAACCCTTCAGAGGTAGAACGGGATAAGTCTTTTCATCATAAATATAATAAAAAAGCATTATATTTATTTCCAAAAACTGTGGTGAAATGAACAGTGGGACATGGGTCTGATAACAGGGTAGGCTATAGGATATGGAATCGCCATCAATTTCTATTCCTGACCATCTTAAACTGTGTCAAATATATTCCCATATGCAGATGTAAACCAAGAAATTTCGTTCAAACGCTTGCTTATAGGCTAATTTTGGCCATGGTTAAAAATTAAACTGTAAATAGGCTTACATTGTAAATACAGACGCAAGTACAGTAGGTCTATCTATAAACTGGACTTATTTAAATAGGTTTTATAAATTAGATAAATGAATGTACTTACGACGAGTGCTAAAAATAAATATGCGTTTACGTCGTTAACGCAAAGCGCCGAAAACTTCTGGAAATGGATTTAATGCGCAAAGGGAAGTAAAAATTGTACGGTAACTTTGCGCAAAGGAAAGTAAAAATTGTACGAACTTTACAATTTTTACTTCCCTTTGCGCACTTCCATTTCCAGAAGTTTTCGGCGGTTTCGTTTTCGGCGGTTTCGTTTTCGGCGCTTTGGGTTAATGGCGTAAACGCAGATTTATTTTTAGACTCGTCGCGTCTGTTGTTGCAAAAAATACAATCAATAACCAAAAAATGGACACAAAGTAACGAAATTTCGATTTCATATTATTTTTCAAGGTCCGATGCGGAAAATTCAAGGCTTTTAACCATTTTTCCAGGCTTTTCAAGGCCTGGAATTTTTTTTTTCGTTTTCCAGGTTTTTCAAGGTTTTTCCAGGTCGCTACGAACCCTGTTAATTGTTTAATCACATAAATGCTAACAAAATACATTTTAAAATCATGAATCTTTTTGATACTGCTAATCAGTAATGCAATATTTTAAGACAGTTGCGACCATTCACTTCTTCCATATAGACAGGCAAGGACACATCCAATTAAAAATGAAGTTTCTTCAACTCGTTGACACTACAAGAAAAGTACTAACCTGCCATCGTTCGTCGACTTCTTTTCTTTAGGGTGTTTGCAGGAGAAGCTGCAGGCTGTTGATGTCCAGTGTTGCCAGTCTCCTGTAAAAGACAAATGTAATTACTTGGATTAATTCATGGAAGGCCTATATGAATATGTAAATAAGTTGTACAAGATAAATATTTAGAAGTTGTAGATAACATTTAATATTTAGCAGTAATAATACAAATAAAGAGTGACTTTTTTACTGTAATTATGGATAATACCAATGAGTACTTAACAGTATAGTAATTATTTAACATTGTACAATAATGGACGATAATTAATTCACAAACGATCAATACTATTGTACGCATATAAAGAAAAAGAGTCGCAAATATTTAATAGTGTATATCATTTTTGGTAAGAGAAGCAGACGTAGAACACAAAACACATGAAGAAGAGAACTGGAGACAAAAATGAAAATGATGAGGGAGACATTGGGGGAGGGGTATTGAATGGCATACCATTTTTGCTTTCACACACACATAAATGTAAGGGTAGAGGAAATTGTTAGAAAGCGTTTCCTGGACATACTCTATGAGGTAATATCGGAATGAACGTCACTGAATTTTCCGCACAGAATATGAAGGGAAATAACGTAATAACTGCAAGTGAATATTCTGTTATGGAACGATCAGTGACGTTCATTCCGATATTACCGTCTATTGATATGAAAAATTTGGCCACAAATTCAATATGGCCTCAGTATTTGTCGGACATTAGGCCTATTTTTGATAAAATTAATTTTTAGCGTCGGCGTTCGTCCGGCGATCAAGAGTGACTTCCCTTTACTATGCAGTGTTGCCAGATATTTCCAGAGTTTCTTGTTCATAGTTTCTTCTTGATTTTGTTGGTTTTTTTTAAATATAGCCTAAAGGCCTAAGCATAATTGGTAATTGTGATTTGACAAATGTGATGCCACTTTCTCATATCGGCAGTTGTTCATATTATTTGGAATTGAAAACAATAGGGCCTAGGCCTAGCCAATATCCTAATTATAACCAATCAGAGGTTGAACGTGATATTTTTCTTCATTAATTTAAAAAAAAAAAAAATTTCCAGAGGGTAATATCGGAATGAACGTCGCTGATCGTTCCGCACAGAATATGACGGACTGTGTCTACTTGTACCTACTTCAACCTAATCTCAAAACATTACGAAAACTGGTCCTTTTGTCACCAAGTGTAATTAACACCGACAATGCTTTACAGACCAACATCGACGAATGCAAAATGACAGTCTATTATTTTCATTTTACGAATAAACTCTCCTACAACACAAATGCACAAGAATGCCAAAGTAAAAACATGTTTAAACCATCATCATGAAATATAAGTGAACGCGTACCTTTGGTTTGTCCTCCTGACCCGCCATATTGTGTGTTTGATATTAAAAACTTTGCACTGCGGGTCAGTCTAATATACAACACAAACTACTTTTTGTAAACATAATATTTCACTTCTTTGCATTGCTTTATTTTTACATTTATTTATACTCGTCAGATGTGGTCTGAGTTACATACAGATCACAGTTCAGAATCTATTTACAAACAGAACCAAAAGATTCAGGAAAATGAAGAAACGCTCCATTGTCGGAAAGGAACAACAAAGAACAGCATTTAAAAAAAAAAAAGAGAGGAAGAAGTCAACGTCTAAAATCAGATAACTGCTGTGAAAACACAAATGTTGATTCAAAGTCAAGAGTCTTGATAAAGATAAGCAAGAAAACATGCAGCATATTAATCAAGTAAGATCAGAAACCACTCGTCCACAACTAAGGACGAGAGTAAAGATAATCCAATTTTTTGGTGATGCCTAGATGGCAGGGAGGATAGTGTGATTCGCTTGCATAGCTAGGCGGGGTTGTCGCACGGAAGGTCCGGGGTTCGAGTCCTGGGTAAGCCACTCACGTCTGTTATTTTTCTGTTGTCTAGTGTTCTACTTCTTTATTTCTTACGAGTGTCTGAAAACATACCTTTATGTTTGTCTAATATTTATTTACTATAATCCAAATATGTAGTGAAGTTATCAGACTTAAAGCATTACCTGACAGTAAGATTACAAATATGCTAGAAAAATTTATTAACAAAAGATCATTTGTACAAATAAAGAGAGCACAATATGGCATAATAATTACAGTGATCAGTGCTGAAAAAGTATCAGCTCTACTAAAAGACCTTGAAAAACAACCTGTTTCTTTGGATTTGGCACATATTGTGAAGGCCAAGCTAGAAACTGTCAAAGAAACAAGGAAATTGTCATCAAAAGTAAAGACATGCCAATGACTGAAGAAGAGTTTCTAAACAGACTGAGAGCAGACAATACCCAACACAAAATTAATAAAATTGAACGAATATCAAGAAAATTTGTAAAGTATTAACACAAAGTTTGACACTTTTTTTAATTTTAAAAGATGCTCCAAGTCACTTTGGCCTGTCCTATACTGGCATCCTTAGTACTACTTCTTATTCTGGCTGTCTGTAATCTCCTGACAAAGGTAAAGAATGCAGTTGGGGAAATCTTCGAAACGCACTGGTTTTGAAGTTAAATTTGTGCCCACACACAAATGTCACTTTGTGATGTTCTGTTGGGTGAAACCCAATAACAATTAAGTTTAGTTATATTCTAAATTCAGATCAACCGCAAGGTAAATAGTCTCATTTTTAGTAAATGTATTTTTGCATGTTATCTCTTAAATGACCATTCGTTTTACCACTACCAGACTCATTCACCAGATGAACGGAAGTAATTATGCAATCTGGTGTGGGGACAGACGGCTTAATAAGCCTATCGCTGGCGTTTAAAGAAAACAAGTCATGGTGGCATTGGATCCTTACCTGCGCTAAACACCGCTGAACCACAAAGAAAAGATAAGCAGACCAGGAAGGCGACAAGCCGGTAAAATACCTGGTGCCAACCCGAGAATAAGATAATCATAGGTAGATGAAGGTATGGGCTAATCACCTGTTTGCCAAGTCACTTCGATTACATGTCCTGCCCATGGGCCATGTGCACTTGGGTCCCCTCTACACCTCGTTTTACGGGGTAGAAGAGGTTCCGATTATGAGAGATGAGATGAGATGAGATGAAGGTGAGGCGTACGATACTGACCGGTAAATAATGTCAGAGAGGAGTGTAGCATAAGAATAGACAGAAACAATTAATAAAATGAATGTCATCTTGTGACAAAGAAAGATGTCAGTGGCAACAGGAAAATCTCAAGTCACTTCAGGGCAGAAGCAGAGGCTTTTAAAATTGCAGCAGAGGCTCTAATGGCAGAGGAAAGCACAGAGAGACAAGTTGCTTTCTTCACAGACGCACTGTCGGTAGTTGCAACGCCGAGGAGCCATACTAATGCAGACCTGGATGACCTAAGAGTAGTACTCCAGAAACTATGTCAACGATTCAAAAGGGTTGTGATACAATGGGTCCCATCTCACTGTAACATCCCTGGCAATGAAGAGGCTGACAGATTGGCAAAGAAATGTGGAAAGCTACCTTCACCTGATACAAGCATAACTTTGGAAGAGGCAAAGAGTTTTATCAGAACCAGATACAGAAACAAATGGTATGCAGAGCATCCAAGACACACACAACATGATGCATATTACCAATGCAGAAGAAGAGAACACGTGACAATCTTCAGACAACAGATTGGGACAACATCTATTCAACAAGCTAAAGACAGAAACTATCGATCATGGTCCTCGCCATTACCATTTTCGGAGAGAAAAAAACTATAGAGACGTAAATAGCCTGAAGCTGGCCACTGTTTTCTTTAAAAATATTCAAGAAGACGTCTGAGAGTGTACGAAGAAGAAAAATATTCACATTCGATGGCTAAAGGTTTCTTTTGCTAAACCACGAACATAAATTTTAGTAGATAATCAGATGTGAGTTCACTGCTGTAGATGTCATCCTTCTGTTAGATTATCTGGTCCATGAATTTTGCTTTTGTTCACGTGGCGTCGTCAACTTCTAGAGTAATACATAGAGGTTTACACAGTCATAACTTCATAAATTATTGGAGTCAGTTTAACAAATAAAACACTGCACTATTAGCACAGGACGTTTCGGTTTTTCCCTTCCTCAGCTACAATCACAAATAAGAAACCAGGATGACAAAAAAAAAAAGAAATACCCGGTACCAATAATAAATGATTACATCGAGCACGTGGTAAAATAATTAATAAATTAAGATTTTGAACTTCTTCTTCCTCGTTCATCCTCAGACTTTTACAAAAAACTTTAAACAAACTAGTAATACCAAAGCAATGAGAGTAAATAGAATAAGGCAGTAAAACAAAGCAACAAATAATAAATACAACTAAATAAAACGAATTTAAAAAAAAAAAATGAAACAAAGCAATCCATTTTCTTTAAGCTCACGGAAAAGAGAAAAGCTGCATTATAGCACCACTTCCTACCACAGGAAAACTTGAAGGAAAAAGAGAATAGAGAACGTTATAGATATAAGGTCTTCTTCTTCTTTAAGTACCGTGCCTAGTGGCGTAGGAGATCATGTCTCTCCACAACGTCCTGTCTCCAGTACAATTTATCAATTCTGCTGTTGACTTCTTTCCATGCCACGATGTCAAACTGTCGAGTATTTGCTCTCTTTGTCTTCCCCTATCTCTTTTTCAGTCAATCTTACCTGTTGTTACGGTATATTCCAGCTTTCCTCTTCTGATAACATGCCCCCCAAAAAGTGGATTGCTTCTTTCTAACTTGTGAAATAAGTTTCCTTAGCGCATTGACCTCTTTCAGGACATCCTCATTACTCTTTTTGGTTGTCCATAGTATTTTAAACATTTTTCTGTAAAACCAAATCTCTGTTGCCTCTAGTGCCTTCCCTATTTGTTTACTAATTGTGACGAAACGTCTGTAGTTTTTACACGTACTTTTGGTCCCTCTCTCACTCTTTCATCCACTCTGGTAGTATCTCTTCTTTTCTTCATTTCCCCTCACTCATCGCTTATTATTTGGCATAATTTTTGCCCTACATTCTTTTTGCTTTGCCGCACCCAGACTTGTTTACGTTCCACCAGGTCAATTAGACCGGCCAGCGGTAATACGCTTATCAATTCAATCAGTCTGACCACCTTTTGATAGCGACGGTGCATGTTTACTGAAGACGGTATAGCCCGATCGATTCAATAGGAAGCCAATATTGTCCGTCTGAGAAATCAGTCTGGGGATTCACACACACACACACACATGTGATAATTAGATTATCGTATCCGCTGGCCCCTGTCTGTATCATTATTACAGATAAATCTGTCTGGGTAGACAATCTTGGGGAAGGCATTTAAACAGGTAATCAGTGCACAGATTGGTTTTGTGAGGTTTCAATGTGCCACCTGAAATATTACGGCATCACTAAAAGAGGTCACGCGTTTGGTATATTAAATTTAATAACACGTGGTGGATATTTTGAATTAAAACACCCCAACCCAGTGCTAAAGAGCTAACCATTGGTTTGATTTGAGAAGCCGGAAAAGACAATTAAAAATTTCCAGGCCAAGTGATTTGAAGACATATAACCTAAATTGCTTGTGTCTATTCTACACTGTGCGAGGAGATTGTATAACCCATTTGGGTTAAGTCGTGAACCTTTATTTTACAAATGTGATTAGTGGTTATATATGAGGTTGACAACCTCAACATATGAAAATAGTATATTCATAAACCACTACAGCAAGCGCTGGGTTTGTTTTATGTTAATTCGCTCAGAAACGCGAAAGCAGATGCGACCCTAGACCCCGACTGGAGCAGTGATGAGTGATGATTACATCACATGTGCCTCAAGTGTATCATATCATTTTGTGAGATATATGTAACTTTTTAATGTTAGTTCAGGTACAAATCATTGTTCGCGCTGTCCAAACACTTAGTTTCCCAGTTTAATACCCAAAAGAATAGTGGTGATTTCTATTAACCTTTGCTGAGTTACACTGTGTATACTCAAGAATTTAATTCTTCTGAGAGATTAACATTGGTGGGTGGACAGCGAGACAATGCGCCTGTTAAGCTTCCAACTCAGTGTACTTAGAAAAGGCATTTGTCCTTTCTATTTTTTCAAAAAAAGTTCGTGGTTACAAGCTATCAGACGGTTGAAGTACTAACGTTACTACGCCACTAATGTGACAGAAGAGCATCAACACTGACTGCCTACATTGGACGAGTTATGCGGAGAAATGTACTCATCACCAAAAAGAAGTGACGGAAACTACGGCGACAGGACTCACCTAAAGTTAAGTTCTTGTAATAAAAAAAAAAAGGCACCAGCAAACGGACTTTTAAAATTCCCCTATCAAGTCTCGGCGAGGACTTTTATCTGAAATTCACCATCATTTCATTCTTATTTTAACTTATTAAAACCAATTGACTATTAAATCTGTTACATGTTATTTTAAAACTAAACAATAATGGTTTATTCAGTTATTAGAAGTATGAAAGCAAATGTATGAGTCAGATTCTTTAATATTTACACACACACACACACACACACACACACACACACACACATATATATATACATCTAGAGATATGTTTACCTATATAGAGCTAATTCTTATAAAAAGGGAATTTCGCTGGATTTACACCAGCTGGGGGCTTGTACGGCTAAAATCATTGCTTAATTCTTCATAAAAGGCGACGGACTGAAATAAGTTAACGATTGCTCAGCCATTGCCGCATTGTTCTTGACTTCAGAAATATCTTATGAGACTACCTTAGGATAGAAGCGTCATTACCCTTCTACCTACAACTCTGCCAAGAGTAATCTTGTGCAAAGGTAGACACCTTTGACGACCCATTTTAGGTACTCTTGAGTTTTGGCCACGGGTGGACCACTACTGCAAAGCAGGGGAAGCATTCCGTGACACTAATTGTCCCTGACTCACTCTCATATGTCAGGATTGGTTCTATATAACAATGAAGAACTTTCTTTCTTACTTCCAATTACAAAGACTTGTTGCATAAAATACTCTTCATTTTATAGAATGCCGCTTTTGCCTGAGTTATTCTGCTACACTTCTGAGATGCATCTTCCATCCGTTGTTATTAATGTGCCCAGGTATTTGCATTTATCGACTTGTTTTAAAACGGTTCCATTTTCTTTAATAGTGTATTTATGGAGAAGCCACTTTCTTTGAGACGACCATTACTTCTGTCTTTTTTATATTAAGGCTAAGGCCTTTATTATCACTTTCTATCACTATTGTATCAACCATTTCCTGCAGCTCCTTTTCACTGTTTTGCTATTAAGACGGTATCATCAGCTTATCTCAAGTTGTTTATATTATGTCCGCCGAATGATATTCCTGGAATTTCCTCTAGAGATCTCATTATATTTTCACTGTACAGATTGTACAGATCCGGTGACAGCACACATCCCTGCCTGACACCCTTTTTTATTTTTTATTCAACGTATAAGCATAATTGTGATTGTCCCTATTTACAATGATCTGACGAATGTGACGCCCCTTTCTCATATCGGCAGTTGTTCATATTATTTGGAATTGAAAACAATATATATCCTAATTATAACCCATCAGAGGTTGAACGGTATATTTTTCTTCATTAATTAAAAAAAAATATATATATATAAGTTACTGAACAGATTAACGTCGTGGCATGGAAAGAATTATAAATCGTGAAAAGGGGCTGCTGTTAATATGGAACACAAAGAAAAAAAAAGCCAACAGCAGATTTGATAAATATTAGTATTTATTATTCATTCATTTTAACATGAAATAAAAGCGGTTATGTTTTTCTGTTAATTTATTTGGGTAAATAGACGAACAGACACTGAAGCCGTTTCCCTTAGTTAGTATTTCCTAGTTCAAGGGTGTTGTTTTGATCACATGACAAATATCATAATACAAGATGGCGGCGCCAGCACCGCCCACTGCCGCTTGGTCTACAAACGAAGAAAGTGCTCTACCGACACCAGTAAATATATGATGAATACTTTCTTTTGTATATATTCTAAATATACGCTCCAGGTTCCAAGTACACATACGAAAACTTAAAAATTCAAGACAATACAGTCTATGTAATATATATTTAAGTCGTAGGCCTAATTTTTCTTTAGGTTCCAAAGGTTGTCGTAGCCGGGAGTTGTAGTGAGGAAATGCTCTCAATGCAGATAAATTCTTCTACGGCACGCGCCTCAAATAGCCTCTGACAATCAAGCCCAGCTCCCCGTCTTCATGTGTGGCTCAATTTGAGCCCGGCAGAACTGTTTCCACTGACGGGAGAAGGGGCGAATGCGAGTCACTGGCGCCTTAAAACCAGCAGCTTCGGGCAGATATGACTCGTGATCCTTGATTAGTAGCCTATCTAGGACAAGGTAAAACTCTGAATTTAAATCATCGCTACCTTGAACGAATATCCGTTTACGGGAAAGGCCTTGGGAGTAAACCCTGTAGATAAATCCGGAGTCCCTAAGGCAGTCTAATGTTGATTTTTCATTATTCTGCCAACTCTTGCAGAGTGGCTGGTATCAAACTGATTTGGCTACTGCCGTTCTTTTGGACCTACCGGCTGCATTGAGAGGGGGAACATGCTGCATGGGCAACAGCTTGATCTTCATATAACTGTGCCCAAGCTCGCACCCTGGAGAAGACACTCCAGCTTCACCCTATAGGTGTCGGCAAAACACGGGAAGTAGCACTTACCGGTTATAAGCATCTTGCCCAATAGGTGTAGGACATGGCGCCAGGGGCTACTTCCGACAGTGGGAGAGGTTCTAGGATCTCACTGGACAGCTACCGCCTGCATCAAGCTGGACAGCCCCTATTCAGTTAGGTAATGTCCTGCCATTGTCTGCTTTCCCCATTGGGTGAATGGGGATTAGGGTCAAACCCAAACTGTGAACAGAAAATTTTGCACCAAACAATAATCACAAAACAAGAAATAATAGAAACAAAACAAACCAACAAAATGGGATGTTGGAACATCCAGACTGTGTTGACTGGACTATTCGAAAACTTACAATACATAAACGATGTCAGGAAGACAGCCATAATCAACGACGAATTTAAACGACTTCAGGTGGATATAGCTGCACTTCAGGAAACACACCTAGCAGGCTCTGGAATGGTAAACGAGAAGGACTACACATTTTATTGGAAAGGGAAAGACCTTAATAAAACTAGAGAACATGGAGTAGGTTTTGCGGTAAAAAAACGCTAACTAAAATGGTTGAACCAGGTGAGAATGGATCAGAACGCCTGTTAACGCTCCTCCCTCACACTAGTGCAGGTTCCATCACCCTTGTCAGTGTGTATGCTCCTAGTCTGTACTCTGCCTCAGAAGCTAAAGACGAGTTCTACAGGAATCTAGCAGCAGTCATCAAAAGCACACCTAAGCAAGAGCAACTTGTTCTCCTTGGTGACTTTAACGCTAGAGTGGGTGCCGATAATGTTTCATGGCCTTCATGTCTAGGCAGGTTTGATATTGGTAAAATGAATGAACAAGGACAACGGCTCTTGGAGTTGTGTGTCCATCATGACCTCTGCGTGACCAACACCTACTTTCAGACAAAACCCCAGCATGAGGTATCATGGAGACACCCATGATCCAAGCACTGGCACCAACTGGGTCTGATTCTTGTCAGAAGACCACTTCTCAAGTCTGTGCTCTCCATGCACTTGTACCATAGTGCAGACTGTGATATAGATCATTCCTTAGTTTGCTGCAAAAACAGAGCACAACCAAGAAAATTCCATGCATCAATATCAGCAAGATGTCAGACCCTGTCATGATTGCTCAATTTACTACGACCTTCAAGAAAGTGCTCAGTAGCCCACAGCATGGTGATACTGCCACAGAGAACACCATTTATAGTACTGCACTTGCTACCTTTGGTAAGAAGACAGATAAGTCAAATGACTGGTTTGATGCTTCATCAGATATGATGACACCTGTCAATGAAGCTCGCAAAGCTGCGATTGGATACAAACGTTCACCGAGTGCTAGAACCATACAGATCCTAAAGGCTTCGAGAAGTCCAACAAATTGCTCGACGTTGTGCAAATGATTATTGGCTCCAGCTCAGCAAGAGCATTCAGACTGAGCACAAACAGGTAACACTAGACAAATGTACGATGGTATAAAGAAAGCTCTTGGTCCGCTAAAAACCATCAGCAGGGAGAAACTAACTGATAAGGGTAAACAGATGGAGAGGTGGGTCGAGCACTACTCTGAGCTTTATGCTAGAGAAAATACTGTCATGCCTGCAGCCTTAGATGCTTTCAAATGCCTGCCAACTATGGAGGAGCTGAATGTTGAACCAACATTGGAAGAACTCAGCAAGGCCATTGATAGCTTGGCCTCTGGCAAAGCACCAGGCAGAGTGATGGAATTCCTCCCAATTTAATCAAATGCTGTAAGAGCACACTATAACATCCATTGCATATGTGCCAGTGCTGGGAAGAGACAACTATCGCTCATGCGAGATGCCAAGATTGTAACACTGTATAAAAATAAAGGAGACAGAAGTGATTGCAATAAATACAGAGGCATCTCTCGTCTTAGTATTGTTATTAAAGTTTTTGCCAGAGTCATCTTAATGCGACTACATACCACGTATATCCAGAGTCACGGTGTGGATTCAGAGCTGGTAGATCAACAATCTTTTCTTTCCGTCAGCTTCAGGAAAAACCAAGAGAGCAGAAAAGGCATTTATATATCGCCTTTATAGACCTCACAAAGGCATTTGACCTTGTTAGTAGGGATGGACTCTTCAAAATCCTCCTGAAAATAGGCTGCCCCGCTAAATTACTGGAAAGGATAGTCATTCCTTGAAGACATGAAGGGAACAGGCCAATATACAGACATAAGCAGTGGCGTTAAACAAGGCTGCGTCCTGGCTCTGAGCCTCATTGGGATCTTCTTTGTCTTGCTCTTGAAAAATGCATTCACAGATGCAACTGAAGTTTTTTTGTAGCGATCCCCACGGGTTCGAGTTATTCACTCTTTTTCCCTTGCAGCAAAATTTGGGGTGGAGGTTTTGGGCTTTCTTGCAACCCCAGGTAGCTTCCTAGACTCAGTGGCATTTTACACCAGGCTCACTTTGGCATGTGTGCAATGTCACGAGGTTTGATAGCTCTCTACCCTGCAAAGGGGGTTATATCCCTGAGACAGGCAAGCGATAACTGGCAGAGCAGCCAGTCAATGGACAGCTGTGGGCTTTTTTGCAACCCCAGAGAACCTCCCTCCAATTGGCATGTGTGCAATGCCAGAAGGATGGCTCTCTACCCTGCAAAGGGGGTCATAGTGTGGCGGTGGCACAGTCACCGCATCTACCAGACTGCCGAAGGACGTCATCTAGACAGACAGGCAGCTCTGCAGCATCTGAACTGGAAAGACCCGACAGTCGGGACCACACACAGTCTTATTTATGGGGGCAGTGTTCGCCTGCAACGAGCAACTGCAACTGAAGGAATATGCCTTCACACTAGGTCAGATGGCCGACTATTTAACCTCGCAAGGCTGAAGGCAAAAACAAAGATCAGAAGGATCGCTGTAAGAGGCTTGTTATTCGCTGATGATGCTGCAATTGTCACTCAAAGTCAACAGGAACTTCAGAGCTTTATGAATCGCTTCCCCCAAGCATGCAAGGACTTTGGCCTCACAATAAGTTTAAAGAAAACAAATGTGCTGGGTCAGGATGTGGATGTTGCACCAGTTATCACCATCGATAACTATGAATTGGCAGTGGTGCACCATTTCACATACCTGGGGTCTACCATCAACAACAAACTCTCTCTGGACACAGAAATTGACAGCCGCATTGGCAAAACTGCAGCCACCTTTGCCCGCCTTGCAACGCATGTTTGGGGAAACTCACAATGAAGACCAAAGCTGCTGTATATAATGCCTGCATCACCAGCACACTTCTATATGGCAGTGAGACTTGGACAACCTATGCTAAGCAAGAAAGGAGGCTCAATACCTTCCATCTACGGTGTCTACACCAGATCCTCAGTATTTCGTGGAAGGACAAAGGGACAAATGTCAAGGTGTTGTCCTGTACTGGCCTTCAAAGCATGCCTAAGCATGGTTTGGCCCTGTCACTGTTTTAATCTTCTACGGACAGCTGGCAAAAGTATTCAGTGGGGTACCTTCCCTTGTCTACAGAGGTGTCTACACCAGATCCTCAGTAAACAAAAACCCAATGGACAAAGGGACAAATGTCAAGGTGTTGTCCTGTACTGGCCTTCAAAGCATGTATACACTGTTTAAACAGTGCAGACTACGCTGGTTTGGCCCTGTCAGCCACATGGAAGATGGTCGCATCCTGAAAGATATCTTCTACGGACAGCTGGCAGATGGCAAAAGAACAGTTGGGCGAAAGTATTCAGTGGGGTACTGGAAGATGAGACAGGTCTGTATTTCAGAGCTGGCATTTGCCGTTGATGTTGCCTTGATTGCTAAATCAGAGGCAAAGTTCAATCCGACCTGCAAGTCTGGAAGGAAGTGCTGGAGAAAAGAGGGATAGTCATCAGCAGCCCCAAAACAAAAACCAAGATGATATCACAAGAGGAAAAAAAGTCCTCAGATTATGCTGGGAGAACAGGTCCTGGAGCAGGTCAACCACTTTAAATACCTTGGAGCTATCATAGACTGGAAGGGAGGCATCAAAGAAGCGTTGGCTACCGGAAGAGCAACAGATGGGAGACTTTTTTCAGGCCATAAATCGAGGATTCCTCTGATAAGAGAAATTGGCAAGAAGTCGAAGATGATATACTGCTCTACCTAAGTTCCAATCTTGACTTATAGATGCAATGACTACAACCCACAAAAGCCAGCTCCAAACCTCAGAAATGAGGTATATGAGGACGGTGGTTGAAGTAACAAGAAGAGACATGGTTCACAACCAGATGATAAGTCAAGGCCTCAAATCCCAGCCCCTGCAGACCCGAGGGAAACAGTCTTAATTATGATGGTTTTGCCATGACTGCAGAATGGGAGAAGATCAGCTACCACAGCAAATATAAGAAACCAAAAGCCAGGGATCCAGACCCCCTGGACGACCCAGAGTTTGCTTGAAGGACAACATTAGACAATCTCTGAAGGACCAAGGGCTGAATTAGAACCAGACCAGGAGGAAAACAGCCGATTGGATTGTACTGTGCTCTCTCTGGCAGATCTCTACACCCCACAGTAGAAGTGGAACGGTTAAGTAAGTAAATATGATAAAAACCTCTACACCTCACGGTAGAAGGGGAACAAGTAAGTAAGTAAGTAAGTATGATAAAATGTTGATGACTAGCTTTTCATTTAAAAAAGAGAAAAAAAATCATTTCCTTACCGTTGATCTGTGTTGTAGTTCAGCTTTCCTAATCTGGACAGAATGGGTTTTGGTTAATGTTCACATTAAAAAGCCTTGTATTACGACATTCTTTACAATATGCCTTTCTGCATATTAAAATAACGAATTGTATTTTAATTTTTTTAATTGAGGAAAAAACATTCATGTGATTTCCACAGGTCTTAACAGGAGAGGTGACCCAGAATGGTTCTAGGGCTTGGGAAAGGGTTTGGACTGTTCAGGAAATGCGCACAGAGGCTGGACATTGGTCACTTGCAGGAGATGCTGGTGTAAGCTTTACTTGTGTGGTCTAGCATAATTATTTGTGACTTAAGGCAGTAACATGTCAGCCTGTTCAAATGTTCAGATATTTGTGTTGCAAGAAAGGTCTTTCATGTGCCTTTGAAGTGGGGACATAATTATTGAAATCAAAGATGAATGTTTGAATATGATAGGTCTGAATTGTTCAATTTTGAGAAAATCGGAATTATGTTTTATATATATTTAATTGTTGTGCACAAATGGAGCAGTATGCTGCATTGGTTTGTGTAGTTCCTTGGGATCTCTGAGGAGACGAAGAATATGACTTCTGCTTCCTCAGGCATGTCATAAAAGGCAACTAATAGGAGTTTGTGCATGGGGCTGACAAACTCATCTTGTGAAGTCATTTCATACATGCCAAGTAGTATGGATTACCCGTAAACTGTACAGGTAATTCTCGTTTTCAGATTTTTACATCACTTACATAATTCCTGTTCAGATTTTTCACCAAATTATTAAATATATATATTTATAAATCGATCATCTTGCACCGCACATTAGCCGATATTTGCGTCGTTAGATTTGGCAAGGTGATAGACCACGTGAATAAAGAAATCAACCAATTAAATCAAGCTGCCTATTTTTCCATTGATGCGGGATTTACAAAAATCTGCGTGTCGTGTCATTCATTAATTATTCTGCACTAATGGCAGGTTACGTCGCATTGAGCATAATTTATTATTTATGGCTGCTCATAAGCAACAACAACAACAAAAAAGTGCCTATGACTACACATTACTTGATTTTACTAAAAATTGTAGAATCTGCATAAGAAATGTACATTTGAATAATAATATAATAAGAACTATGAAATTGAAAAAAAAATCCACAAAAGCAAGGCTAAATTGCATCTTAACCCGATCAGAGCCCCGGGATAAGTTTATTTGGAGTTACTTCTCTTCTAAGTTTTAATTTCATTTCTTTAAAAACATTGTTATTTCTTTCTGTGGTAGATATATCATTATTACAATCATCCAGTGTGTTATTTAAAAAAAATAATGAATTACTATCAAAGTTTGTCGTATTGATGATTGACACTAAAAGTCATATGGGTATTTAAAACTGCTAATTAGGCCAAAACAGCTATTTTTAGTTTTTGAAGTTCAGCAGTTTTTGAAAATTAATATGATCACAGGATTTTATTATTTTTAAAATTAATATGATCACAGGATTTTATTATTTTTAAAATTAATATGTTCACAGGATTTTATTATTTTTAAAATTAATATGATCACAGGATTTTATTATTTTTAAAGTTACATCAGATATTTATTGAAGTAATTCGAAACCGACCTGGAAACCTCCCCATATCATATAACAGGATAATATAGTTTTGTTAAATTTTTCTCTATGCAATAATAATAATAATAAGGTAAAAATTAGTTGTGAGACAGCAGGATGTCTTCTTAGATGTCACCCTTGTAAGTGGCGCATGCCTTAATGATTAAGGTTTGGGTTCAGGATTAGGTTTAGGATTTCCTACCCTTACCCCTTAATACTGTGTCTCAGAATTCTTTTATTAGGTTCTGTCGAACACAAGACTTCCCTGTCTGTTAGTCATTGTTAAGCGCTGAAATAAACTACATGATCATATGACTCAATCACATCATTTTTACAGTTTCAAATAAACTCAGACATTTATTGTTTGGGTTTTAAAACAAGTGAAGACCTGTTTTAAAAGGCAAAGGCCACATGTCTCAGTTATAATGCAGCCCACTGCAATTGAAAATATTTTTACACGAATTAACTCTTTGGATATGTTTTTTTCTGTCTTTGTACACGTTTTGAGGGTCTTTGTACTGATTTTTTTATTTTTTTTTGTCCAGAAGGTGTGACATGTATGTGAATTACTACATGAACAACCACTGTAAGAGCATGTGGATTGATATAGGCTTTCTCATGTGAACCTTCTGCGGGGATGGAGCCATTCTCCATTAGGACAGAAAAATGATATGTTGTCACATGTCTAATCTAGCAAAATTATTTTTGGCCTGGCTTAAGTGCTACTATTTAATCTGTCCCCATCTACAGCTAGAACGTTGTTTATAATTTAGCCACATTCATTCTCTGATGTTGACAAATGTGACTTTCTCTGATGTTGAAAAAAACGTGACATTCTCTGATGTTGACAAATGTGACATTCTCTGATGTTGACAAACGTGACATTCTCTGATGTTGATAAATGTGACATTATCTGATGTTGACAAATGTGACATTCTTTGATGTTAAGAAATGAGACATTCTCTAATGTTGACAATTGTGACATTCTCTGATGTTGATAAATGTAACTTTCTCTGATGTTGACAAATGTGAATTTCTCTGATGTTGACAAATATGACTTTCTCTGATGTTGACAAACGTGACTTTCTCTGATGTTGACAAACGCGACTTTCTCTGATGTTGACAAATGTGTCATTCTCTGATGTTGACAAACATGATATTCTCTAATGTTGACAAACGGGACATTCACTGATGTTGACAAATGTGGCTTTCTCTGATGTTGATAAATATGACATTCTCTGATGTTGACAAACGTGGCCTTCTCTGATGTTGACAAACGTGGCCTTCTCTGATGTTGACAAACGTGGCTTTCTCTGATGTTGACAAACATGACTTTCTCTGACTCCATGCCCTTCTTCTCTTGCCTTGATCTTCTCTTCCAGCAAGAATATTCTGTTCTATATTGTGCTGTAAATTGTTTCACTAAATGCATATAAGTATATGAGGAGAACGAACGAACGAACTTTATTTTCGAAGGGTAAAGAATTGGGCGCGCAGGCCCGTCTAACATTCTGCCCTTCCACTCTCATTAATCTTGCATACTATATCCTTTCATTCCCACATGATGCTTTAAGCATTAATTTAAAGGCATGCAACATTATAAAGTTACCATAACAGCATTCATTTACAGTATGCAAGCATAATAATAAAAAAATGAGTAGGGTTTTTTTTTTTTTGAAACAAACAAGCTAGTAAATGGGGGAAAAAAGTAATAATAAAATAAAATAAATAAAACAATAGATAAAAATAAATAAATTCTGTAAGACGGGGGTAAAACAGTAGAATGGGGAAAAAAACACACACACAAATAGTAATACGTCTTACAAGGAGAAAGGACAGGAAAAACCTACGTTGCGGCCACAAGGCCTTCGTCAGGGACAGACAAACAAGACAGGAGGGAAAGAAAGAAAATGAGAATTAAGTAGAGAACATGAAACTATAAATATAAGAGAAAAACAACTCCCTTATGTCCAGTCACATGTCCAGTCACAGAAGCAAGATGGCTGCCACTAAACTGGAAAGCGGAAGTCGATAGTACATAAAAAAAAATAAGAAATAATGAAAATAAGGACCGGAAAAGAGTGAGGAAAAAATAAATAAATAAAAATAAAATAAAATATATAAATAAAAAAAATAAAAATAAGTAAATAAATAAAAATTAAAAAAATTTATAAAAAAAAAGAATAAAATTTAAATAAATAAATAATTTTAAAAAAAAAATATGTGATATAAGCGATTATGTTAAAAAAAAATAAAAATTTAAAAAAAAAAAAAACCAAAAAAAAAAAAATGGGTGATCTGTTGCGTGATAAATTCTCGCAACATCGTTTTTTACAATATCTATTTTATAACGCAAGGGCAACAACTGCTTGAAATTTATAGTCACTTTTCTCGGTAAGCATTTGTCTTCTCGCGTTGGTATCGAATGCAGTTGAGTTTTTGAGCTGTGGTCATTTTGCGCTGGACTGCGCATGACTTGTCTTGCTTCTTGGTCGATCGGTTTCCGCCCACCACTAGTGGAGTGAGCGATTTGGAATGGCGAAAGAGATGCCTCGTTGAAGAGGGGGTCTCCGCTATTTTTTGTTCTGTCAGGGATGTGTAGTCCTCTTAATGGATATTTCGTTTATTCGAGATAATACCTCTAGTGTTTCCCACATGTCGGGGGGCGTGATATTTCTGTGTATTTCATGAAAGCAAGGTAAATTGACTTTTTCATTAACTCTATCGATTTTTGGTCGTGAACGATTTCTGGTTCATAGCCTGTCTTCGAAAGTCGTCGTCACGAGATGTTTTCCTAGCTCACATGTCGCTGTATTGTGTTGCATCGGTTGATGCAGGTCCCAAGGACTATTACTTGCTACTTTGTTAAATGAACTAGGTTTGGAAAACCTTTATTATCTAGAGGATATTTTTGAGGACATTATTTATACTTCGGCAGACGTGTCTGTCTTGCTGATGTCAGACTAAGGAGAGTGAACTGATCTCATACATCTGGTTATCTCCTGGCTGTTATAGAAAAGGATGGAGTTTTTCACCTGACTACATTTACAGCACTATGAAATATAACATGCATCTGACTCATCATTGTAATGCTGTCTACCGTCTATTGCTGTATTGAATGTTGCTGTGATAATGACTGTTTGATGTGTCTACATATTCGCGTAACCATTTTGTCACTGTGGCGTCCACAATAAATAATGAAGAAAAACGTCAACGGCTGTTTCAAGAATCATTGACTTTATACGTCGTGAATTTACTGACGTCCTATGTGGATTGCCCTGTTATTTTTAAAACATTGTTTTTACTGAAAACAAAATCTGCACACATAAATAAAAACCAGTAGGATACATCCATAATCATCATAAAAATGGCATCACGCATCAAAGTAGACAGTCATAATACAATAGGGACTAGATAGAGAAAGGCGTCTCAGACAAAAGAATGTTGGGTATTCAAGCCGTGTGGTTTAAGGCAACCCATAAGATGGATGAGGCGTTGTTCCTGGCGAAACCGACTGTTGGCGTTCGAGGAACAGGATCTGATGGCTGTCACCTGGATGTCAGTGGCACCGTGGTGGTCCGGGCCATTGAAGTGGATGGCCACAGGTGTGGATTTAAACTGAGAGATGTCGTAGAGGTGTCTGCAGAATCGGTCGCCCAGTCGTGTGCCCGTTTGGCCGATGTAAGTAATGCAACGTTTGCATATAATAGCATAGATGACGTTGCGTGACTCACATGTGAAGCCATGGGTGATAGTGAACTTGGCGTTAGGGAACGAGACTGAACGTGTTTCGATAACATACTGACATGTCTTACATCGTGTATGGTTACATGGCTTGGTCCCAAAGTGGCCATCGTTGACGGTTTTCAAACGGCTGTGGACTAGGAGGTCCCTCAAATTTTTATCCCGTCTATATGCCAGCAAGGGTGGCTCACTAAACACTTCCTGCACCTTTGGGTCAGCTTGGAGGAGAGGAAGGTGACGATACAGGATCCTTTTGACAGCAGTGTTGTGAGGGTGATAGGTCATTATTAACTTGACTCTATCAGAGGAGGTGTTATGGCGGGGTTTGAGGGCCTCTAGACGTGAGATAGGGAGAACATGTTCTAAGGCAGAGGTAAGAACATCCTCTGGATACTGTCTGTTACGAAAGAAGTCCAACATTTCTTGTGCTCGGCATAGAAAGTTGTCATCATCTTGGCATAACCGATGGAGACGGAGAAGTTGTGAGAAAGGCAAGGAGTCACGACAAGCCGGAGGATGAGAGGAAGTATAAAGGAGGTAACTGTGTGCATCGGTGGGTTTGTAGTACACATAGTGGTGAGGTGGGGGGGAGTGATGGTGACAACGATGTCGAGGAAATTAACAAAGACAGTGGAGATGTGAGAGGTGAATTGGATCGCAGGGTGGAAGTTGTTAATGAAGTTAATGAACCTAGATAGGTCAACCTCTGGCATATCAGTGAGACCTATGCCATCATCTATGTATCTAAGATACATCAATGGAAAAGGTCCAGAATACTGCTGCCACACCTGATACTCCAGGTAGCCCATGAAGAGGCAGGCATAACTTGGACCCATCTTGGTGCCCATGGCGACTCCACTAATTTGGTCAAAGAACTGTCCATTGAACTCAAAGGAATTAAGTCGAAGGACAAGTTCTGCAAGGCGCAGGAGAGTCTCTGTAGCAATAGAGGGGTGCGTGCGCTGGTCCAGGAAAAACCGGAGAGCACGGAGACCATCAGAGTGAGGAATGGAAGTGTAAAGTGAGCAAACATCTAACAGAAATAAATGGTAGGTACAGTCTGGGGAAAGCTGGATAGAGGAAAAAGTAGTAAGAGCATGGTTTGTGTCCTTTAAGAAGGAAGGAAGCTGCTCTACAATAGGCTGGAAGATGCCATCGAGGAAGTCTGATATATGTTCAGTAGGGCAGGCACAGGCAGAGACAATGGGTCTCCCAGGGTTAGAGGGTTTGTGAATTTTGGGAAGCATATAAAACACAGGCTTGCCCAGACAACTATTGTCAATACGGAGATGAGAAGCGCTAGAAGGTAAGGACTTATGAGCGATAAGACTTTTGATGGTGTCATGGACCAGACGATTGTTGAGGACTGTCGCATCATTGTCACGGCGCTGGTAGAAGGAGCTGTTGGTGAGCTGCTTATTACCTTCTTGGAGGTACAGGTCCTTGCGCCATACCACAATGGCACCTCCTTTGTCCGCTGGTTTGATAACAATGTCATCTCTGCGGCGGAGCTTCGAGAGGGCATGAGACTCATCAGAAGAAAGGTTGGAATAACGCAGGCGTTGAGATTGGAGTTGCTGAATGTCATGGAGGGTTTTCTGAATATATAAATCCAGAGCATGGGAAGCCCCAGGAGAGGGTGTAAAATTCTTATTCTTGGGAGGAGCGAAGCGTGCAAAGGCATCATCTGATTCAGCCTGCGATCTCTGAGGATCATCATTGTTGTGGAAATGGAACTGAAGTCGCAGACGGCGATGAAACCGATGAACATCTTGGAGGAGATTGTACTGATCAGAGGATGGTTGGAGAGGGACAAAGTGCAAGCCCTTGCTGAGGACCGAAAGCTCACCCTCAGAGAGGGCAAGATCAGCGGGAATACAAACAACCTGGGAACGAGATGGAGTAGAGGAGGCAGGGACAGTATCAGGGGTAGGACAGAGGCAGGAAAGTTTGTCCTTTTTATGGGCGGATAAAAAATCATACAGTTGTCGGTTGAGGGTATGGATAATAATGCGGATAATGGGGAAGGCAGGAAAGTAGCTGGAGGTGAGACTACGTAAGCGGAGTAGAAGCTGAGACTGCTGAGCACTGATATCTGCCAGGAGGCGGGAATGGATAGCTGCGACAGCCCGCATATGCTGGAACCCACATGTGGTCTCGATGCGCTGTAAGAGGCGATGTTCGCGAGGGTGAAGTAGGCCAGCCGAGGGGTGGAAGTGAGAAGTGAAGCCATGAGGGAGAACTTTAAGGTGGAGGCAGGTGCGGATAAAGTGGAGATGGCAAGTGAATCTAGTTTTCTTGAATGTAGCAAATGCAAAATCAATTGCAGTGCGAGATATATCAGGTGGTAAGAGGCTGAAGGAGGTGGTTATAGAAGACCGAAGTGAATTAATGAAGTGTTTCAGTGAAGGCATAGTGGCAAATCGAGTGAGACCACACACAAAAATAAAAAAATAAATAAATAGAATATAAAAATAATTTAATTTATAGGTACAAAGAATAAATAAAAAATAATAAACAATGAAAGTAGGTGAATGAATCGAAAGTAAGAGAGGAGATAACAGTGAAAAGTGAGCAGACAGGTAGACAATGCAGTCAGTTATGGGGTATGATATAAGTATATGAGGAGAACTGCCGTAAGACGGGGGTAAAACAGAATGGGGAAAAAAAACACACACACAAATAGTAATACGTCTTACAAGGAGAAAGGACAGGAAAAACCTGCGTTGCAGCCACAAGGCCTTCGTCAGGGACAGACAAACAAGACAGGAGGGAAAGAAAGAAAATGAGAATTAAGTAGAGAACATGAAACTATAAAAATAAGAGAAAAACAACTCCCTTATGTCCAGTCACATGTCCAGTCACAGAAGCAAGATGGCTGCCACTAAACCGGAAAGCGGAAGTCGATAGTACATAAAAAAAATAAAAAATAAGAAATAATGAAAATAAGGACCGGAAAAGAGTGAGGAAAAAAAAAAATAAATAAAATAATAATAATATATAAAGTGAGGGAAAAGCGATTTAAAAAAATAAATAAATAAAAAAAAAATTTTTTTTAATAAAAAAATAAATAAAATAAATAAATAAATAAATAAATAAAAATAAAATAAAATAAATAGATATAAATAAAAAATAATATAAATAAATAAATAAAATTAAAAAAAAAAGAAAAAAAAAAAAAAAAATAAAAAAAAAAATAAAAAACAAAACAACACATTTAAATATATATATATATATATATATATATATATATATATATATATATATATATATATATATATATATATATATATATATATATATATATATATATATATATATATATATATATATATATATATATTATATATATATATATATATATATACAGTACTTTGCAAAAAAAATGGCAGTCATATTTTCGCAACGCAGCACACTCATAGAAGCAAATAATAATAAAAACTGTATGTCCAGAGGAAGATTGGTATCTCCCCTATCTATTAACAGTGGTTTCAGTACAATATAATGTTGCCTTCTCCAGCAAGGCAAGCCTGGATGCGGCTAGGCATACTTCCCGCAAGTGTTTGTAGGTAATTGTGAGTCAGACCGTCCCAATATTTTTCAGCTACCTTCTTCAATTGTTCAACGTCTCTGAGTCCACTCTTTTTTAAATGATTCTTGAGTAGTGCCCAAACGTTTTCAATTGGGTTTAGGTCGGGACTATTGCTGGGCCACTTCAGCACTATCACATTCTTCTCTTGCAGCCATGCTTTGGTGGTATGAGCTGTATGCTTTTGGTCATTGTCATGTTGAAATGTGCACCCATCGGGGTACATGACCTGCATAAATGGCAGAAGGTGTCCCTCTAGTATGTCAATGTACCTTTCTTTCGTGAGAATTCCTGTGAAAACACACAGTGGGGTGGCACCTCTTGCTGCCACCCCTCCCCAAAGATGGAATTTATGGGTATGTTTCGGTCGCTGGTACACAGGCGTTACAGAGTCTTTCATCCAAATATTTATTTGAGCAGGATAAGACCAAACAGAACATTCATCTGAAAAAATCCCATTGTCCCATGACAAATTTTGGTGTTCGTGGCACCAGTTCAAGTGCATCTTTTTGTGAGTCTCTGTGAGAAATGGTGACGAAATTACCCGCTTTTTTGTGTAATTCATCCTGTGTAGCTCCCGGTTGACAGTAGCATTAGATACCTCTGGGTTTCCCAAATCGATCATGCGCTGCCGTATGTTTTCTACACTCTTCATTGGCCCAGCCCGAACGATTTGGGAGAGACGCCGATGGTCCTTTGTGTCCAAAATTCTTGACCCCCCACTAACTTCTTTTCGCTCGATTCCATTATCTGCTTTTAATTTACTCACAACTCTGTAGACAGTCCGCTCAGGAATGTTCAAGGTTTTAGAAATGTTGGAACATGTTTGATTTCCTTCATTCCAAAGTTGTGAAATTAACATACACTTTGACTTTGTGTCCATTTTCTGCCACTAGCATTAGAAATTGTCGTCTGCTCTATTATCAAGGGACTTTACTCTACGCTAATTTTTTATTAACTTTTGGTAGTGTTTGCTCACTTAAGTGGAGTGTAAATTTGGGGCAGAACATGCATATTTAATTAGATTTCAGCATATTTAGCTGAGCAATATGACTGCCATTTTTTTTGCAAAGTACTGTATATATATGGGAGCCGCGGTAGCATAGTGGTTAGTGCACTGGCTTCCTAGCGCAGTGGTCTATGGTTCGATCCCCAGATGAGGCGGAAAATTTTTAGGCCACAAACGGCTCCTGGGTCGACCCAGCCCCAAATGGGTACCAGAGCTACTCTGGGAAGGTTAAGGCGGCCGGCGTGATGCCGACCACATCACCCCTCGTGTGCTGACGGTCAAGATAATATGGGCCTAACACCATATTCCCAATATGCCTCAATGGGCGTGTAACGGGTTCCTTTACCTTTTTTTTTTTTACTGTATATATATATATATATATATATATATATATATATATATATATATATATATATATATATATATATATATATATATATATATATATATATATATATATATATATATATATATATATATATATATATATATATATATATATATATATATATATATATATATATATATATATATATATATATATATATATATGGGTGATCACATCAAAGTAGACAGTCATAATACAATAGGGACTAGATAGAGAAAGGCGTCTCAGACAAAAGAATGTTGGGTATTCAAGCCGTGTGGTTTAAGGCAACCCATAAGATGGATGAGGCGTTGTTCCTGGCGAAACCGACTGTTGGCATCCGAGGAACAGGATCTGATTGCTGTCACCTGGATGTCAGTGGCACCGTGGTGGTCCGGGCCATTGAAGTGGATGGCCACAGGTGTGGATTTAAACTGAGAGATGTCGTAGAGGTGTCTGCAGAATCGGTCGCCCAGTCGTGTGCTCGTTTGGCCGATGTAAGTAATGGTGCAACGTTTGCATATAATAGCATAGATGACACATCTCATTACTGATTATACTAGGTACAGCACACACCTCATTACTGATTATACTAGGTACTGCACACATCTCATTACTGATTATACTAGGTACAGCACACACCTCATTACTGATTATACTAGGTACCGCACACATCTCATTTCTGATTATACTAGGTACAGCACACATCTCATTACTGATTATACTAGGTACAGCACACATCTCATTACTGATTATACTAGGTACAGCACACATCTCATTACTGATTATACTAGGTACAGCACACATCTCATTACTGATTATACTAGGTACAGCACAATCTCATTACTGATTATACTAGGTACAGCACACATCTCATTACTGATTATACTAGGTACAGCAACATCTCATTACTGATTATACTAGGTACAGCACACATCTCATTACTGATTATACTAGGTACAGCGCACATCTCATTACTTATTATACTAGGTACATCACACATCTCATTACTGATTATACTAGGTACAGCACACATCTCATTACTGATTATACTAGGTACAGCACACATCTCATTACTTATCATCATCATTTCCTTTTATTGCTCCCTATGGAGCAGGGAGCTACCATCATTGATCAGCTGGAAGCCAGCACCACATCATTGATCAGCTGGAAGCCAGCACCACATCATTGATCAGCTGGAAGCCAGCACCACATCCTTGATCAGCTGGAAGCCAGCACCACATCCTTGATCAGCTGGAAGCCAGCAGAACATCCTTGATCAGCTGGAAGCCAGCACCACATCATTGATCAGCTGGAAGCCAGCACCACATCATTGATCAGCTGGAAGCCAGCACCACATCATTGATCAGCTGGAAGCCAGCACCACATCATTGATCAGCTGGAAGCCAGCACCACATCCTTGATCAGCTGGAAGCCAGCACCACATCCTTGATCAGCTGGAAGCCAGCACCACATCCTTGATCAGCTGGAAGCCAGCACCACATCCTTGATCAGCTGGAAGCCAGCACCACATCCTTGATCAGCTGGAAGCCAGCACCACATCATTGATCAGCTGGAAGCCAGCACCACATCCTTGATCAGCTGGAAGCCAGCACCACATCCTTGATCAGCTGGAAGCCAGCACCACATCCTTCATGTGTTCTTGCAGCATTAGTTTCTCAAGTGATTTATTTTGTGTGATCAGGTTGTCAGCCATGTTGACAGTCAAATATAAGTTGCCTGATAAGATATGACTCAAGGAACAATAATCCTGTTAGTACTTTGTCTCCCAAGAAGGCCTCATTTGTGCACTGTTATCAGTTGTCATTAATGTGTTATTGTCATCATCATCATCAGTTGCCATCTCCACAACGAAGGTTGGCTGTAATGGATCTCCAATGTCTTCTGTCTCTTGCCTTGGTGGTACACTCTGATAGACTCTTTCCCGTCCATCTCTTGATGTTATCTTCCCACTTATAGCGCTGTCTTCCCCTTGCACGTTTGCCTTCAACTCTCCCTTCTGTTATGGTCTTCTGCAAGGTGTTATGCCTTTTTATGTGGCCAAAGTATTTTAGCTGCCGAACTTTGACCTCTCTCATTAGTTCTCTTTTCATACCTAGATTTTCTAGGACCTCCTTATTTGTTTTCATCTCTTTCCATGAGATACGCCCCATTCTTCTATATATCCACATTTCAAGAGCCTCAATTCTTTCTTCCAAATGCTTATTCATCGTCCATGTTTCTGCACCATACAGAAATGCAGAATATATATAACACTTTATGATTCTCAGTTTTAATTTGTGAGATAACTGTTTGGATGTCAGTATATGTTTCATGTTATTGTACAGTAACTGTAAAGTAACTCTGTCTTTTGTGACCCTCTGAGACAAGCAGATGCACATGTTTTATTCTTTCTATTGCAGCTTCTTCATCACTTGCAAGATTTTTCTCAACGCTTGGTTTCTCGGACTCATGAGCTCGGCCAGGAAATGGATGGTTTGGTTCATGAGGCAAAGGTGAATTGTTATGAAAAACAGGAGTTAAGGGTTTAAGAAGGGAAAAACAGGACCATTAATTTGTCATGGAAAACTACTGTTTAGCTAATCTGTCACATCATCATGGGCCTTCATTTTTCTGGAAATTAGATGCTGAACATTGCCAATATCTCCTCTTTTTTGTTTTGATTGTTTTTATTTTTCCCTAACTGCAATTTTGTGTTGATAGTCCAGTTTCTCCATTCTCTTACTGGTCAATCTCATTCCAATATGTCAGACAAGGTGTACCCTAAAGAACTCTGAGTAATGTCAATATAAACAACTGTGGACTTTCAAGACCATAGTTAGGTTTATGTCATGATGCTACAGTAATAAATTATGAAGAGGCCAAGAGATTTATCAGGAGCAGATGTAGGAACAAGTGGGAAGCAATACATCCAGTCCACCTATAAAATGTTTAACAGACGTGAACAAATGTTTATCTTTAGATTCTGCACAGGCAACAACAGAGTGAAATACCATCTATTCAACAAGCTAAAGAAAGGTATTACTGTTGCACTGATAACATGACTACTGAACATCAACTGTAAAAGTGCCCAATATATGAGAAACAGAGAAAGCTCATATGGCTGTCACTAGTCCTATACCAGGACAAACTCTATGGATATACCAATAACTTCAGGCTGACCACTTACAAAAAATATATTGAAATTGGCACCTGAAAGTGTTTAAAAAAGAAGAAACAGGATGTGCCCACAAAAGTTACCAGTTAGGTCTATATCAGACAAGACACCTTGAAGGAAAATTATGTGTATATTTAAAATAAGATATATTTTCCTGAATTGCAGAGTAGGCCAATGTCAAACATGGGGTGTCTTCAAACACTCTGGGGATAGGTCTGTGTCAATCAAAATATGGATGTCATCTGAAAAGAGGGAAGTAGTAAGAAAGCACTATCATAGTGTTGAGCATCTTTGGTGCAGGCACCAGTTTCATATTTGGGCGGCCCAAAGTGTCGTGCATCTTATTCCCTATAATTGACTCTTGAGGCTCTAAAACTCAACACAGGGAGTTCTTCAAGTTTGCAGACACTGGACTGCAGCTTACTGGGGCCACTTAAACAATGTGAAAAAAAGCCATTGTTACCTCTGGCTGTAAGGTGTTACATTTACCTGCTTGTCTCTTATAACTGGTTGTTTGCAAACTACAGACAGGTTTTATTTTAGTTCTAAGTGATAATTTACAAATAAGAAGCCAAATGTTTTGTCTAATCTTACTTCCAGTTTTTGGTTTACTGACAAGCAAGTTTTGTCAAATGTTAGTTCTTATTGCTGATTTTCAATCATCAAAACCAGATTTTTCCAAATCTGAGTTTTAAGTGCTAGTTTACAAACATGAAACAACATGATCAAGTCTGAGTTTTAAGTGCTAGTTTACAAACATGAAATAACATGATCAAATCTGAGTTTTAAGTGCTAGTTTACAAACATGAAACAACATGATCAAATCTGAGTTTTAAGTGCTAGTTTACAAACATGAAACAACATGATCAAATCTGAGTTTTAAGTGCTAGTTTACAAACATGAAACAACATGATCAAGCCTGAGTTTTAAGTGCTAGTTTACAAACATGAAACAACATGATCAAGTCTGAGTATTAAGTGCTAGTTTACAAACATGAAACAACATGATCAAATCTGAGTTTTAAGTGCTGGTTTACAAATAACAAGCCAAATGTTTCGTTAAATCTTAGTTGTAAAGTTTGATGTACTAACAACAAACAGATTTTGTCAAATTTTAATTCGAAATCCTGATTTATGAAGAAAATACAGCGTTGCCAAAGTTTTGAATGCATTAGGCCAATCAATGCTATGTTGATCAGCTTACCATGTCACATTAGCTGTAAGTCCTGTATGTGGTAGGACATGAGTCACTGTCCTGCTCTTTATTGTTGTATTATCACAATGTAAGTCCTGCGTGATGTGATGAGTCAGTGTCCTGCTCTATATTGTTGTATTATCACAGGTATAAGTCCTGCATGATGTGATGAGTCAGTGTTCTGCTGTTCATTGTTGTCATATCACAGTTGTTGTAAGTTCTATATGTGGTAGGGTCAATGTCCCACTCTTCATTGTTGTCATGTCACAGGTGTTGTAAGTCCTGGATGTGGGAGGGTCAATGTTCTGCTCTTCATTGTTGCTATCTCATAAATCCTGTAAGCTTTGTATGTCTTCTTCTTCATCCGTCCTTAGCCAACGACCGGCAAAGCAGTCAGTGGCCATTACGCCTAGTGGCGTCTTAAGGGCAACAGCGAATAGATTTTCTCTGCCGTTGTTCCCATCACGCCTAATGGCATCTTTAGGGCAATGACAAATCAATCCATTTGTTGTTGTTTCCGTAATCAAAGTGACTGGCAAACGGGTGATCAGCCCGTTGGGAAGCTTTGTATGTAGTAGGATATAAGCCAGTGAAGTGTTCTGTATTATTGTCATGTCACAGATATTGAAAGTCCTGTATGTGATAGTGTCAGCTGTTCAATGTTATCATCTTCCAGGTGTTGTAAGTCCGAAACATGAGAGGACATCAGCCAGTGTCTTTCTGTTCATTGTTGTCATGTCAAAGGTGTAAGTCCTGCATGTGATATTACATCAGCCCAGTATCCTGCCCCTTCACTGTTGTAGTAGTGTAAAGTCCTGTATGTGATATTACATCAGCCCAGTATCCTGCACCTTCACTGTTGTAGTAGTGTAAAGTCCTGTATGTGATATTACATCAGCCCAGTATCCTGCCCCTTCACTGTTGTAGTAGTTTGAAGTCTTGTATGAAGTTTTATACACCATATATGTTCTTTGTGACAAGAATACAAATGTGTTTTTATTTAACAACAACAGTTGTGACATTTTGTTTTCCTCCACAGTTGACCAGTATGAGAGTCAACAATGTCATCAACAATTTTATTATGCTGGCAAACATCCAGTTTGTGGAAAACGTGAGTCACCCTCAATAACATTATAACAGAAACAATATTAAGTTAGGCAACGGGCTGATCACCCGTTTGCCAGTCACTTCGATTACGGAAACAACAGCAAATGGGTTGATTTGCCGTTGCCCTAAAGACGCCACTAGGCGTGATGGGAAACAATGGCAAAGAAAACCTATCTGCTGTTGCCCTAAGACGCCACTAGGCGTAATGGCCACTGACTGCTTTGACGGTCGGTTGCTAAGGACGGAAGAAGAAGAAGAATATTAAGTTAAATGTTATAGACACTGTATGGAAAGCAATCAAACTTTATGAGCTAATGATGTAATGAAGCTGTCTAAAAGAGGAGCTTCATATTGGCATAGCAATTAGAGAACTGGTCTCTCACAGCAAAGATACTGAGTTTGAAACACAGTGGTGTCTTGCTCCAGTCTGCCGAGCTGTAAATAGGTACCTGACTCTTCTCTTGAGTTAGGAATTGCAAGGGCGTGAGGAAGTGAACTGGTCAACCCACTTCTCAAAGCTGGACCTTGTATAATGAAGTCTCTAACACTTCACTGCACCACAGCCGTATCTATGGGACTACCTTTATCTTATCCATAAGAGACATAGAAGATAGAATCAAACCTTTATCTTATCTGTAAGAGACATAGAAGATAGAATCAAACCTTTATCTTATCCGTAAGAGACATAGAAGATAGAATCAAATCTTTATCTTATCCGTAAGAGACATAGAAGATGGAATCAAATCTTTATCTTATCCATAAGAGACATAGAAGATAGAATCAAATCTTTATCTTATCCGTAAGAGACATAGAAGATAGAATCAAACCTTTATCTTATCCATAAGAGACATAGAAGATAGAATCAAACCTTTATCTTATCCATAAGAGACATAGAAGATAGAATCAAATCTTTATCTTATCCATAAGAGACATAGAAGATAGAATCAAACCTTTATCTTATCCATAAGAGACATAGAAGATAGAATCAAATCTTTATCTTATCCATAAGAGACATAGAAGATAGAATCAAACCTTTATCTTATCCATAAGAGACATAGAAGATAGAATCAAACCTTTATCTTATCCATAAGAGACATAGAAGATAGAATCAAATCTTTATCTTATCCATAAGAGACATAGAGATAGAATCAAACCTTTATCTTATCCATAAGAGACATAGAAGATAGAATCAAATCTTTATCTTATCCATAAGAGACATAGAAGATAGAATCAAATCTTTATCTTATCCATAAGAGACATAGAAGATAGAATCAAACCTTTATCTTATCCATAAGAGACATAGAAGATAGAATCAAATCTTTATCTTATCCATAAGAGACATAGAAGATAGAATCAAACCTTTATCTTATCCATAAGAGACATAGAAGATAGAATCAAATCTTTATCTTATCCATAAGAGACATAGAAGATGGAATCAAATCTTTATCTTATCCATAAGAGACATAGAAGATAGAATCAAACCTTTATCTTATCCATAAGAGACATAGAAGATAGAATCAAACCTTTATCTTATCCATAAGAGACATAGAAGATAGAATCAAATCTTTATCTTATCCATAAGAGACATAGAAGATAGAATCAAACCTTTATCTTATCCATAAAAGACATAGAAGATAGAATCAAATCTTTATCTTATCCATAAGAGACAGAAGATAGAATCAAACCTTTATCTTATCCATAAGAGACATAGAAGATGGAATCAAATCTTTATCTTATCCATAAGAGACATAGAAGATAGAATCAAATCTTTATCTTATCCATAAGAGACATAGAAGATGGAATCAAACCTTTATCTTATCCGTAAGAGACATAGAAGATAGAATCAAATCTTTATCTTATCTGTAAGAGACATAGAAGATAGAATCAAATAGTTGTAGAATCTCTAATTTGTGTCATTATCATTCATCATCATCTTCATCAACCTTCAGTTCCTTATGGAACAGAATATCTACGGTAAACTACAAGAAAAGATCTTTGTGAGAACAATAATGAACCACCTCAAAAATGCACAGATCCTCCCTGATACCCTGGGAAGCTGTAGGCCCATGAAAGTAACATGGGGCAACGCTGGAACATTTGCTTATGATGTGTACAAGGGGTTCCAGGGTAAACAAGAAATGGTAGCTGTAGCGATTGACCTAGAGGATGCTTATAACAGCGTGAACTTTGAAACCTTAAATGAACTGTGTAATGGCTTGTGGTGTTAACCCTTGCCCAAAAAGATTGGTAATGGCTGCCTTAACTGAGGGAGCAGTTGCATTTTGCTTGGGAACATGGACATCAGACCCAATGCAGATTTGCCCGGGACTACCCCAGGGTTCTCCACTATCACCGTGCTGTTCAACATCTACACAGCAAAAGTAGCCACCATTCAGCCAACTAGGCTGGGATGAACATTGACTTTTGCAGATGACATACTCATTTACAGGACTGGCTCTGACCAACAGGAAATGGTCATTAGCATACATGGGACACTACATGAGATGCTTAAATGGTTAGAGGAAACTGGCTCTAAAGTCAATCCCAACAAGGCCTGCATGATATGGTGCTCCTTGAACAACTCCATAGTGAATGCAGACTTTCCAGATATTACTCTCAGTGGACAGAAAATTGAAGGACAAGACAAATTGAAGTACCTTGGAGCAACATTTGATCGCTGGTTATCGTATAAGCACCATGTTGATCACATCATACAGAAGTGCATTAGAGGTCTGGCAGCTCTAAAAACAATGGCCGCAGTGTACCTGGAGCAGAGATTACTATTTCTCCTGTATCATTAGCTAGTCATATCGGTTATTGAGTATGGCCTGGGAATACTCATGCTATCAATATCACAATGTGAATGACTGGAATGTATTCCAAATGAAGGGATGCATATAGTCTTGGGCTGTACACGAGATAACCCCATTGTGATGCTTGGATTGTTGTCAATTAGTTCCAGAAATGCGATGGCCCAGCCAAAAGCTTATTTGCAAGTAACCACAGACAAAATGCTTCCTCTGCATGGAAACATAGCTGTCATTAAGAGAGCGAGAATAGAGAGGGGGATGTCATGGATTGTACAGACAGAGGCAACGATTAAGCAGGTGACCACAATTGAAAATATATTCAAGGGAGAAGAATGGAGTAAGTCAGGTGAGAACTGGGTGAACTACCAGGAAGTCATCATCAGCCTGGGTAGAGAGTGCAGAAGTTGGGTCAATGGGAGGGCAATGCTGGAAATTGATCAGCTGATAAATAATCATGCTGGGGACAATGATGCCATACACTGATTGGTCTGTAATCCATGGTGAGAAATCTGGACAGGGCTTCTCTGCAAGAGTAAAGGGCAGAATCGTCACTGAACATAGCAGGGCGTATATGATAATAACCTCCAGCATGAGAATGGAGGTAGAGGCAGCTACTGCAGCCATACGCTGGCTGTCTAAAACTTCATTTACAAGGGCAGTTATTGTATCAGACTCACAGTCCATGCTTCAGAAGGTCCAAAGTGGATGGCTCTGGGATGAATGGAAAACCTCCATGGAAGCCTTGAGTCTTCAGGAACTGATGTGAATTTACTATCCTGGTCATGCAGAGGTATGTGAAAATGAAAGAGCTGACAGACTAGCTTCAAGAGCACCCATAGACGGTGCATTGGATATGGATAAGGGATAGATGCTGAGCAATTATGGATCGCATATTAGAGAATGACATTACAATTAATGAATCTTCAAGGCTAAGACTGCTGGAATTTGGCATCAAATGTAAGACCAGCAGAGATGAACATATGAGAGGAAGCATCTGGCGTGTTTACAGCCAGCATGCAACAGGAACAGTTAGCATACATACCCTTTGACATTTACTGAGGGAGACTGAGCACCTATGGGTTTGCCTGGAGTGCAAGGACGTCGATTCTGATCAACAATAATAATAACAATAAGGAACATCAGCCTTTAATAAATTAATTCTAAGCTTTTCCTATCCTGTGCCATCCATTCAGTGTCTTCTAATGTCCTTGTTGTCTCTGTCATGTCGTCTTTGGTTTCCTTCTACATTTTTGTTTAGCATCACTCTTCCTCTCTTTCCCTGGAGATTCCAGATCAAGGCCTGCCTTGTCATGCTATCAACAAATGTCATCAGTTTGTGAAATAAATGTAGATTTAAACACAGCAATTTTGTTTCAATAAAACACAAGTGTTCCAAGATGATATGCTTGTAAATTGAGGTCGATCAAAAAGTTTGTGCATATATTTTTTAATGAAAATACACAGTGATACATTTTTGTTATGTGCATAATGTGGAAGCTTTATGTGGCTACTACTCCGTGTAACTACTAGATGTGGTGAGACACTTTTTCTAAAACTACTTTAACTGTTTTAAAATACTGACAGTCAACTTGCGACCCACAAGCCATATGTGGCCCATGAAGTTTATTCTTGTGGCCCACCATAAGATAACTGAAGTATGTGATTTGACAGTTTATTAACCAAACTGTGTGGCAAGCACAAAGACCTTTTGAATATAATTTAGACCCCATAAATTTGTTTCCTCTATTGGCTAAGACACTGCTGTTGCTAATCCCACTTTTGTTGTTAACTTCTGCTTTTATTTACTTTGTTTTGTCAAGCCTTTCTGTCCTGTGCCATCAGCTCAAGGTCTCCAGTTCTCTTCTCCATGTGTTTTTCATCATCAATTTTCTTTGTACTCCTTATAGAGCATGGAGCCACCATGGCAGTTGGTCCTGTTACAGGAAACCTGCACCACACAGTCACATGATCTTGTAGTGGAGGTTCCTGTGGCACTTTGTTTGACATGTTGATGTTGCCAGTTCCATGTACAACCTTACACTAGTCACCTTGAACAACGTGCCTGAGTGTGCAGTAGTCATATTCTTTATTTGTCTCTCTGTGTGTTTTCAGTTTCCCTTTGTTTCTTGCTCTGGGGTTTCAGAACAAGAACTGCCTTGTAATGCTATCAGCAGGTTTATTCAGTGTGGTTCTGTCTAACACCAGCATCTCCTCTTCACCTTTTATAAGACCTGCTACAATAATAAATATTACTTTTTTTGCCACCAGCTTATACTGACTACAAATGTAGCAGATATACCTGTTTATTGGTTTCGTATGGAATGCGGCCAGGCTTCTGTTATACTGTGTTTGTTTAAGATGTAATCATCTTTCTGGACATCTTACAGATTCTGAAAATATCAAGCCACAGAAGGTGGTTATCACAGGTTTATAACATAGAGCATTACTCTGCAGAAGTTTTCTGATAATACAAATAACCATATATTTTTTTTAATCAATTGTTTCGAACCGTCAGAGAGTGTACGATGAAGATCTGAGCCAAGAACCAGTTTCAAAGGAAGACAAAAAGTCTGAGCAACAGGTAAGCTTCAACTTGTTAGTCTGCTTTCAGTATCGAGGATGAGAAGAATAAAGGAGGTTACCTCTCTTGCTTCTTCAAGTATCTTATCATCATCACATCATCAAATCATCATCACATCATCATCACATCATCATCAAATCATCATCATATCATCATCATATCATCTTCACATCACACCATCATCATTATTATATCATTTCCCATTTGCCTCCTTAAGAAGCATGGTCCACCACCACCACTATAGCAGCCCCCTCACCCAACCTTCCAGGAAGCCTGTTGTCAAACATTCATGTGCTCTTGCTGCAGTGGTTCCTGTAGTAGTTTGTTTTAAATGATGTTGTCAGCCTCAGGCTCAACCTCACGTTTGTAGCATGTCTGGGAGGTCAGTAGCCCTGTTCTATCTTTGTCTCATCAGAGACTCCCCTAAGAACTACATGGATCTAAATATCTTTTTGCTCTGAGAGAATTGCAATAACAAAACTATATATACATTTTTGCTTCTTTTACACATTAAATCAAATAAAAATTGGTAGCATTTCTTGTACCACGAGATCCAGTTTCTGGAAAAGATTGAACGGTGGGTAATAGAAAAGAAGAAACAAATTGTATCTGATGAAAAGTTAAGCTTTTGTTGAGCTAAATGTTTTTTGGGTCCAGCAGATGTCAATGATTTGATTGTACACATCTTTATGTGAACTTTTCCCTCAGGAGAAGACGAGAGACCAGAGAGAAGCAGAGCTTATTCCTCGAGTCATTTGTGCCCTCAGACTGGGCATTGATGTCATTGATAAGGCATTTGAGAAAGTAGAATCCATGGCAGTTGACTCTGATTCTGAGGACGAGGACAGTGCATACAAAGCAGAACCTATCTTGGAACCAAAGGTAGGCTTCTGTCTGAGATGATATATGTGTTGTGTTTGTTACGATGTGAGACGGTTGTGTAGTTTTTATTGTAATGTGAGATGATTGTGTCATTTTTATTGTGATGTGAGATGATTGTGTCATTTTTATTGTGATGTGAGATGATTGTGCCATTTTTATTGTGATGTGAGATTATTGTGCCATTTTTATTGTGATGTGAGATAGTTATGTCATTTTTATTGTGATGTGAGATGATTGTGTCATTTTATTGTGATGCGAGAATATATATCTGTGTTATGTTTGTTGGGCTGTGAGATGATTGTGCCATTTTTATTGTGATGTGTGATGATTACTTCATTGTTTCCTCTCTCTTTTTTTCTTACTATTTTTTTTTTCTGTGTGTGTATGTGTGTTTTATTTTTAACATTAGTGAATGCAATGGTATTATTAACTACTTTCTGTTGAAATTGAGAACATGCTAATATGAAATCACTTTTAGAATTGTATTATTTCAGGGCAGAAATGTAAAAAAATCAATAATGCCTATTTCTTTACCCTGATGAGTGTCACGAAGTGGTTTTACTTTTATAGAGTGTGCCTGAATGAAAGCAAGACCCTAGTATGAGAAAGTCTGAGAAAATAGAATTTAGATGGAAAATGACATGCCTGTGGACAGATGAGACTATTGGCTCAAGGGCTAGACCCAGGATTTGAATCTCCCCTTGCCGCTTCGTGACCTTTTAGAATGGCTATAGTCTCGCCCTCCTCTGACTCCCTTGACACACAAGGAGATAAGGTGTATAAATACGACCACAAACACCACTATACAGACAACATAGAGTAAGTATAGTAAAGAGTAGAAGCTGATCCAGTGTACAGTAAATATATATATTTATTTACAAAATAAGGCATAAAAATTCAGCATACATCACAACGTATCAATGGCGTGCGCTGTTGCACGGCCTGAAAACAAAATAACAATTAAATTAAGAGACACTAGAGACAAAAAAAAAAAAAAACCCCCAATCACATTCACTCTTTCTGTCACCCTGCTGAGGAGCAATAAAAATGGTTAGTGATTAAAACCAACTCTAATTTGGTGGGGCTGTCACTTTAGCCTCCACTCTCTACCATTAATAAGCTTTCTACTGTCTCAGTCCTGGTGACTCTTCCTCAACGAACGGCTACACAGCTTTCTACTTGTTAGGCGCTATGCGCCGATAACTACACCACAAGAAATGCTAAAATAATAGACTTGGTTTTTCGAACGCAGACTCAGTGTCTATCCGTCAAATGGATACTGAACAGACCCTACTGGTCCTGTCTATTGTCTCCCTTTTTCTCTAACTCTCTCTCTCTTGGTCTCAGTGTCTCTCTAACACTCGAGGACTGATCATGCGGCGTCTCCAGTACTCTCTTCTCTCGTTTCTATCAGGACCTAGGTATGGTAACCCTGTCACCTGTTCCTGATTTTGGTGATGACGATGTTCGGATATCAAGCATGAGGGACTTGATTAACTGTAGACGCTTCTCTGCTGCTGAACAAACTTTCCCCTTTTCTCCCACTCCGGATTTAGAGGAAGACACAGCCTTGATTTCTGGCTGTATGAAATTACACCAGTCTCCGACCTCGTGTCGTTGTTGGAGACTATAATAGCGACGAGCTCGGGCTGTATGATAATTAAACCCGTTCCCGCTTGTCGTAACACGGTCTATTCTTCTCTCCATCTTTGTCTCCCTTCTCTTCCCTTCTTTCTCTCTCTCCTTTATTCTCATTAATTTTCATGTTACACTACGGTATTTTCGGCGCTGTAGTCAGCGTTTCTCTCTCAGACATCACGGCGCTTACTAATGGTTACTGAGCAAATATCGCAAACGCATCAACACCAGGTTATAACACATGGCCAGAGGATATACCTTAATTAAGAGTAAAAGGCGTCTTAAAGTCTAGAGATCCATTGCTTTATTGCACCTTATTTGAGGGACCTGACGGAAAACGCCCCAGTGTCAAATTTCATTGCATCAGCCAGCACGTGTATGCCTTCTAGGAGTAACCAGTAATTACGGGGCGGGGAAGCTTTCTCACGCAAGACGGTTTGCAACTGCATCACACGATCTCAGGTTCAGGGAGAGAATTTACGTGTTATTACGTCGGAATGATTTAGAACACGTGAGAAGAGATTCATAAAATCTAGAAGCTTAGACGAAAACTTCACTTACACGCATGCCTTCTGGGCCGAGTGCATCTACATGGCGAGGAATTCTACATTACAAGCACTTTGGTATTAACCAAGCGGTGTTGTATGATTTCACTCTGTGCAGACTTTTAGGTTTCTGAGCGGACAACATTCGCAGTTGCAGAATTCAGTGTCCGGCGCCTGACGGTAACAGACAGACAGTCTTTTGACCGAGCAGCAGAACCAAAAGCCAGAGATCTCGTCAACTCCCTAGCATAAAGGAGCACAGATCAACGCTCGCACGTGTAATGTCATATCGCTGCAGGACGACAGCACCTAACAACCTGCGCCAGGGCTGACAACATCGGATTACAGATAAGTCCAAAAGCATAAGGATTATTTTCCTCAAGAAATCTCAGAGATCTTATTCAAATTCCAAACAGAACTTTCACATAGATACTCACGGAACTAATTTTAAAGTGCCTTCCAGGGTATTACAAAGTGAACATTACATTCAACAACATTAGGCAACTCTCCTGATAGTTACACCAGTGCTAATGATGATTAGTAGGACATACTAGGACTTTTAGTCATTCAGTGTTTATGTCCATATTATTATTTTCGTTTATCTTTTCATTTTCTTTGTGTCATATATGTGGTTTAGGGATTAAATATCTGTACATAAGTTATATCATCTACCAAGTGGTCGACTGAGTTTCTTACATGTACTGTCTCTTAAATCCATATATTTGTCATTTCCTCAGTATGAGAGGATGGGGGCTTAATAACAATTATAATATTCAGTAAGAATAACAGGGGAAATTTGTCGCAAGGAAACAGAATCCATTCTCATGTGCCCTTCTGAGAAATTATCTCTTTGTGAGAATATTCGCCTTCCTTTCACCCCTTACTTGTATAGGAATCTAACAATTAACGAGCCACTTCTGAGATCCTATATATCTTTCTTACATTTCTCAATTTACAACTTTCTTATCCAACTGTGCTGTGACAATTAATGTCCAGTTCGGGATAACGGCACGACAATTGGAGGCTATGTCCGGTATCTAGATTATAACTCTAGAGAACCTTTTCTACCTCTTGCATTCCTATAGTTCTCCACTGAGAACATATATCTCTAGGATCTGACTTTTTTTTACAACACTAGGGATTTTAGTATATATACACGTACATACCTCTTAGATAACGAGATATTGCAATATCACGATTAATTCTTTTTTGATGGATAGAACTGGGAAACCAGATCTTTATTTGTAAACACAGCGAACTTTGAGTTCAGCGAATTTTTTTTTACCTGTAAGCGAAGCTAAAAATAGTAACTGGGTCAACGCACTAACGACATTGTAATCATAAGAACGAATATAAAAGATCTGAGTAGAATCTGAGGAAATCCTTATGCTTAATTATATGTTGTATTATATACTTAGTATTATACTTTGTATTAATGAGATAATTAATCGTTGTATTAATATATCTTATTGTTGGTATTTGTTAGAAGTATACTTTGTTACAGTTGTAATTAGACATACATTTGAGTTGGTCATTAGCATATTATTTGCAAGTCATACCAACCTGTTCAGAGTGAATCACCACTGCTAAAATGGACGAAACAATGGAATTGGATGAGTGGAGAGCATTCTGGACAGAGTTAGCCATTGAGTGCGAACTCTCCGGAGAAGAGCTAGATACTTTCGTTTCACGGGAGATGGAAAAATGCAGGATGAGGGAGGAAGAGAGACAGCAACACAAATTAAGGATGGAAGCTTCGGATGCGGAACTACTGCGTCTCGAAACGATGCAGCCTAGAATGAGCTCCAAGACCTCAACTTCCTCCAGCCCCTCACCTCCGTCAGTTAAGTTACTCCCGCAGGTAGCACCTCAAACTGTACCAGAGAGAGTCAGGTCTGTTAGTCAAACCCTATTACCAGAAAGAGAAGAGGGGCGGCTTTCAGAACAAAGGCATCAGGATCACTCTGAGAAGGAGAAGCGTGCAAAGGCGGATGATCTGGAAAGACCCACTTCCACCTTCTCTACGACTCACAACATTCACCCTCTGAATAAAAACAGGACCAACATAAAGCATGAAATAGCTTCGGAGATGTATGGGATGGAGAGCAATATTAGTAAGTCTTTCCGATCGGTTAACCACAGTAATAAAAACGGCAGGCACCGAATCCGAAACATACAAACTGTCAGCCCAGCGCAAGGCCCGCCATGTAAAGGAAACCCGGTGAAGTCCCGAGGTGACCTTAGGAAACCTTTGAATGAAGGTTATGCGACCGTCAATGGAAGACGAGTCATATGTCTGCTTGTACCTGATCTCGGGTTTAGTGCAGTTGCTTCATCCTCACTCGTAAACGTCGATGAAATTACTGAGGAATATGTAATGGTAAATGCACCTATGCTCCATGGGGAACCGATGGAATTGCCCATTGCAGGCTTGCACTTAGAATCTCATTATGAGACAGGATTTATTAACGCAGCAATAGTAGACGAACGCTTTTTCCCCATACCCCAAGGAGGGAGTTACTTGCTCTTAGGAAACTCAGCACATGCCATAGTGAACATGACTGAGGAGGGCGGGTAAATTCAAACGCCTATGTCAATTTCCAACATTTTTGGAGGGAAGCTGGAAACAGGTCAGAGGAATACAAATCCTGGAATCCATGGTTTTAAACCATTAAAACAAACCCCATCCACCATCCTTGTGCAAAAGGAGGTGAAAATGTGCCACAGGGAACCGTCTCCCTTGATACATGATGGTAATAAACTGCCGAATTTAGTTTCTCTGATCCTCACAGGAGAGGCAGTTTTAAAGGAGTACAACCACCCCAAAAGCAGGGAAGGCAGAAGTACGACCTCTTATCATTCAGCACTGCAAAATGTCGAAGCCGGACAAGATTCGGAAAAGCACATCAAGACTTCAAAGTCAGAACTTCGCACACATTGGCTCATGGATGAGTGTGGGACAGGCCGAATTCAGCACATCTCTAAGGCGTCCTCTATGCTACAAAATTCAATCTCAATTCGTCTCAAGAAAGAGGTTGTACAAGAGGAAATAATTTGCTTCCAAGTTAAAGGAGATCATGAAGGAACCTTAAAAGGCCCGACGCAGCCTGAGATTGCTGTAACAGGAAAGGCCGGGGAGCAGTCAGAGGTGACCCCTGCTCCAGAATATGAACACCTCCTTACAGAGGAGTGGATACAGAGAGAAATGGGAGGGAAACCCAAAGTACCTTGTGGAAAACTATTAATTAACTCACCTCTCAAGGGAGAGAGCGGTGTGTTAGAAGAGCGGTCCTCCTCTAAAATCCTTGGAGAAGGAAATATGTCTGGATTACCTAATTCAACCTCCCATCCTCCTAAGAAGAAGATTGTCTTAGATGAGTATATTTACACCCAAACTGGTGAATATATGTATGCGCCCATACGGGGCCCAACACAAACTATGGTTATCATGACCGAACGAGTTAAGAAACCTGAGTCACCCCCCAAACCCCTGCACACGGATTTAGAAAAGGCCCAGACTGAGAACATTACGTTCACGCTTTGGATTGGACATCAGTTTTACGCCCACTCGCGCCCTACAACCCAGGGAGAAGTTTATGGCGAAATCAGACTGATAGACAAAAGTATCGGCAAGAGAGGACTCAAGAACACGCCACATGTTGCATCGTCCTCGTCTAAAGCCCACTGGTTGAAAATGTGCAATTTGTCACATTTAACTCGACGTCTGAAGATCGGGATTAGGATGCACCCTATGTTAACGTCACTGACGTCTGAAGAGTCATTCTTCTAGAACTCTCATCTTTGTCTCCCTTCTCTTCCCTTCTTTCTCTCTCTCCTTTATTCTCATTAATTTTCACGTTACACTACGGTATTTTCGGCGCTGTAGTCAGCGTTTCTCTCTCAGACATCACGGCGCTTACTAATGGTTACTGAGCAAATATCGCAAACGCATCAACACCAGGTTATAACACATGGCCAGAGGATATACCTTAATTAAAAGTAAAAGGCGTCTTAAAGTCTAGAGATCCATTGCTTTATTGCACCTTATTTGAGGGACCTGACGGAAAACGCCCCAGTGTCAAATTTCATTGCATCAGCCAGCACGTGTATGCCTTCTAGGAGTAACCAGTAATTACGGGGCGGGGAAGCTTTCTCACGCAAGACGGTTCGCAACTGCGCCACACGATCTCAGGTTCAGGGAGAGAATTTACGTGTTATTACGTCGGAATGATTTAGAACACGTGAGAAGAGTTTCATAAAATCTAGAAGCTTAGACGAAAACTTCACTTACACGCATGACTTCTGGGCCGAGTGCATCTACATGGCGAGGAATTCTACATTACAAGCACTTTATTATTAACCAAGCGGTGTTGTATGATTTCACTCTGTGCAGACTTTTAGGTTTCTGAGCGGACAACATTCGCAGTTGCAGAATTCAGTGTCCGGCGCCTGACGGTAACAGACAGACAGTCTTTTGACCGAGCAGCAGAACCAAAAGCCAGAGATCTCGTCAACTCCCTAGCATAAAGGAGCACAGATCAACGCTCGCACGTGTAATGTCATATCGCTGCAGGACGACAGCACCTAACAACCTGCGCCAGGGCTGACAACATCGGATTACAGATAAGTCCAAAAGCATAAGGATTATTTTCCTCAAGAAATCTCAGAGATCTTATTCAAATTCCAACCAGAACTTTCACCTAAATACTAACGGAACTATATTTAAAGTGCCTTCCAGTGTATTACAAAGTGAACATTACATTCAACAATGTTAGGCAACTCTCATGATAGTCACACCAGTGCAAATGATGATTAGTAGGACATACTAGGACTTTTAGTCATTCAGTGTTTATGTCCATATTATTATTTTCGTTTTTCTTTTCATTTTCTTTGTGTCATATATGTGGTTTAGGGATTAAATATCTGTACATAAGTTATATCATCTACCAAGTGGTCGAGTGAGTTTCTTACATGTACTGTCTCTTAAATCCATATATTTGTCATTTCCTCAGTATGAGAGGATGGGGGCTTAATAACAATTATAATATTCAGTAAGAATAACAGGGGAAATTTGTCGCAAGGAAACAGAATCCATTCTCATGTGCCCTTCTGAGAAATTATCTCTTTGTGAGAATATTCGCCTTCCTTTCACCCCTTACTTGTATAGGAATCTAACAATTAACGAGCCACTTCTGAGATCCTATATATCTTTCTTACATTTCTCAATTTACAACTTTCTTATCCAACTGTGCTGTGACAATTAATGTCCAGTTCGGGATAACGGCGCGACACCGCTCCTCACTGCAAAAACCGTAGGTTAAGTTTCTTTTGCTTCTGACGATAACTCGAGTCCACTGACTACTGAGGTATGTCCGTGTGCCGTGGGTAAATTGGTATTTCCAATTTACGCTCCCCCACTGATTCGCCGGGACTCGCTGAAATTAAAAGAAACAGCGACTCATGTACACCCACTCTAAAATCACTTATCTCTAACATATACGATACATAAAATAATTCTATCCACGTGTCACTTCATTCTCACTCCTTCTCTCCCCTTCTCTCGTTCTGCATAACAATACATAAAATAATACTATCTCACGTGGCACTAAAATCACACTCCTCCTCCCCTTCTCTCGTTCTGAAAACCGATACCTAAAATATTCCGACCCACGTGTCTCTCTATCTAAAATCTGCCAGGTAAAATAAACAAAAGCCCAAACACCGTCTGACAGGTTACATGGCCGTTACGCATGGCCGATCACGTGTTCACACATGACAAAATAGGGAAATCCTTTTACCCATTAACACAGGAGTTTCCCTGGCTTACTCCAATTTAAATTAAACCTCGCTGTAGGACTGATTTATTTCCCCAAGCCGTATAATTCACTGATACCATAAGCTCACTGCATTCCTCACATTTAAGGCTCAGAAAAATTAACGTACACACCAAGGATTTCCCAATAAAATTACATTAGAAAATATACAGGAATAAATGGGGGTTTCCCAATATTCTACCATTAGGAGCACACGTGAGTCTCATAACTTCACACTCTCCGATCTACTGCCAAAAAATCCTAAAAAGACTTATGCACACTTTTTACGTTTACATCGTTCTACAAAGATAAAAATTAATGGCGCTACCGTTTAAACTTTAAGTTAATGTCTCCCACGAACTTAACTTACGGGCCGCGATTTCTCAAAAACCCACTAAGTAAAACGATTAAAAAAAATAGTTACATACCTATTATCGTTTTTTGTTCCCACAATGGAGACGATAATACGAAATCTTGCGGCTGACACTTATTTCTACATAGAAACCGAATCCCCATTTTCTGTCTCATTATATACAAGAGAAAACACCCACGCAAATATACTCCTACGTATCTGCTCGGACCAATGGCAGCTGTAGGAAAATCAATACTAGCCCTTACGCAAATCCCGCGTTGTCCGAAAATTTGCGTGTCTGGCGCGTCATACAGGCGTGCCCGAAAATATCGATTTTCGTAAACAATGAAATTTATGGGAATCGCGAAAAATCAGAAGAAAGTAAAACTGGCCGAGTGAAAAATAAACCTACCGACCTAAAACGAACCCATTAAAATTACCTCCTCAAAAATACCGAACACGATATATTCACATGAGAAGAAACAAGGCAAACCCATATAATTACAAAGTGAAGAGAAATGGTGAAAACTCAAACTAGAACCACAGAATCGGGCCTGTTAAAAGACAGAATTACAGTGTAGCATCACAATGAGATAAAAATTTCATTCGTTTGTTTATTCTTGACCTATAATATTGGCTGTTATTGACATGACTAGGGCTGGGAGATACGCAGAAAAACTTCCACTGATTAACCGGTCAGTTAACTGAATAATTGTTGGTCATTAGTGTAAATGTCTTTGCCTTTGAGAGGTAGCTATAGTGATTGATGAAAATACAAATACTTACTTTTCTGTGTACTAGTGCTTTACATTAACATCTTTATATTTTGAGCTTGGATGTTTCCAAAATCGTTTTGCAGAAGTTATTCATAGGCAAAATAAAGCACATCAAAAATATTTGGATAGGTAAGTGATAGATTCCAGGAATGATTTTTTTGCTTGTTATGGCTGGAATGCCTAGCTGCAGACAGTGGTGTGAGTACTTGTGTTCCACGTTTGATTTCAGATGAAACATGAGTTACCTTTTAAAACTATTACTTTCTTATTTATGTACAGTTTAACTAGTGAATATTCAAGTGCTTCAGTTATTAAAATGAACTGAACTGTGAAGGGAGACACAAAAATAGTGCAATTAAGTTTCAGAATAGTTGGCATCAGTTACATGTATATAGATAATTATTGAAGTTTCACCAATTCTTGGCAAGATGCATATCCAGAGACAAAAACACTCGAAACAAAGATTGAAACAGATATACATTTCGGAACATTTGTGACGTGCTGGGTGAATGGAAAGAGATGTCAGAGTGAAGATAAAGAATGCTACTAATCTCAGGACATACTGCCTACTAAGTGGTAGGATGTTCATTGTGACTTCACAGGCCATCAAAAGGATATTAATTGTTCATGCTAAGTGTTGAATATTACAAAGAAAAAGTGAAAATAATCTCTCAATGACCCACTGAAAATAATTATTAGCTATTCCATAGTGGACAGGAGAGGAAGCAAAGAAGGGAAGTGGATATGTTTCAGAATCTGTAAAAAAGAGGACTTGATTGTTAACCTCATAGGTGGTTAATTGCTAAGGCCCTCCTCTCTTAGCTGTTATTAACGCATCAATTCAATTCCATCAGGACCCATATATGGCGCGCTGCCTCCCATTCCTGATTGGAAGTCCCCAGTTTTTGGAAGATGATACGGTGGGGCTTGTGGAAGAAATGTCAGGTAGTGTAGACTTCCTTTGAATTTGTTTGACACAGATTTAACCTAGAGTTCTTGAAGGCACACTTTGTTTGACATTGACCTAACGCAGACTTCTTGAAAGTACACCTTCTTTGATATAATTCACTGCTCAGGGAGGCCCACCATTTTTTACATTAACCTCGAAGTTACATCCTACTTCACATAGACCTAATTCCCTGTTCTTAATGGTACACCTTGTTTGACATTGACCTCGAAGTTACATCCTACTTCACATAGACCTAATTCCCTGTTCTTAATGGTACACCTTGTTTGACATTGACCTCAAAGTTACATCCTACTTCACATAGACCTAATTCCCTGTTCTTAATGGTACACCTTGTTTGACATTGACCTCGAAGTTACATCCTACTTCACATAGACCTAATTCCCTGTTCTTAATGGTACACCTTGTTTGACATTGACCTCAAAGTTACATCCTACTTCACATAGACCTAATTCCCTGTTCTTAATGGTACACCTTGTTTGACATTGACCTAACCCTCTGTTCTTAACAGTATACCTTGTTTAACATTGACCTAACCAACAGTTCTTAAAGGTACACCTTGTTTGACATTGACCCAACCCTCAGTTCTTGAAGGTACACCTTGTTTGACATTGACCTAACCAACAGTTCTTAACAGTACACCATGTTTAACATTGACCTAACCAACAGTTCTTAAAGGTGCACCTTGTTTGACATTGACCCAACCCTCAGTTCTTAAAGGTACACCTTGTTTGACATTGACCTAACCAACAGTTCTTAACAGTACACCTTGTTTGACATTGACCTAACCAACAGTTCTTAAAGGCACACCTTGTTTGACATTGACCTAACCCGCAGTTCTTGAAGGTACACCTTGTAAATGGCTTGCTGAAACCAGTGCTATTATCATGTTACAAGACCATTAGAATGAATGCTGCTGTCAACCAGTAAGACAAAGATGATGAACTAAAGATATATTGGCATTAGTTTAGTTTCCTTTGCCAGGTCAACAATAACCTTCATATTGTGAATGTTAAGACATTTTCACAGATAAATAAAGTATTACAAATAGATAACAAGTTATAGGATGAACACAGATATAAAGTATTACAAATAGATAACAAGTTATAGGATGAACACAGATATAAAGTATTACAAATAGATAACAAGTTATAGGATGAACACAGATATAAAGTATTACAAATAGATAACAAGTTATAGGATGAACATAGATATAAAGTATTACAAATAGATAACAAGTTATAGGATGAACATAGATATCAAGAGAAAGTATCACATTTATAACAGGACACGTATACATCATCATCACCTTTCAGCTCCCCAAGGACCATGAGCCGTAAACAATCGTATACCAGGTCTTCCTGTCCTGTGCCATCAGCTTAAGGTCTGTCCATGTCTTCTTCATGCCCTTTGTGTCTGTCTCCAGTTCTCTTCTCTATGTGTTCCTTGATCTCCCTCTACCGTTCTAACCCTGTGGATTCCAGACCAAGGACTGCCTTGTAATGCTATCAACAGGTTTCTCATGTGATCAGTTTCTTCCTCTCTGTGCCCTTCCACCTTGTCTCACAGAGTCCCAGGATAACTGTTTTATAATTCCTAATGTCTGCTGCGACTTGTGCAGTTTTCTCTTGTTCATTAAAAAACAAACATTCCAGATGCTAATTCTGGAGATTTTCCTACCAAAAAAAGGTGAGTTGGCAACCCAGACTCCTTTTGGCTTTCTCTGTGCTGTGTCAAGAGCCTTCTTACCAGATGACCTTCTCCTGTCTTGGGTGGTTGAGTTGACTTATTGTTTGTTGAAAATTTTATGGTTTTAAGAATTTTCTACATGATGGGGTAACCATCTCATACCCAACCCTCCGTAGTCACCTTTTATGACATATTTGATAGCGTACAAGCTTACTTGTCTTTGTTCTATATTTGAGCCCTGGTGACACATGGGTGAGGACACATTGAGGAAACCTTATGATAACATACAATGCAGTCCTTTTTTCTGGAATCCCGAGGGTAAGAGGGTAGTGGGAGACCAAAAAATACATGGAGAAGAGAACTGGAGAAGAGAACTGGAGAAGAGAACTGGAGACACAAATGACAAGGATAAAGAAGACATGGAACAAGAACTATTTGTTGAAGACCTGCACATAAAGGCTTGGAAGCTATTTGTTGGACCTGGACATAAAGGCTTGGAAGCTATTTGTTGAAGACCTGGACATAAAGGCTTGGAAGCTATTTGTTGAAGACCTGGACATACAGGCTTGGAAGCTATTTGTTGAAGACCTGCACATAAAGGTTTGGAAGCTATTTGTTGAAGACCTGGACATAAAGGCTTGGAAGCTATTTGTTGAAGACCTGGACATACAGGCTTGGAAGCTATTTATTGAAGACCTGCACATAAAGTCTTGGAAGCTATTTGTTGAAGACCTGGACATAAAGGCTTGGAAGCTATTTGTTGAAGACCTGCACATAAAGGCTTGGAAGCTATTTGTTGAAGACCTGCACATAAAGGCTTGGAAGCTATTTGTTGAAGACCTGGACATAAAGGCTTGGAAGCTATTTGTTGAAGACCTGGACATAAAGGCTTGGAAGCCATTTGTTGAAGACCTGGACATAAAGGCTTGGAAGCTATTTGTTGAAGACCTGGACATACAGGCTTGGAAGCTATTTGTTGAAGACCTGGACATACAGGCTTGGAAGCTATTTGTTGAAGACCTGGACATAAAGGCTTGGAAGCCATTTGTTGAAGACCTGGACATAAAGGCTTGGAAGCTATTTGTTGAAGACCTATGCTGGACATACAGGCTTGGAAGCTATTTGTTGAAGACCTGGACATACAGGCTTGGAAGCTATTTGTTGAAGACCTGGACACTCAGGCTTGGAAGTTATTTGTTGAAGACCTGGACATACAGGCTTGGAAGCTATTTGTTGAAGACCTGGACATACAGGCTTGGAAGCTATTTGTTGAAGACCTGGACATCTAGGCTTGGAAGCTATTTGTTGAAGACCTATGCTGGACATACAGGCTTGGAAGCTATTTGTTGAAGACGTGGACAAACAGGCTTGGAAGCTATTTGTTGAAGACCTGGACATACAGGCTTGGAAGCTATTTGTTGAAGACCTATGCTGGACATACAGGTTTGGAAGCTATTTGTTGAAGACCTGGACATACAGGCTTGGAAGCTATTGGTTGAAGACCTATGCTGGACATACATCCTTGGAAGTTATTTGTTGAAGACCTGGACATACAGGCTTGGAAGCTATTTGTTGAAGACCTGGACATACAGGCTTGTAAGCTATTTGTTGAAGACCTGGACATACAGGCTTGGAAGCTATTTGTTGAAGACCTGGACATACAGGCTTGGAAGCTATTTGTTGAAGACCTATGCTGGACATACAGGCTTGGAAGCTATTTGTTGAAGACCTGGACATACAGGCTTGGAAGCTATTTATTGAAGACCTATGCTGGACATACAGGCTTGGAAGTTATTTGTTGAAAACCTGGACATACAGGCTTAGAAGCTGTTTGTTGAAGACCTGGACATACAGGCTTGGAAGTTATTTGTTGAAGACCTGGACATACAGGCTTGGAAGTTATTTGTTGAAGACCTGGACATACAGGCTTGGAAGCTATTTGTTGAAGACGTAGACATACAGGCTTGGAAGCTATTTGTTGAAGACCTGGACATACAGGCTTGGAAGTTATTTGTTGAAGACCTGGACATACAGGCTTGGAAGTTATTTGTTGAAGACCTGGACATACAGGCTTGGAAGTTGTTTTGTTGAAGACCTGGACATACAGGCTTGGAAGTTATTTGTTGAAGACCTGGACATACAGGCTTGGAAGTTATTTGTTGAAGACCTGGACATACAGGCTTGGAAGTTATTTGTTGAAGACCTGGACATACAGGCTTGGAAGTTATTTGTTGAAGACCTGGACATACAGGCTTGGAAGCTATTTGTTGAAGAACTGGACATACAGGCTTGGAAGTTATTTGTTGAAGACCTGGACATACAGGCTTGGAAGTTATTTGTTGAAGACCTGGACATACAGGCTTGGAAGCTATTTGTTGAAGACCTGGACATACAGGCTTGGAAGCTATTTATTGAAGACCTGGACATACAGGCTTGGAAGCTATTTGTTGAAGACCTGGACATACAGGCTTGGAAGCTATTTGTTGAAGACCTGGACACTCAGGCTTGGAAGTTATTTGTTGAAGACCTGGACATACAGGCTTGGAAGCTATTTGTTGAAGACCTGGACATACAGGCTTGGAAGCCATTTGTTGAAGACCTGGACATACAGGCTTGGAAGCTATTTGTTGAAGACCTGGACATACAGGCTTGGAAGCTATTTGTTGAAGACCTGGACATACAGGCTTGGAAGCTATTTGTTGAAGACGTAGACATACAGGCTTGGAAGCTATTTGTTGAAGACCTGGACATACAGGCTTGGAAGCTATTTGTTGAAGACCTGGACATACAGGCTTGGAAGCTATTTGTTGAAGACCTGGACATACAGGCTTGGAAGCTATTTGTTGAAGACCTATGCTGCATGCAAGTGGTGATAGATAATGATGATATTTTTAAACAAATTAAGTTTTGCCTCCTTTTGGCAAGGCATGCTCTATTCAACCTAGACACTGGGTCCATCAGTTAAATTTGGGCACATGTCAAAATATTAAAGACTTTGCTGTCAGGAATCTAAGTGATGGTCACAAGAGGGTGACATTGACAGTCCATCTTGGCATTGTGGTGTGATGTAAAATAATGTTAACTCTTTTAGTGTCAGTAGAATGATGTTGCAAGTGATGTTAACCATATGATTGTCATTTCATGAAGTTACAAGAGGTGCATGTTAGAACGAAGTTATATTATTGTTAACCCACATGTTCCTGCTATTAAACAGAAGAGGAACAAGAGTCAGACGAGGGTAGCATCAGTGTCAGCGAGGCAGAGGAAGAGAGTGAGGAATCAGAGACAGAGGTAGTATGTTATTTCTGTTTTTGTAATATTTTTATTTTTAACTTTTCTTTTGAAATGAAAATGTTCCATGGACATAAATTGTGTATTAACTAGACAAGCACCAGTAGAACAAGAGATAAGAAGAATATGCTAGAGATGGATAGGACACACACTGACTAAACATGTTGATAGCATTACAAGGCAGTCCTTATTCTGGAATCCCCAGGTTAAGTTAGGTAGAGGAAGACCAAAGAGTAAAGAACTGGAGACAGACATAAAGAAAACATGGACAGACCTTGACCTGATGGCACGGGACAAGAAGACTTGGCGTACATTTGTTGACTGCCTATGCTCCCGGGAGAGGTGAAAGGTGAAAGAAGAAGAAGACATAGGTTGTCTTTCATGAACTAATTGACTCCGGAACAACGCTCAGAGCGTTGGTCAGATTTGACACCCGTGCCAAAACAACGCTCTTAGCGTTGTTTTTACTCTATTATGAATTAAAATTACGGCACAGGGTGGAAAAAAATTGCGAAGTAAAAAAGTTAAGTAACCATCCCTGGTGTGAAATTTCAAACATAAATAAAAAAAATCACTGCTAATCAATAAAAAAAAAATATTATCAGTGACAAGTGACACAAATCAAGTTTGAAGGTCAGAATGTGAGACATTTTGTGACAGGGGGAGTTGTACGAGTGATTTCAGGCCATCAAATGTGTCCCAGGAACAAGTTTGTAAAAGGGGGAGTTGTACGAGAGATTTCAGGCCATCAAATGTGTCCCAGAAGTTTTAGTGTATGTGACAGAGGGACTTAGAGTGTGGTGGTTGTGTCAGACAGAAGGATTGCCTGCTGTGTGGTTGTTTAAGCTGCTAGAGTCAAGGTATGATCTGGATCCAGAAAATTGTTGCAGTGTTGACGATGCAAGGCACTTAGTATTTTTGATTGTGCATGGGCTGAGTTGCATTAGCATTTTGACTGTCCTTAATGTCACTGTGACATAAGTAATTTTCAATCAGTTATCGGTGATTGTATATCGGTAGTTTTTTTGAGCTTATTTGAGTACCCGTCTTATTGCGTTGATCTAATGTGAGGTCTTTATATTGTGTTGAGATAAAATCTCCACTGGCCTTGAGTTGCTCAATTTATTCATACGGAGCAGTATGTGTAATATTGTCCCTAAACAACGTTGCTGTAGTTGTAGTTATGTATGCCTATTTTGATGCCAACAGTGAGGATGTAGCCATTGTCAGAAGAAAGGGTGTTATCTTCCCCAGCATATTTGTCTTTTGACTAAGTAATACAAAAATCTCATTAAGAAAGATACAGACTTTCATAAATGAGTGCTTGCATAGAATAGAAAGATTGAAATGGTGTGATAAGATCACCAATGGGGAACTGATGGAAAGAAGGATTGCAATGGTGTGATAAGATCACCAATGGTGAACTGATGGAAAGAAGGATTGCAATGGTGTGATAAGATCACCAATGGTGAACTGATGACAAGAGCCAGATAAATGGACCAAGATGTGAGGGAGGAGAAGGTATGGACACACAGTGAGAAAACAAGTTGACAGCTACAGGTTGGTCCTTCTTCTGGAGTCCACAGGAAAGAGAAATAGTGGGAGACTAAAAAACACACAGAGAAGGCAATTACACATAAATATGAAAGGGTTGAAGAAGATGCTTGATGTCTGAGATTTGATGTTGGTGTAGTCATGTAGTCATATGTTTGATGTTACAGATTTGATGTTGGTGTAGTCATATGTTTGATGTCTCAGATTTGATGTTAGTGTAGTCATGTAGTCATATGTTTGATGTCTCAGATTTGATGTTAGTGTAGTCATGTAGTCATATGTTTGATGTTACAGATTTGATGTTGGTGTAGTCATATGTTTGATGTCTCAGATTTGATGTTAGTGTAGTCATGTAGTCATATGTTTGATGTCTCAGATTTGATGTTAGTGTAGTCATGTAGTCATATGTTTGATGTCTCAGATTTGATGTTAGTGTAGTCATGTAGTCATATGTTTGATGTCTCAGATTTGATGTTAGTGTAGTCATGTATTCATATGTTTGATGTTACAGATTTGATGTTGGTGTAGTCATATGTTTGATGTCTCAGATTTGATGTTAGTGTAGTCATGTAGTCATATGTTTAATGTTACAGATTTGATGTTGGTGTAGTCATGTAGTCATATGTTTGATGTTACAGATTTAATGTTGGTGTAGTCATGTAGTCATATGTTTGATGTCTCAGATTTGATGTTAGTGTAGTCATGTAGTCATATGTTTGATGTTACAGATTTAATGTTAGTGTAGTCATGTAGTCATATGTTTGATGTCTCAGATTTGATGTTGGTGTAGTCATGTAGTCATATGTTTGATGTTGCAGATTTGATGTTGGTGTAGTCATGTAGTCATATGTTTGATGTTACAGATTTGATGTTGGTATAGTCATGTAGTCATATGTTTGATGTTACAGATTTGATGTTGGTATAGTCATGTAGTCATATGTTTGATGTTACAGATTTGATGTTGGTATAGTCATGTAGTCATATGTTTGATGTTACAGATTTGATGTTGGTATAGTCATGTAGTCATATGTTTGATGTTACAGATTTGATGTTGGTATAGTCATGTAGTCATATGTTTGATGTTACAGATTTGATGTTGGTATAGTCATGTAGTCATATGTTTGATGTTACAGATTTGATGTTGGTGTAGTCATATGTTTGATGTTACAGATTTGATGTTGGTATAGTCATGTAGTCATATGTTTGATGTTACAGATTTGATGTTGGTATAGTCATGTAGTCATATGTTTGATGTTACAGATTTGATGTTGGTGTAGTCATGTAGTCATATGTTTGATGTTACAGATTTGATGTTGGTATAGTCATGTAGTCATATGTTTGATGTTACAGATTTGATGTTGGTATAGTCATGTAGTCATATGTTTGATGTTACAGATTTGATGTTGGTATAGTCATGTAGTCATATGTTTGATGTTACAGATTTGATGTTGGTATAGTCATGTAGTCATATGTTTGATGTTACAGATTTGATGTTGGTGTAGTCATATGTTTGATGTTACAGATTTGATGTTGGTATAGTCATGTAGTCATATGTTTGATGTTACAGATTTGATGTTGGTATAGTCATGTAGTCATATGTTTGATGTTACAGATTTGATGTTGGTGTAGTCATGTAGTCATATGTTTGATGTTACAGATTTGATGTTGGTGTAGTCATGTAGTCATATGTTTGATGTTACAGATTTAATGTTGGTGTAGTCATGTAGTCATATGTTTGATGTTACAGATTTGATGTTGGTGTAGTCACGTAGTCATATGTTTGATGTTACAGATTTGATGTTGGTGTAGTCATATGTTTGATGTTACAGATTTAATGTTGGTGTAGTCATGTAGTCATATGTTTGATGTCTCAAATTTGATGTTAGTGTAGTCATGTAGTCATATGTTTGATGTTACAGATTTAATGTTAGTGTAGTCATGTAGTCATATGTTTGATGTCTCAGATTTGATGTTGGTGTAGTCATGTAGTCATATGTTTGATGTTACAGATTTGATGTTGGTGTAGTCATGTAGTCATATGTTTGATGTTACAGATTTGATGTTCTTGTAGTCATGTAGTCATATGTTTGATGTTACAGATTTGATGTTGGTATAGTCATGTAGTCATATGTTTGATGTTACAGATTTGATGTTGGTATAGTCATGTAGTCATATGTTTGATGTTACAGATTTGATGTTGGTATAGTCATGTAGTCATATGTTTGATGTTACAGATTTGATGTTGGTATAGTCATGTAGTCATATGTTTGATGTTACAGATTTGATGTTGGTATAATCATGTAGTCATATGTTTGATGTTACAGATTTGATGTTGGTGTAGTCATATGTTTGATGTTACAGATTTGATGTTGGTATAGTCATGTAGTCATATGTTTGATGTTACAGATTTGATGCTGGTATAGTCATGTAGTCATATGTTTGATGTTACAGATTTGATGTTGGTGTAGTCATGTAGTCATATGTTTGATGTTACAGATTTGATGTTGGTGTAGTCATGTAGTCATATGTTTGATGTTACAGATTTAATGTTGGTGTAGTCATGTAGTCATATGTTTGATGTTACAGATTTGATGTTGGTGTAGTCACGTAGTCATATGTTTGATGTTACAGATTTGATGTTGGTGTAGTCATATGTTTGATGTTACAGATTTGATGTTGGTGTAGTCATGTAGTCATATGTTTGATGTTACAGATTTGATGTTGGTGTAGTCATATGTTTGATGTTACAGATTTGATGTTGGTATAGTCATGTAGTCATATGTTTGATGTTACAGATTTGATGCTGGTATAGTCATGTAGTCATATGTCTGATGTTACAGATTTGATGTTGGTGTAGTCATGTAGTCATATGTTTGATGTTACAGATTTGATGTTGGTGTAGTCATGTAGTCATATGTTTGATGTTACAGATTTAATGTTGGTGTAGTCATGTAGTCATATGTTTGATGTTACAGATTTGATGTTAGTGTAGTCACGTAGTCATATGTTTGATGTTACAGATTTGATGTTGGTGTAGTCATATGTTTGATGTTACAGATTTGATGTTGGTGTAGTCATGTAGTCATATGTTTGATGTCTGAGATTTGATGTTGGTGTAGTCATGTAGTCATATGTTTGATGTTACAGATTTGATGTTCTTGTAGTCATGTAGTCATATGTTTGATGTTACAGATTTGATGTTGGTATAGTCATGTAGTCATATGTTTGATGTTACAGATTTGATGTTGGTATAGTCATGTAGTCATATGTTTGATGTTACAGATTTGATGTTGGTATAGTCATGTAGTCATATGTTTGATGTTACAGATTTGATGTTGGTATAGTCATGTAGTCATATGTTTGATGTTACAGATTTGATGTTGGTATAATCATGTAGTCATATGTTTGATGTTACAGATTTGATGTTGGTGTAGTCATATGTTTGATGTTACAGATTTGATGTTGGTATAGTCATGTAGTCATATGTTTGATGTTACAGATTTGATGTTGGTATAGTCATGTAGTCATATGTTTGATGTTACAGATTTGATGTTGGTGTAGTCATGTAGTCATATGTTTGATGTTACAGATTTGATGTTGGTGTAGTCATGTAGTCATATGTTTGATGTTACAGATTTGATGTTGGTGTAGTCATGTAGTCATATGTTTGATGTTACAGATTTGATGTTGGTGTAGTCACGTAGTCATATGTTTGATGTTACAGATTTGATGTTGGTGTAGTCATATGTTTGATGTTACAGATTTGATGTTGGTGTAGTCATGTAGTCATATGTTTGATGTTACAGATTTGATGTTGGTGTAGTCATATGTTTGATGTTACAGATTTGATGTTGGTATAGTCATGTAGTCATATGTTTGATGTTACAGATTTGATGCTGGTATAGTCATGTAGTCATATGTTTGATGTTACAGATTTGATGTTGGTGTAGTCATGTAGTCATATGTTTGATGTTACAGATTTGATGTTGGTGTAGTCATGTAGTCATATGTTTGATGTTACAGATTTAATGTTGGTGTAGTCATGTAGTCATATGTTTGATGTTACAGATTTGATGTTGGTGTAGTCACGTAGTCATATGTTTGATGTTACAGATTTGATGTTGGTGTAGTCATATGTTTGATGTTACAGATTTGATGTTGGTGTAGTCATGTAGTCATATGTTTGATGTCTGAGATTTGATGTTGGTGTAGTCATGTAGTCATATGTTTGATGTTACAGATTTGATGTTGGTGTAGTCATGTAGTCATATGTTTGATGTTACAGATTTGATGTTGGTGTAGTCATGTAGTCATATGTTTGATGTCTCAGATTTGTATGTGAACTACCTGATTTGGTGTTGCTGATTAGTTCCCAGGGGTCTCTGACACAACAAAGAAAATGTCTATTGCTACCTCAGGTGTGTCGTAACAGGCAACTAATATCAGGTTGTGAATGAGGCTGGCAACTTCATGTCAAACAAAATACAACAGAAACCACGGCTGAAGTATTATGTGCTTTAGTGCAATCTTTCAACAAGGAGACTAGCTGCAGTCATAGTTTCATGTATAGAATTTGCTGGGTATCTCATGATGATGATGTCACTTGATGGAACTGATAGTTAGGATCTCAGAGAATGTCTGGAAGCTTCTATTAGGTCTTCTGTTGATTTATTGACTGATTCTGTCCTCCGCGAACAAGCCCTCAACATCAGAGGAGTCTGAAGATGAAGATAAGCGAGTCACACAGAAGAAACAGAGAGCTGGAACAACATCATCCACATCATCAGAGTCAAACGTATGTATACATTTCATGTTGATGTTGCTGGCAGTGTTGTAGATTTGTGTAGTTTAGAATGTGTGAGTTTGTTTTTATTTTTGTGGTTGTATGCACTTTCACAAATCTATCTAATCATTTTTTTTTGAACTTCTCGAAGCCTCTTGTTATTTTTCATTCTTATTGTTTTTTTTAGCACTCCTGATTGAGTCTGGGAGTCAGCGGTAGTTGGCCTTCCTACAAGATGCCTGGGTCCAAATACTTCTTGTGCTGGTACAGTTGTGGCTTCTGTAGCAGTATATTTTATCTGATGAGGCTGTAAGAAAGCTGGAAATCTTTGACAATGACTTTCACTGTTGCAATGAATTAAGAACCAGGGAGGCATAAAAAAATACAAATATAAGGAATAAGAAAACAGAAGAACCATGCCAGAAGACAGTTCAAGAAAGTAAAGGACACAGAAAAGGATGGATTAAAACATGTACCAGAGCACTTGAAAGTCCAGCATAATGAACTTTATAGAGCAGCTAAGCAGGAAAAAATGGAAAACATAAATTGTTCAAGGAACAATTCAGATTTGCTAAGGGACTGTTTGAACAACCACAGCCTGGAGCATTGAGCATTTGAAGAGCTGGTACAACATCTGAGAAAAGCTTCTTCCAACATTCACAAAGATGACATTTTTTAAAACATGACATGTCTTGTGTGATCCTGCAAACCAGAACTGAATTCAATGCCAAGCCCCCAGCATTGCAAGAAATAGCAAGCATTGGTCAAAAAAAGAAAAAAAGCGCAACCAGCGCTAGGTCCTAATGACATCCCATGTACTGTAAATAAGAGATGTCCAGAGGTTCTCAAATAACTGCACTGACTGTTGAAACTTGCATGCAAAGACAATTGCATAAGCATATGATGGAAAAAGGCAAACGGTAGAATCAAATTCTGCAGAGGCAAGTATCATTACTCAGTGTACAAGGAAGGCTATTCTTCTCAGTGACGGTGAAAAGACTCACCACATACCTCCTTGAGAACAGGTACATTAACTCTACCATCAAGAAGAGAGGTATCCCAGGTATCCAGAGTGTCTAGAGCATGCCACAATAATATGGGAAACAATACAAAGAATGACATCTCACAGAACAGTCTCCATGTGGTCAGGTTGGACCAGCTATGAATGGGTCCCACAGCAGACGTTGTGGCAGATCTCTGAATTGAGCCATGTGCCACAAGAAATTGTTGCAATGCTGAAGCCGTATTTCACAGGGTTCTCGGTCAGATTTTCAGGTGACTAATTGATTGACCTGCTAGCTAGAATCACTAGAATGTTAACATTTCACCATACTGTTTGTATAGTCATGCAGGTAATTCTCAAGGTGGCTGAAAGATTTGTCAGAGAATCAAAGCTTGATTGAGGGTGTTATATTTAAGGCATTCATGAGTGACACAACAATTCTGACATAAAGTTAATACCAGGCTTGGAGGACTGCCGATCATGGACCGAAGAAGTCTCACAGGACGTTCACATTATGGCGCCTGCAATTCATGTTGATCCCTGAGATGCTAAGGCCACTACTTATATGTGAAATAAAGCCAAATACACCGGAAGCTGTAAAGAGAAACATCAACAAGTTTATTAAAAAATGGTTAATGCGTTCACGTCTGTCAATGTAGCACTTTACTGCAAAAACAAAATGGTGCTTGTAATGTGTTGGTTGTGTACATGTATGAATGGCAATGTAGTACTTTACTGGCAAAATTCATGAAATGCTGTGTAACTGCCAGGTGAAATATTTCTATCAATGTAGCACTTTACTGCAAAAAAGCAAAAACTGGTTTGAATGTGTTCAGGTCTAACAGATTTAGCTTTGACTTTACTGCAAATGGTCAATGTGGTTCAGGTCTGTCAATGTGAGACTGCAGCACTTTTAAACTGCAAACAAAATGGTTAAGGAAATCTGAAAAGCAGAGGATGGTAAGAGACTGCAAACAACTGTTCAGCAGGCTGAACAAGGCCAGAGGACTACATGCGTTCAGGTTTGTCAATGTAGCACTTTACTGCAAAAACAAAATGGTTAATGTGTTCAGGTCTGTCAATGTAGCACTTTACTGCAAAAACAAAATGGTTAATGCGTTCAGGTCTATCAATGTAGCACTTTACTGCAAAAACAAAATGGTTAATGTGTTCAGGTCTGTCAATGTAGCACTTTACTGCAAAAACAAAATGGTTAATGTGTTCAGGTCTGTCAATGTAGCACTTTACTGCAAAAACAAAATGGTTAATGTGTTCAGGTCTGTCAATGTAGCACTTTACTGCAAAAACAAAATGGTTAATGTGTTCAGGTCTGTCAATGTAGCACTTTACTGCAAAAACAAAATGGTGCTTGTGCTCCCCTTTAAGTTGGTTGTGGAAGAATACATAGTATGAGTGGCAAGATTACATAGTATGAATGGCAAGATTACATAGTATTAATGGCAAGATTACATACGAGGGGCGTTCAGAAAGTAATGCACCACATCATTTTTCTCAGGAGCTGTTTATTCAAAAAGCCTGAAATTTATATACAATGTACATGGATATGTCATGTAAACATCGGTATTATTCAACATAATCCCATCAACTTGTACGGCTTTATGCCAGCGCAAAACAAGTGCATGTATTCCTAGCCCGTACCAGATTTTGTCTTGATCATGTAGCCATTTCTTCACTGCATGAATCACTCTTTCATCATCTTCAAACCTTGTCCCACGGAGTGCATCTTTAAGTGGACCAATTAGATGAAAATCAGAGGGTGCCAAATCGGGACTATAGGGTGGATGGGGTAGTACAGTCCAACACAATTTGGTGATTGCTTCCCGTGTTGCCAGACTTGTGTGAGGTCGCGCATTGTCGTGAAGGAGAAGCAGGTCTGCTGGATTCTTGTGCGGCCGAACTCTGCGAAAACGTTGATTGAGTTTTTTCAATGTCTTAATGTAAGCTTGCGAATTGATTGTCTCTCCCCTTGGCATAACGTCCACAAAAATCACACCTTCAATGTCCCAAAAGACAGTGATCATGACCTTTCCAGCTGAAGGAATTGTCTTGAATTTCTTTCTTCTTGGTGATTGCGGATGATGCCACTCCATTGACTGTCTTTTTGTCTCAGGTTCAAAATGATGTGCCCAGGTTTCATCACCTGTAACGATCTTAGCCAAAAAGTTCTCTCCATCAGCATTGAAACACTCCAACAATTCAGAAGAAATTGCTTTCCTTTGCAATCGGTGGTCATTTGTGAGACTTTGAGTAACCCATCTTGCGCAAACCTTAGAAAATCCGAGAGTTTTTATAACTGCATTTGCACTACCAATGCTGACTGACAGCTGTAAGGCCAATTGTTGAGTAGTGATTCGCCTATCAGTAAGAATAATGCCCTCAGCGCATTTCAACATTTCTGCGTTGGTGGCTGTTGCAGGACGTCCACAGCACGGCCGATCAAGGAGCTCCGTATTACAACTTCCTGATTGTTTGATTCTCTGAACCCAGCGACTGACTGTACTCCTGTCGACTGCAAAACTTCCATACACATCACATAGACGCTTGTGAATGTTCACAGCAGTTTCCTTCTCTGCAACGAGGAATTCTATCACAATTCGCTGCTTATAACGCAAGCTGCTAACACGCTCCATTTTAACGGTTTAGGGCAGTTGTATAATTTGGCCGGTTGCAGTGCAATTTGGTGCACACAATTGGCACATGTCATATTTGAAGTGTGCAAAATTTCATGCTTTTATCTTCATTATTAGCTGAGAAAAACGATGTGGTGCATTACTTTTTGAACGCCCCTCGTAGTATAAATGGCAAGATTACATAGTATGAATGGCAAGATTACATAGTATGAGTGGCAAGATTACATAGTATGAGTGGCAAGATTACATAGTATGAGTGGCAAGATTACATAGTATGAGTGGCAAGATTACATAGTATGAGTGGCAAGATTACATAGTATGAGTGGCAAGATTCGTGATGATGCTGTGTAACTCACCAGGTGAAATATTTCTGACAAAATCAGCTTACACTAAAAACTTGAAGCAAGTGGAAATTGAATGAAGCTATAGGAACTTCAAGATAAGGAGGTGATTGGACTCTCACAGACTAACAGATTTGGCTTTGACTATGCTAACCTCCATTGATGGTCTAATGCATTAAACAAGGAATGCAGAGATATGGTAGTTTAGGAAATCTGAAAAGCAGAGGATGGTAAGAGACTGCAAACAACTGTTCAGCAGGCTGAACAAGGCCAGAGGACTACATGGAAAGGAGTTCTGCAGAGGTCTTTGATGTGGAGTGATATGGCGTGTGGCACCTCTAAGACTTTGCTTTATAGTAGATCAATGTGGGATCTTCTACTGTTGGCCACAAACTGTGTGAAATGGGGAAAATCCATGGATGCCAAATGCCTGTATGCTAATAAAAGCAAATACTGAAACGTGCACTCATCATGCAAGGTGTTGCTAGGACAAGAGCGATACATGCCAATACGACAGGGTACTAAATCAGCTGGCTGCTACAGTAGACATGAAAAGGTTGAAAGCAAGCAGCAAAATGCGGTGTAAGGTTGCAAACACATACCATATATACTCGGGTGTAGGTCGATCTGACTATAAGTCGACCCCTAGACTTTAGGACTTAAAAAGCTTCCAAACATGAGTGATCTGATTATAAGTCGAATGAGTTTTTCATCAATTCCAAATTCCCGTCATCACTCCCAAGTGTCATCCTCCCACTGATCATTTTTCACTTGAATTGGGATTTGAATTCATACCACCTTGGTTACAAATTCAACCCATACCACTTTGGTTACAAACTGAACCAACGCCACCCTGTTTACAAACTGAATCTATGTCACTGGTTACAATTTCCAGACCAGCAATCAATTCCTGGGCTTATCATTCTGCCAACTCGGGTTGAACCCCCCAAGGAACCCCCCAAGAACTGCATTCTTTCCTTCTCCTCCCCCTCCCCCACCAGTTGTCAAGGGAGTAAAAGGACCAGAACACATGTCTGATTGGGGTAACTTCTGATGATCAGATTTTCTCCTGTTGTAATGCCGAGTGTTAAGTTTCCTACCATTACATTGTCCCTTACCCATTTTTCCCTATTCATATATTCATTTGAATATTTTTTTTTTGCATTAGAAACAAAATGAGGTGTAAGGTTGCAAACACATACCATATATACTCAGGTGTAGGTCGATCCAACTATAAGTCAACCCCTAGACTTTAGGACTTGAAAAGCTTCCAAAATGAGTGACCCGATTATGTTGAATGAGTTTTTCATTGATTCCGAATTTCTGCACTGCGATGGAATATCCGTGGCTTATGATAACTCACATTCTGATGAAGAGGAATCCAAGGAGAAAGAGAAGGCAGGAGTGAGTATTTATTGCCATCACCTCAGCGATGCAAACCTTTACTACCTCTGTCAATTCACTAGTAATCACAATATTTGGGGCTGTTATGGGTTAGTAAAATATTAATATAGTACTTCAGTATAGTGTGTGATGGTGATCTTGTAAGGTTTAAAATATTTCTGTTTGTGAGTTGGAAAAGTTAATCTTCAGTTTCTGATATGTTATTAAATAGGAGTTTTCTCCTGTAATTTAGAGTTTTGACACAGTAAAGTTACAACCAATAAACAGCTTACATCGTCTAACAGGAACAGACGTGTCCTACAAAAACAGCTGACAATGGGGTGTTGTCCTTTTGTTGAAGGTCTGAGCAAATACATGATGCTATATTCTTGTAATGATAGAAAAAGTGAGATATGAAAAAAAAAGGCACTCTTCATTATGAAATGTTGTTCATATAAATACTGAAGTAAATAAACAGTGACAGTTGTAGCAGATTATGTATGTGTTTCTTAAAATGAATCAGTTATATTCCTGTCCTGAAATTCCTAGTCCACATTAAATATTTGAATTTCCTTTGATCTAAAACTTGATAGTGCTGATAGTGCGGTATTCATTCTAGTACTCCACATTTAATTTAAGATTTATTTTCTAGGTCCTTGACTTCTAATAACTGACCACTCTAAATGTGAGATGTGGTTACTGGTTATTTTACATAACAGACTCACTTTCAATACTGAATATCCTTTAAAAAGGAAAGCAGGACATTCTGGACTCTGATATACAATATCTTACATACAATTAATGATCGCCTATTAGAGAATGACACTGCAACCGATGACTCATCAAGGCTAAGATTGCTGGAATTTGGCATCAAACATAAGACCAACAGGGATGGATGTGTGAGAGGATGCATCCGGCATGTATAGAACCAGCGCCCAACAGAAATAATTAGCATTCATACCCTTAGAAATTTACAAAGGGAGACAGAGCACCTATGCGTTTGCCTAGAGTGCAGTGTTGTTGATTCTGATCAACAGTAACAATAACAATAAGAATAACATACTTTTGCCTAAGTCCATTCTGCATCCATCAATTCCTTCTACATTATCTGGACATAACAGCAGAGCATTTTGAATGCATACATCTGGACAATAGGATGGACTAAGCACAACTAACTTCTTCTCCAAGTTAATTCCTGCTCGATTATATTATCAACACTAGAGATATTGAAGGTCTGCCTACAGGCTTAACTACTTCATGACAACACATCATGGAGAGTTTTACACTAATAGTCATTGTGTCACATACTACACTCCGTTTTTTTATGAATGACAGAAGAACATATTCATCCAAAACTTTCATACACTTTATCCCGTTGTTCATCTAGACAAACCTACAGGAATTTCCCGATGCTGTTCATCATCATCATCATTTTCTGTTCCACTGTTTATGGACTTGCAGGAAGCTTGCACCAATCATTGACTTGCTACTGCAGTCATGGTTTATGTGACAATTTGTTTGACATGATGACGTTGCCAGCTCCTTTCAAAATCTGGTATTAGTTGTCTTGTATGACATACAGTAGTCCTATTTTGTTTTTTCTCTTCTTGGTTCATCTTGGTGTATAAAAATATTGAGAAATGATGCTCACTATAAATAAGAATTCCTATTGTCGCTCTGGAGTATCCCAGTCTGGAATCTTGTTTTTATTGTATGTGTTGTGTTATGATATATTTAATATTGTTATATACATTTGTAACAGGGAGTGTCGGTAATCAGGAATTTGGTAGGAAGTAATGTTTATAACAATGACTTTTATGAGGCTAAGATACACCAAGTAAAGACTACAAAAATTAAGCAGAACAGAAGAAATATAGCAGAACACTTTGAGAAGACAATGTTTCCATATGAAGAATGTAGAGGGTAGAGAATATTGACAGCAGTAGTTTTCAAGTCGTGACCACTATAGTCAATAGAGACAGCTAGAAATATTGAAGCAGCAAGAGTGAACGAGAGAGCAAATAATAATTGATTTGAAATTAATGCTGTACAAGTCTGCCAACCATAGGTGAAGGTTGGGCATATCACTTTTATCCAACTGTGCTGATTTTCGTGTAAATAAACTTCAACACCAATGTTCACTGCTGTCAGCATGAAGTACTTTCATCAAATTGTTGAATCATCAATCAACTGTCAGTTATGTACTGTTGTAATCGTCTGTGAGAAAGAAGTTACTTTAAATGCCATCAAACCAAAAGCTGCCTACTGTAAGGGTTGAGATTTGAACCCAACATACGATCAACACTGAGAATTAAAAGTAGTGTGTGGTAGACAAGCTATCATCATCATCAGCCAGCTTATGTGTCCATGGCCACACATTTACTGTAGTCTGTTCTGTAGTCCAGTGTCTACTGTCGTCTCATATCTTTATATTTTCTGATCTCTTTATTTTCTTCTAATATCATTATTGTATTTTGATGTCGCTACTATATTTTCAGTCTTTACTGTATTTTGATGTCAGTCAGCAAAGTCTGGCTGATCACGTCATTCTAAACAAATCACATGAATCCATTGATCAACAGACTTAAGTACCAAGAATTTCGGTATCTTTTCATTGTAAATTTAATTATTCAGCCTTCAGGAGGTCGCCCTGACTTTTCTTCTGAACTGGCAGCTCGTCTTGGAGTTGCTGTTCCGAAACAGCGGGCTAAGGGGAAAGGCAGTGATGAAGATGAGCATGAGGAAGACGGATGGGAAGATGAGTCTGTGGAACAAAAACGTAAGTTTTGCTTCTTTTCTCACCTTTCCTTATTCTCTGTTTCAGTCGAATTCTTTAACAGGTTTCAAAGTCCTTAAGACACATTTCCACAAACACAGTCTATATGATTAACCAACACAAGCCATTAACACCCTAAGCAGTGTCCATTTCCATTATGGACATGGTTTTAATTCCAAATACTGTCCGTTTTCATGTTGAAAACCGTCCATTTAAGATTTAAACACTGTCCATTTCCATTCCAGATGCTATTCATTCCAATTCTAGGCACTATTTCCATTTGAGATACAACCTAGTTTCATTCCGTACACTGTCTAGTTTCATTCCAGACGCTGTCTAGTTTAATTCTAGACACTGTCTAGTTTAATTCTAGACACTGTCTAGTTTCATTCCAGACACTGTCTAGTTTAATTCTAGACACTGTCTAGTTTAATTCTAGACACTGTCTAGTTTCATTCTAGACACTGTCTAGTTTAATTCTAGACACTGTCTAGTTTAATTCTAGACAGTCTAGTTTAATTCTAGACTCTGTCTAGTTTAATTCTAGATTCTGTCTAGTTTAATTCTAGACACTGTCTAGTTTAATTCTAGACACTGTCCATTTCCATTCCAAGGGGGAAATAAAGCAACAGGAAGATGACCCAGGGTTCCCTGAGGAGCATAGAACAACCACTGTAGCTGGTCCGCTTACAGGAACCCTGCACCAAACATTCATATGCTGTTGTAGTGGTGGTTTCTGTGGCAGTTGGTTTGGTATGTTGAGGTTGCTAGCCTCATACACAACCTCATACAATAACCTCATACAACAACCTCATACAACAACCTCATACAACATGGCACATGGCTGATCACCTTGTAGGAAGTCTGCACCATGAATTCACATGCAGTGTTAGTTTCTGTAACAACTCATTTGACTTGATGAGATTGCCAGTCTTATGGTATGTGAAATACGGGATATTCATTTATTTATTCAGTTTTTTCTTGTCTGTGTCTGTCTCTGTAATTTGTTCTCTCTTGTCTGCAGGTAAGGACAATGAGTCATCTGATCAACAAAAACAGCCAAAGAACATAAAAAAGGGGAAAAAGGATCGAGATACTGCAGGAGGAAAGACAATAAAAGGAAAGAAGAAAGGTAAATATTCCAATCTTGAGGTTAAAGGTCAATATTTCAGTCTTGAGGATGAAGGTACACATTTTGTCATTTTCCCACGTTGACAGAAGTATACACTGCACGCACTGGTACCTCAAGTGGGAGGGCGTAACATCGCTGTAGTACAACCGTCTACTATGTGATTTTGAGTTTGTATTGCCTTATTGAAGTTGTTTTTTTACTGCCCCTCGTAGATCTAACTCTGGAATACATGCAAGAGCAGTGTTCTTTCAGAGATAGATCAAACTCTGGAATACAGTCAATCCTCGCTATTCGCGGGGGTTAGGTTCCTTGAACACTCCGGGAATACGGAAATCCACGGATATGGAACCATTGATCCTATGAGAAAAAGGGGCTTAGGTTCCTGCGGGACTCTGTTCACCATACAATTGTGCAACGGATCATCATAAACTCATCATTTCATGTACCCTTCTTGTAAAAAAACAGCTTATTTAATATACTGTGCATTTTATAAATGTATTTTATAGACTGTTTTCTTTGTAAAAGTACAATATGTACAATATTTTGTCCATGTACGTGCTGTGTCCTATGTCATTTTCTCATCATCATCTCATCTCAGCCCGTAACCCGTCATGGGTCGTAGGGGTGCCATGGTGGAAGCATCAGCAGACAGGGTCCTCCACTGCTCTCTATCCTCAGCAATGCGTACAAGTGTGGAAAAACCGTGTCCTGCCCATTCTTTGATGTTATCAGCCCAGGATTTTCTTTGCCTTCCTCTTCTCCGTTTACCTTCGACTGTTCCCTGGATCGTTTTCGAAAGGGAGTCATGACGAGTTACATGCCCAAACCAGGCAAGCTTTCGACGTTTCACTATTGACAAAAGTGGTTCTTGGTGGCCTGCATAGGTGTTTAATTCTCTCTAACATAGACAGTGTTAGTTTCTGTAACAACTCATTGCCCCAAACAGTGAAGCTTTCTTTCACTAGTAAATGCGCAAAATGATAACATTTATGCTCGAAAGCCTGAATCCTTCGCTCCGTATCTGCAGTGAGTGTCCGGCTCTCACACCCATACAAGAGAATAGATAATACAAGTGATTTGTATAATTTGATCTTCACAGGAAAACTGATGTTACTTTTCCAGATCACATTCAACCTTGTCATGGCAGCTGAGGCCATCTCAAGTCTTGTCTTGATTTCTTTAATTGATCTTCCATCACTACATATAGTGTTATCTTTGGTGTTAACTTCTTCTAACGTTTGCCCATTTAACGTAATGTTGGTCGGAACATCTTATGGCTATTCACCAATATCTTGCTTTTTTCTATATTAATTTCCATCCCATACGTTCTTGTTACTTTTTCCAGTCTAGAGGTAAGGTCTTGAAGTTCTGATTCTGATCCAGCTATCAGATCAATATCATCAGCAAAACGTAGGTTGCACAGAGGTCGGCCTCCAATCGATATGGTTGATTTATAATCGTAGAGAGCCTCCTGCATAATATGTTCTAGAATATAAAGGAGAGCACTGGTGACAGGAAATCCTTGGCGAACTAAACAGTTTGTTTTGAAAAATTCTCCAATGTCGCTTGCACTGCTTGCGTCCTTGTATAGTGCTTCAATGATATCTATGATGTTGGTATCAAAATTGAATTTTCTCATTACTTGCCATAAGCCTTCATGCCAGACTCGATCGAAGGCTTTTGTGAAATCGATGAAGTTATGGTATAAATCGTGTTGATGTTGGAGATGTTTTTCGATAAGTAATCTAATATTGAAGATTTGTTCTGAGGTACTTCTTTTTGGTCTAAAGCCAGCCTGTTCCTCTGACAAGATTTCTTCTGATTTCTGTTTTATTCTGTTCAAAAGTATCCTTAACATTACCTTACTTGGATGACTAATAAGGCTAATGGTTCTGTAGTTCTTGCACATTTTTAGATTTCCTTTCTTTGGAAGCGGTATTACTAATGACTGCGTCCATTCTTTTGGCCATTTTTTTGTACTCCATATCTTCTGGCAAATTGTTGTCATGATTTTTACTATATCTGGTCCTCCATATTTCAAGAGCTCTGCTGGTATATTATCCACACCCAGTGACTTCCCTCCTTTCATCGAACATATAGCCTCTTCCACTTCTTCCCGTAGTATTGCTGCATTTCCGAGTTCTCTGTTTTCGCACTTAATGTTGTTTAATATTCCTATGTCAGTGTCAAGTTTACAGTTATATAATTCTTTACAATATTCTGTCCACCTTCTCATTACAGCTGTTTTTTTCATTGAGCAGAGCCCCATTGCTATCTTCTATGACAGTTACCCTGGGCTGTTGAGGTTTTGATAGTTTTCTTAATGTGTCAAAAGCTGCCTTGCTGTTACCTTTTGTTAGCCCCGTATTAATGGACTCACATTGATCAGCTACCCATTTTTCTTTGGCCTGTTTCATTTTCTTCCTAATATTTTTGTTCACCATACTGTATTGCCATGCTGCTTCAGGAACCTCTTTCTTAACCTTTTTCATTTCCCGCCATGTATCACATAACTTTAGAATGTCATCTGTAACCCATGGTTTGTTTATTTTCTTTCTTTTACCAAGTATTTCTGTTGCTGATTCAATGAGCACGTCTTTCATGTTCTCTGTGATTGAGTTGATATCATCCTCCAAAAAGTTGAGAGCTGCGAATTTTCCTCCAACAGTTGCCTCCCCGCGATTTCTGGATCTTTCAGTTTGTCTAAATTGAATCTTAACTGAGAACATCTGTTTTGATTATAGTTCTTTTTTAAGTTTAAGCTTGAGCGTCATCAATACCATGTCGTGATCACTACCAATGTCGGCGCCAGGAAAAGTCCTAGTCTTGGCTTTATTAATACTGGACTTGAATCTTTTGGATACAAGAATAAAATCAATTTGGCCATGTATCTCAGTTTTTGGGGCATGCCACGTTGTTCTTCTTGATAACTTATGAGGAAATAGTGTATTTGCAAGGGTTAGTTTATAGTTGCTGGCAAATTCTAGTAGCCTTAGTCCTCGATCGTTGGTTTCTCCTGTCCCAAATTTCCCTACTGTACCAGCCCAGTGACTGTATGCATCTGGCCCTATTTTAGCATTCCAATCACCTAACACGATGAGAAGATCTTTCTTTGGAATTTTCTTAATTGCTTCATCCAGATTGTCATAAAATGTATCAATTGCCTCATCCTCATAGTCAGTAGTGGGGGCATATACCTGTATGATGGAGATAGTCTTTCTATATTTATAGGAGACGTGGTAGCACAGTTGTTAGTGCACTGGCTTCCTAGCTCGGTGGTTCATGGTTCGATCCCCAGTTGAGGTGGGATTTTTTAGACCGCAAACGGCTCCGGTGTTGACCCAGCCTCATGAATTGGGTACCAGAACAACTTCTGGGAAGGTTAAGGCTGCTGTCGTGATGCTGACCACATCACCCCTAGAGTGCCGATGGTCAAGAAAATATGGGCCTAACACCATATTCCCAATATGCCTCTATGAGCGTATAACGGGATCCCTTTCTCTATTTATGGTCATTGTTTCCTGTTTGTGACCATAGCTGATGAAGGGTTATTCCAGAATGTCCCATGTTTCTAGTTTTTTGTTCAATTGTAAAATGAACTCAGTACCTTATTTCATTTTTAAAAAAATTATATTTTTCACATGGGCGGTCTTACTTTGTACATGGTTGAGAGAACAAGTTGTAAATGAGGGATCTGGTAGTAAATGTTAAGAGCTGGTTGTGAATGCATAAACTGGTTGTAAATGTGACAGCTGGGTGGAACTGTGGGAACAGGTTGTAAATATGAAAACTAATTGTAAATGTTGTTGCATGTCAGAACTGGTTGTTGCATGTGAGAACTGTTTCTTCTTCTTCATCTTCGTACACTCTCGTCTACTTGAATATTTTCAAAGAAAGCAGTGGTCAGATTGAGGCTGTTGATATCTCCGTAGAGTTTTTCCAGGAATGGTACTAGTGATGGCCATATGCGCTTTCTCTGTTCCTCATATGTTGGGTATCTTTGACGTAGATGTTCAGCAGTCAACAAAAAAAATGAGAACTGGTTGAAATGTAGGAACTGGTGCAAGAACTGGTTCTTGCATGTGAGAACTAGACTGGATGTAAATGTGAGAACTGGTTGTAAATGTCATAACATAATGTGAATGTGAGAATGTATTGTGAAGGTAAGAACATGAAGTATGTTACAAAAAAGTTTCAAGCTGGCTATCTCAAAATCCAGCTCATAACTAACTTTCTTCACATTGTGAGAAAACTGTTTACCAAAACTCACTCATTCTTATGGGAGATTCACTCCAAATCTTCCAATACTCGCTACAGCTGTGAATACAAATCAGAAGTTCTACAACTACCTAAAGTTAAGACTAACGTTTAACTAAACTCAACCTAAACAAATACTTTTTTCTTCACCCGTAACCATGTACGCAGTCATCATCATGTGACAAAGTTAATTAAAAAACTGTAAATGTAAAAAAATAATGTGAACGTGTGAACAGGCTGTTTTACTTTTTTTTTTGTTGGCAACAGGGGATGACTTATTTGGTCAGAGCGAGAGACAAGATGATGATGATGATCTGTTTGGCAGAGCTGGGGGGTTGTTCACCAGCAGTAAGGGACTCTTTGATGATGGTGCCGATGAGAATGGAGAGGTTTGTTCTTGTGTGCACAGTCTCACGTGTCAGTAGTTGATTTATTCACTTCATATTTCACATTGATTATATTCATACTGCTCTTGTAGAAGTGGGTTCTGTAGCAATTAGTTTTACATGATGAGGTATACATGTTGTGTACAGTTCAAGCTTTTATATAATACTAGGCTCTGTGTGACTTGTTTTACAGTATAACTTTTAGTTTTACATAGTTCAGAATTTTGTATAAAACTGAAAGGTGCATCAGCTGTCAGTTATTAATAGTCTCCATGAGTCATAACTGACTTTGGGATTGATGCACCTTTGAGCATTCAATCTCCTCGACATTTGCTCAGGGAGACTGAGCACCTATGGGTTTGCCTGGGGCGCAGTGAGGTCAATTCTGATTAACAATAACAATAACACCTTTGAGATGATAGCTTATTTTTGTCCAGCCGGAGATGGTGCCGTAGAGAGCATTGGTGCTTGGTGCGATGGTAGCTTCATCTGTCCAGGTTGTTGGATTATGTCCAGTGCCTTCATGTCTCTCTTGCTTACATCTTTGACCTTCAGCTATGATTGGTCGACTGTTCTTTTGCCATCTGCTACTTGTCTGTAGAAAATATCTTAGGGGGTGAAACCATCTGATCATGCAGGGGTGCGCGGTGATGAGAGAGCAAACAGGCTCGCACCAAAAGCACCAACAGGGGGGACACTGTATATGGATAAGGGAGATATACTGAGAATGATTAATGATCGCCTGTTAGAGAATGACACTGCAATAGATGAATCATCAAGGTTAAGACTGTTGGAATTTGGCATCAAACTTCAGGCTAGCAGAGATGGACGTTTGAGAGGATGCATCCGTCGTGTTTATAACCAGCGAGCTACAGAAACAGTTAGCATTCACACTCTTCGACATATAATGAAGGAGACTGAGCACCTATGGGTTTGCCCGGAGTGCAATGATGTTGATTCTGTTCAACAATAACAATAACGTTCTTCCATGCAGCAGATATGACCAAGGCAGCACAGTCTGCGCTTTCTAAGCACCTATGAATTATGGGACAGAAAGGGGAGCAAAGAATAGTAACACTGTACTCTGCCATGCATGTTGTAGACCATAGTTTCTCAAACGGGTGGCGCAAGAGAGCCAGAGGTGTGCCGCCAAAGTTTGATGGTAAAAAATATTTTCATCCAATTTACAGCGTACTTTTGCCTATTTATACAATTATATTTGTATAAAAACTCTTGGCTATTTATACAATTATATTTGTATAAAAACTGTTGTCATCTTAATATTTATGCAACATTGGTTTATTATGGATCACACATTGTTGCTGAAGTTCAACAAACTTCGACAAATTTTTGCTTACCGTTGCCGAGGAATGTCTGGACATTTCTAGACATGCTGTTTCAATTCTGTTGCCCTTTGCTACAACTTGCTTATGTGAGTCTGGCTTTTCTAGCCTCAGTCGAATTAAGACCAAATTCAGATCCGAACTTCAATCACTGGAACATGAATTAAGAGTGTGTTTGCCCAATATTCCTCCACGAATAAAGAAGATATGTGCCTGCAAGCAGGCTCACATTTCACATTGAAAACAAGGTACTTGCACTATAACATTTAAAATCTCTCAAATTTTGTTATTTTTGTCATGTCTTACTATTAAAATATATATTGTAATAGAATTTGAAATTCGCCAGTGTAGTGTAAACTGTAAAATACTATAAAGTTACAGTTAATTACACGAGAGTCCAGTATTAAGAACACAAGTGTGTGCCGCGACAGTAATTTGTGTTAGTAAGTGTGCCACAGTCGTAAAAAGTTTGAGAGACGATGTTGTAGACAGTGACTCAGCAGGGCTGGGCATGGGATCAGCTATCAGATCTGGTAAAATACGTAAGTCACAGAAGCTGGGGATGGGGGGGGGGGTTAGGATTACCAGCGTGGAACTGAGGGAAAAGACCAGATAAGTATCAGTTGGAGAAGAGGCGAAGAAACGATCGTGGTGTTGGATATGGCACACATTGAGGAAACTTTCTGATAGCTTTACAATCCAGTCCTTATTCTAAAATCCACAGGGGTAGAAAAAAAAGAGGGAGACATCAAACCACATGGAGATGGAAATTGGTGACAGACTTGTCTCTTAAATGATGTAGTGGTTTCCCATGTATGATGCAAGAAATTTTAGGTCACTTTCAGTTTTCTTAAAGTGTTAAAGCTTAAGGGTCAGTTTTTCCAGTTAAAAAAAAAAAGTGTGGTAATGTTATTCTTCTTCTTCTTCTTTGGTCCTTGACCGCTGACTGACAAAGCAATTGGTGATCGTCACACCTGGTGGCGTCTTATAGAGTGGCAACAAACTGTCTCCACTTTGGTCCTTGGCTGCTGACTGAGAAAGCAATCAGTGACCATCACACCTGGTGGCGTCTTGTAGGGCAGCAACAAACTGTCTCCACTTTGGTCCTTGGCTGCTGACTGACAAAGTAATTGGTGACCATCACACCTGGTGGCGTCTTATAGAGTGGCAACAAACTGTCTCCACTTTGGTCCTAGGCTGCTGACTGAGAAAGCAATCAGTGACCATCACACCTGGTGGCGTCTTGTAGGGCAGCAACAAACTGTCTCCACTTTGGTCCTTGGCTGCTGACTGACAAAGTAATTGGTGACCATCACACCTGGTGGCGTCTTATAGAGTGGCAACAAACTGTCTCCACTTTGGTCCTTGGCTGCTGACTGAGAAAGCAATCAGTGACCATCACACCTGGTGGCGTCTTGTAGGGCAGCAACAAACTGTCTCCACTTTGGTCCTTGGCTGCTGACTGACAAAGTAATTGGTGACCATCACACACCTGGTGGCGTCTTATAGAGTGGCAACAAACTGTCTCCACTTTGGTCCTAGGCTGCTGACTGAGAAAGCAATCAGTGACCATCACACCTGGTGGCGTCTTATAGAGTGGCAACAAACTGTCTCCACTTTGGTCCTTGGCTGCTGACTGAGAAAGCAATCAGTGACCATCACACCTGGTGGCGTCTTATAGAGTGGCAACAAACTGTCTCCACTTTGGTCCTAGGCTGCTGACTGACAAAGCAATCGGTGACCATCACACCTGGTGGCGTCTTGTAGGGTAGCAACAAACTGTCTCCACTTTGGTCCTTGGCTGCTGACTGACAAAGTAATTGGTGACCATCACACCTGGTGGCGTCTTATAGAGTGGCAACAAACTGTCTCCACTTTGGTCTTTGGCTGCTGACTGACAAAGCAATCGGTGACCATCACACCTGGTGGCGTCTTATAGAGTGGCAACAAACTGTCTCCACTTTGGTCCTTGGCTGCTGACTGAGAAAGCATTCGGTGACCATCACACCTGGTGGCATCTTATAGAGTGGCAACAAACTGTCTCCACTTTGGTCCTTGGCTGCTGACTGAGAAAGCAATCGGTGACCATCACACCTGGTGGCTTCTTATAGAGTGGCAACAAACTGTCTCCAGTTTGGTCCTTGGCTGCTGACTGAGAAAGCAATCGGTGACCATCACACCTGGTGGCTTCTTATAGAGTGGCAACAAACTGTCTCCAGTTTGGTCCTTGGCTGCTGACTGACAAAGCAATCGGTGACCATCACACCTTGTGGCGTCTTATAGAGTGGCAACAAACTGTCTCCAGTTTGGTCCTTGGCTGCTGACTGACAAAGTAATCGGTGACCATCACACCTGGTGGCGTCTTATAGAGTGGCAACAAACTGTCTCCACTTTGGTCCTTGGCTGCTGACTGACAAAGCAATCGGTGACCATCACACCTGGTGGCGTCTTATAGAGTGGCAACAAACTGTCTCCACTTTGGTCCTTGGCTGCTGACTGACAAAGCAGTCGGTGACCATCACACCTGGTGGCGTCTTATAGAGTGGCAACAAACTGTCTCCACTTTGGTCCTTGGCTGCTGACTGACAAAGCAATCGGTGACCATCACACCTGGTGGCATCTTATAGAGTGGCAACAAACTGTCTCCACTTTGGTCCTTGGCTGCTGACTGAGAAAGCAATCGGTGACCATCACACCTGGTGGCGTCTTATAGAGTGGCAACAAACTGTCTCCACTTTGGTCCTTGGCTGCTGACTGACAAAGCAATCGGTGACTATCACACCTGGTGGCATCTTATAGAGTGGCAACAAACTGTCTCCACTTTGGTCCTTGGCTGCTGACTGACAAAGTAATCGGCGACCATCACACCTGGTGGCGTCTTATAGAGTGGCAACAAACTGTCTCCACTTTGGTCCTTGGCTGCTGACTGACAAAGCGATCGGTGACCATCACACCTGGTGGCATCTTATAGAGTGGCAACAAACTGTCTCCACTTTGGTCCTTGGCTGCTGACTGACAAAGCAATCGGTGACCATCACACCTGGTGGCGTCTTATAGAGTGGCAACAAACTGTCTCCACTTTGGTCCTTGGCTGCTGACTGACAAAGCAATCGGTGACCATCACACCTGGTGGCGTCTTATAGAGTGGCAACAAACTGTCTCCACTTTGGTCCTTGGCTGCTGACTGAGAAAGCAATTGGTGACCATCACACCTGGTGGCGTCTTGTAGGGCAGCAACAAACTGTCTCCACTTTGGTCCTAGGCTGCTGACTGACAAAGCAATCGGTGACCATCACACCTGGTGGCGTCTTATAGAGTGGCAACAAACTGTCTCCACTTTGGTCCTTGGCTGCTGACTGAGAAAGCAATCAGTGACCATCACACCTGGTGGCGTCTTGTAGGGCAGCAACAAACTGTCTCCACTTTGGTCCTAGGCTGCTGATTGACAAAGCAATCGGTGACCATCACACCTGGTGGCGTCTTATAGAGTGGCAACAAACTGTCTCTACTTTGGTCCTTGGCTGCTGACTGACAAAGCAATCAGTTACCATCACGCCTGGTGGCATCTTATAGAGTGGCAACAAACTGTCTCCACATTGCCTGGTTGGCTGCCGTGCTTCGTGTGGTGCCCCAGCTTTAGTTCATGCTCAGCATCTCTTCCTTCACAGTTTTCCCACCTGGTTGCTTTTGGCCAGCCTCGCTTCCACTTCCCTTCTGGAGTCCATAGCATGGCAGTTCTTGTGAGTTTGTCAGTGTATCTTCTAGGGATGTGGTCAACCCAATTCCAGCGTGAACCCGCTATGATGGTACGCATGTCTTTTTGGTGGTTTCAAGTTAGCAGTTCTTGGTTGGTGATGGTGTTCGGCCAGAAAATTTGAAGAATTTTCCTTACGCAGGTTGTGTGGATGAGGAGAGTTTGAGCATTTCCTTTTTTGTTACTCTCCAGCATTCTGCACCGTACAGAAGTATAGAAATAATGCGGCTGTCGTATATTTTTAATTTAGTATTTGTACTGCACTGGGGAGATTTCCAGATGTTGTTTAGATTAGCGAAGGCTATTCTGGCTTTAAGCATTCATTTACTGATGCCTTTGCTTGGTAATGTTATACTTAATTGTATCAGTTACTGATGTCTTTGCTTGGTAATGTTATACTTAATTGTATCAATTACTGATGTCTTTGCTTGGTAATGTTATACTTAATTATATCAATTACTGATGTGTTTGCTTGGTAATGTTATACTTAATTGTATCAATTACTGATGTCTTTGCTAGGTAATGTTATACTTAATTGTACCGGTTACTGATGTCTTTGCTTGGTAATGTTATACTTAATTGTATCAGTTACTGATGTCTTTGCTCGGGTACGCTAAACAT